>JARHVA010006789.1:0-600000 GCA_037957365.1 Torreya grandis
GGTGTGGGATTGGGAAGGACTCTCTCTCAATCACCATCTAAATTAAAATTCTAAAAATAGAACAATGTGTTTTAAATCAAGCAAAAGATGAATGTACAATGATAAGACTTAGAAAAAATATTTAACTAAAAATAAAATGTGCATGTGAGGTAACTAAGTTAGTAACTAAATTGAAAACTTGATTAGAATATGTAAATACATATCTATATTAATAAGGGTGTTGATGTGGCACCACCTAACTTTAGAAGTTAGTGTTGATAATTTGGACTCTCAAGCCAAATGTTAACCCCTATGGTTCAAAAATATCTCATAAGGTCCTCAAATATTGGATATGATGATCTATATCTTGTCATGGTAGTTCAAGGTGGGTCACTTATCTTCAAGTCAAAGGCAACATTTGAAGTGGTGTACTTATATTAAGGAATGTCATGGTCATCATCTTCTCACCTTGTTTGAGATTGTACCAAGTGTTCATTTTGTGCTAACTATATATAAGATTACATAAAAAGTATTTATGTGGTCTTTATGATCTAAAATCACTGATACTAAAGATGATTCAAATATTGTAGCTCATGGCCAATTTTGAATCCATCTAAGCAAGTTCAGAATGTGTAAAATATGGAAAAATCAAAGGATTAGAGATGGTGTGAAGAGAATGTGATAACATTATTTAAAGCCTTATAATTTTTTAAGGTCCTTTATCAAAATTTAAGGTAACTTTCAAATGATATTTCACTTGAGATCATGCATATTGCCTTCAAAGGGTATTCACACCATGCGAATAGTATTATTGTGCCCCCTAAGACATAATTAAATCATTATCAAAGGTAAAATGTATTAGGATGGTGTCATTACCATCATAATGACATTATAGAGTAGTTTCATATGCAAAAAGGTCTTATTTTAGAAGTCAAATTCTTTTTATTCACCACCAAGGGGCCCACACGAGTTAAGATATGACCTTTTAGCTTCCCCATCTATATGATATAATTTTAAATCATATTTTAATTCCCACTTCCCTATTATTAATTTAAAAGTGATTTTATTTATGTCAATTTTGATGTCATTCAATGGCATTTCTATCAAAGTGCATTTGGTGAAGATGCATGGTGAGTGATTCTGTGAGGTATGAGCTTGTGTACCTAATGTGACAAAGAAGTCATGTGACAAGAGAAAACTTAAAGGAAACCTATTTTTATATTTGTTTTATATATTATTTTAATTAAACCTAATTATTATTTTGAGGTTGATGTTAATTTTAAGGCCAAGGTAAGCATGTTTGAGTGCTAGTCTTTGAGTACAAGGTATTTTGAGAAGCCTGGTCATATCATGAACATGTGCATGATTAGAATGAATAAGTATGTAGAGAGGTATTATACTATTTAAAGATAATTAAATGAATGTGATAAAGGTTTAAAATCAAAAATTAGTGTTTAAAGGTTAGGTTTTAGACTTCAAGTGCTTGACAAACCTAGTCATGACACTAGTCATAGTATGAAGAGACTTTATGAGAAGGTATGAGCTTGGTGGCCTAGTAATATGGATGAACAAAGGAATAATAGGATTTATAAGGTTTTTTTCTCAAAATTTTTAATATTTTTATCACTAAAGTGAGTCTAAGGGTGATCCTAATGGAGTAAGACCTATATACCTAGTATGCAACTAGACCACCTCTAGACCCTACTTAGCCTAATGAGGCAACATGAGATGTTGAAAAGACATATCAATAATGTTTGAAATTGTTTTAGTATGTGATATGTTTTATGATAATTTATATTATTTTTATATAACATGGAAAGAAACTTTAAGGTTAGTTTCAAGGCTTAATGTGACTTGCAGGTCAAAGCTTAAAGAACAAAGAGAGAGAGCATGGCTTAATAGGGTATGAGGTTATTTTTCCAAGTCAAGTATGAAGAGTTGAGTGTTTTTAAATGTATGTCATGTTTTTTTCAAGTATGTTTACCATTTTTTAGATCAGAATTTGAAGGCTAAAACAAGAAAATGTGTTTTGAGATCTCTCATGTGAACAAAATATAGGGTTCTCAACTTAAGGACTTTCAAGTGTTCATTGGCACATATAACCTTTGGATTATAAATTTAGGTATTAATGGTATATTTTAAGTGTAATATCCTAAATTTACAATAATTGGTTTATAGAATGTGGGGCTAATCTTTATGAATGATCATTAAGACTGGAAGATGGTTTAAACCTGTAAAGAACCCTAATAATGACTTGATATGCAAAAAATTATTATAAAGTGATAAAAAAGTATTAAAATAGATATTTAAGTGATTTTATTTTGTATTCAACTCCCCTAGGCACCTATATGAGTGATGGTTTGTCAAGTGAGTGAGTAGACCCTATAAGAAAGGCCTTATTTTTTAGAGATTTGGTCTAGTTATCAAAGTTGACCAAGTCAAAGTTGATAAATGTATGGAGGAAAAATATTTATAATTTTATTTGGCATTATTGGTGGTTTATAATTATATTTTATCCATAATAGGTGCTCAACCCATATTACAAGTTGACTAGTTGCTAACAGGCCTAATGATGCAGACTGTAGACACTGAAATCATGTCTAACCCTTGGTCATCCTCCCCCTTGGTCCATTCCTAACCCATTCCTAAACCATGCACTTACTAATTTAAAAATAATAATTTATTATTAATATCCTCCCCTTTGACACATCATCTATAACACCTCATCTGACACCTCGCCTTGGACTATTTCCCACCCTATGACTCACCCAAGACCTATTCCTACTTCTTTCTAACTGCCTAACCAACTCTCATGCGTATTTAGCCCAACCTTCGACATATCTCCAATGGATAGTGTACTTGGTGGATGGAGAATGGGCTTGGTGGCTCTTTTACTCATTCTCCACCCACCGACGTCGGTCAAATGTCAGCCGATGCCGGTGGGATCACCGACTTCGGTTTAACTTAAACCAAAATTCAAGCCTTTGACGAGGCTAATCAGAAATCGTTAATATTTGGAGCTAATCACGAATCTCAAGACTTATTCTGGCGAAACAAAGTTCTCGTGTGCTCTTGCTTTCCAGTGCTCTGGCTTCTTGTTTTCTTGTAGGGATCAGTATTCTTAACAACATTTTCTAGGCACCAAGGTCTTGCATCAGACATTCTACACAGGAATTGCCTGATATCTCCATCACCATCGGCAATGGAAACACAGCTTCTGCACCTTTGCTAACCCGTGTCACAGCTAAGTATTTGTAGTTTTTTTATTTCTATATCATTTCAAATATATTAGCATTCTGTCTACTGTCTATTCCAAGCATCCTTGACCCCACCTTCTCTATTCTTCCCAGAGAGGCTGAAAAGCCTTCTCTCACCTCTTATTCCCTTTTCTTTGCCTTTGACACCTGTTTAGTCTCTCTTTAGACAAACACCTTCTGTCCAATCAATTCAGCACTCCCTATCACTAGACCAGACTAGACCCGAATCCTTATATCCCTGTCCCCCTATTGGTCTCTTCTATCCCTCTGTCCCTTTTTGACATTCTGTCCATTATCCTAGACCTCTACACAAGAATCTCAGACCATTAACCAAAACTAGACTCTCAGACCCAGACCCCTAGACCATTCAACCAAGCCCAAAACTCTATCTCAGACCCATCCACAAACCAAAATCCTGTCCAGAACTCATCCACAGACTACTACCCCGACCGACGCCAGTCACTTCCCCAACCGACATTGGCAGACTAACCGACCTCGGTAGCCTTGACAATCGATGCCGGTAGGACCACCGATGCCAGCGACTGTGGCTAGGCCGAATGCACATTCAGGTAATCATTTGCTTCCACTTTTGATTCTGTCTTTATCATTTTTAGTCTTTTATCTTTCTATCATTTATCAGATATCTTTTATTAATCAGTGGGTTGACATATCTCAAGCTTTTGCTTCTAGGATCAAGCTTTTGCTTGGCAACCCACCATCTACTTATCTAACGCCTTCTTTGTCTTAGTCTCTTTCTTTTGCAAGTGCCATCCTCCACAACCAAAGAGGAGTTCTCACTTTGTCTGGATTATGGTGCGCACGACTATATCTAGGTACATATAAGCCTTGACCATTTCTCTTAGTTTCTTGATTTCTTCTTTGAATGTGAAAGTCAAAATCTAGCATAGAAACATTTTGGCACGCCCGGTGGGACACTTAGGATCTTCCTTGGGTTCCTTTCCTTCTTTTTTCATTTAGGTGCATTAGGTTTCTCCCTCTTCACCTCCTTCTTCTTTTCTAAAAAGACATCATAAGCAGGAATAAAAAGAATTTTTCTTTCTTTTCTTGCATTTCTAGACTAGTCAAAAATCATATCCTTCAAACCCTTTCTCAACTTTTTTTCATCCAAACTTAACATTTTGACTTGGGCATTAAAATACATTGCATTTCATTTCTGTTTGCTTGCATTTCTTAGTCCACACTTAGTAATTAATAACCGGATATTGAATTAAACGTAGATCACTTGATGTTACACAACCAAACCACGTGCACTAAATCAAACATCAAACATACTTGAGACAAGGCCTGACTGGGATTTCATCACCCAGTGGATACCTTACCCCATCCCAGTAATCCCACTTGGATTTCAACACCAAGGGGAAAGCCCACTCCGTTCTCTAGCAGAGGATAATCTCTAGGCAAGGTATATTTTGGATAAGCGAGACCAGCTCATCACTAGGCTCGTGAAGTGAGGGGAGCTTGCTCCTTAGCACCAGGCCATGTACCAAACCTAACACAGACTTTTGAGCACCTAAACATACTTGAAACCATCTTTAGACTACCTCTTCTAGGACCCTTCTAACAGCCAACCTCCCCAAACATCACTTTAAGGCATAAGCCATACTAGCTTAATAATTTATTTCTAGGGATTTAACGTTTAGGCTCTACTTGTGTTCTTCATCTTTTCTATTCTTATCTGCCTATTTGAGCTAGTGAGGACGTTCTTTTTCTTTGATTTCCAAAGAATCTCAAGTCTTTTCAGTTTCTGGAAAACACAGTCACCAGCATCGGTTATCTGACCGACGTCGGTCATCTTTTATCGCTGGCATCAGTTATCTGACTGACATCAGCTACCTTTTATTTCCAGCATCGATTATCTGACCGACGTCAGCCACCTTCATCACCAACATCAGTTTTTTAACTGTCATTGGTCTCTATCACAGTTCTTCTTTTTCAAAATAGGAACCTTAAAACCTGCTCCTTTTTCTATCAAAACCACATTTTGAGTTTTTGAAACTAAAAAAACACAGTTTTTGAAACCTAACCTTTTCTTTCCTTGAATGGTTTTGACACGTAGTCAAACCAAGGCTCTTCTTGACCACGCGAGGCAACAACCGCTTCCACCTTCACCATCCATAACCAGTCCTATAATGGAGTTCCACTCGGAGACTGAAAGAACTCCTACTCGCCCAACCCCGCTCCAGACTCCTATTATGCCAGAAGGGGACCAAGATTTTGCATGATTCTTAGACCTCAACGTCAAAGCCTTGCAACACTATCTCATGCATAGCCAAACACAAGACTCCCTAGGCAACCCAATCCATGGGATGCTGAATTCCTTAGTCGAGATAATGATCACATCAACAACATCTACCACTCAACCTATAGAAATCAAGCCAACCCTTTGACTAATAACCCAACTGTGTCCTACCTTCAAAATTTAGCCTCTCCTTCTAGACCTACCTCCATGGGGATTCTGGTACCCCCTCAACCTCAAACGACTCAACTAAATCCTACACCTTTCCAAAACTTAGTAGTCTCTATCCCCCCTACTCTTACACCTATGAACACAAGAGTAACTGTCTACCCTTCAACAAGTGTGGCCACTCTTCAACCATCTTTGATGGTCCCTATCCAACTTGTGCCTACCAACCCCATAACACAAGTGCCCTTGGCTTCAACTTTCACCTTGATAACTAGCTACCCATATGTTGTGTCTACACAAATGCAACCAACCACGTCATATGCCCTTATCAATATCTTTCAAGTGCCTTATAATCTAGGGGGCACTCCACCTACCAATCCATCAGCAGACATCATCAAAATGCTGATGGACAAGATGTCTAGCCTAGAGACCTCCATTTCTGGCTCACGTAATGCTCTCTCATACGAGCAAATTTGCAATGAGCCCATTCATCCTTCTATCCTGATCAGGCCATACCCAAGTCAATGGGAGCTTCCTAAGTTTTCTATCTTTCAAAGCAAGGAAGACCCACAACAGCACTTACGGGCATTCAGACATGCCTATTACCTTATTGCCCATGATGATGCATTGCTTTTATGCACGTTTCCTATGTCTCTCTCTGGTGCTGCACTTGACTGGTACAGCTCTCTTGCTATCCATTCCCTCTTCACATTTACACAGCTGGCCCAGCTCTTTCTTGATCACTTCTCCATCAACATTACCAAGAAGGTCTCAATCACAAACCTCTATTCTATTCGCCAATTCAAGGACGAATCCATTGCTGATTTCATCACTCACTGGAGAGGCCTCATCAATCAACTCTCCTTTTCCTTACCCCAACCTGAACTTATTGAACTTTTCTCCCAAGCATGCACTAAACATATTTCTTCCACCTTACGGGTTTAGACCTTCCGCACCTTTGACGAAGCCTTCACAATGGCCCACAAACTTGAATTACATGCCATCGAGGAGAATAAAGTCAAGTTGTGGAGCAAGAATCCCAACTCCAAAATTAATGACCCCTCTTCTAAACCCTCATCATCCAATCCTAAGTCTAAAGCTTCAGCTAACGCTGTGGTCGTTAGACCTTCATCCTCTTCAACCAATCGGCCTGAGCCATCCACATCTTAGAGCGCCACTCGTCACTTCCAACAGAGATACGTACAATGATAGTATACTCCTCTCAGAGAATCATATGCATCTATGCTGGAAAAACTTGTTAGACAGGGGGTTCTCAATCTCCCCCAGATTCAACCACCTCCACAATTTGATCCCTCACACGCCATCCCTGCGTGATATAGGGAAAATGACTTCTGCAATTACCACTGTGTCAAAGGTCATGACACAGGTAACTATAAGACCTTTAAAAACATAATCCAAGACATGCTTGAAAAGGGTGACATTGTCCTAGATAATCCCAATGCACCTCCTAATCAGGGCATCAACATCTTCAAGCAACCATTCCCCAATCATCTACCAACCCAAAACAATGTCCAAACCTTGATTGACAACACTCATGAGCACAACATTCGAACAGTCAATACGGTCTCGCCCTTCATCCCCGACCAACCTCAAGAGGTTAGTCCATCTATCAGTCCATCACGTGTGAATGAACCTCTTTCCTCAGTTAGTTCTCTATCAATCTCTCTCATCTTGGAGGATGCCTCAACCTTACCAGCACCACCGGTCTCACCATCCTCCTTCCTACTGCCTATGGAGGACCTAACCCTTCCTACTCCTCAACCGCAAGTGGAGGGCACCATCATCCCTACCCTTTACCAGCTTAAGGAGCCATATTCTCTAGTTCCTTCTCCACCAAGAGAAGAACCTGACTCTCCATCTTCTTTGACCAACAACAATCCAGTTATGACTCCCATACATCTTGAGTCCGAGACTACTGCTACACCCATCTTATCTTCGACCCCACAACCGTCAACATCTTCTCAAGGACCCAAACCTCATCTAACATCTTCTCAACCATTTTCTTGACTAGTGGAGAAAATCAAACTTCTCCCTTCAAGAAAGTGGAGCATCAGGGATTGTGGGAACTTCTTAAAGCTCTTCAACATCCCCATGCCATCTCGTCTCATGCTGCCAATCCTCCTAAGGCAGAATCTCTCAAGACTCTCAACAAAGACCAGACTCCCGCTTCTAAACCCACATCTACCCCATCTAAACCGATCAAGTCACTCAGCATTCACCCAGTCTCTACCCTCACTCACCCGCAAGTGAAGGTGGACTTAGACCAGACCTCGACCAATAGTAGTCTTCCAACCAAGTTGAAGAAGACTGCCAGACCACAGAAGTGAACCCCTCCTCCACCGTCAACATTACCCTCCATTTTAGGCCCTCATCCTTCTACCCTAATCAGAGTGCTCCCTACTCTGACCCTTAACCAAAACAAATTACCTCCATTACTTCCTTTACCAACCACAAGTCTACCCCCTCTCAAAACTTTAGCACCTCTCACGAAGAAAGTGCCGTCTTCACATGTGGCCGCACCACCAACCCAAAAGGTGGTATGAAAACCTTCTTCAACACCTCCCAAGCAAAAGTCACCAGTGCTTCATGCATCAACAAACACAGACCCCTTAGTAGGTTCCTACACTTTGATATTATGCCAAATTTTGTAGACTTCTAGCATAACCCTTCCACCCATCAGGGCTTTCTAACCTCTCGGGTCCAAGCCTTCCTGGTTCGACGATACAAAGATTTGCTTATACCATCATATGCCAGGGCATGATACCAAGACTTGTTGTGCCCTCAAGGCCATCATTTACCACTATATGGAGAAGGACACTCTTCTCCTTGAGGACACTCTTGACCAACCCTCGACACCTTCCCATCTAACCTCTTCAACCACATCAACATCTCACCAGCAGACCCCTCCTCCTTCTTCACCTCCTATCTTTGAAATCAATGATATCCACATAACCACTAGGTCAAAAAAGGACAAGGTGAATGAAAAATTTGCCATTCCTTGGACCTATCCTTTTGTCAAGCCACCTCAACCGCCCAAGCCTAAAATTTCTATCCTTGGTGCATCTCACCCTTTTTCTTCTTCCTCTTCTGGGTCGATTCATGACTCCATGGTGAAACAGCTTCACCAGACGCCTATGAATATGTCCCTTTATGACCTCATCCAAACCTCACCTCAGCATCATCAAGCCCTCACCAAAGCCTTACAAGTAGCGGAGGTCTAACTTGAAGACCCTCAACCACTAGCCACCCTAGTCCATTCTTTATCCCCTGTTGCCTCTATCACTTTCAGTGATTCTGAAATTCCTACCACTACTTTGGAAGATCAAGACGTTGCTCTTTTCATCATAGCCTACATTGATCAGACACGTATTAAGCGTGTTATGATTGATGAAGGTGCCAGCATTAATATCATTTCTACCCATGCCTTTGATCAATTGGCTCTTCCCAAGAATTGCATATCAAAGATCGAATCAATCCTTAGATCCTTTAATGACACCACTGCTAACACTATTGGCATTGTTTTCCTCCATATTCGCGTTGGCCCGCGCACAATCTCAAAGCTCTTCTACATCATTGAGGGAGAATTCCAATATAACATGGTATTAGGATGACCCTAGATCCACGCCATGGCTTACGTCCCTTCAACACTTCACCGTTGTGTCAAATTTGAACATGACAGACAAGTCCATGTCATTCCTGCCGACCCATCCCCTTTCAAGACTTGTAACACAACCTATCACCCAAATGACATTCTTATTCCTATCAAGCCATCAACCCCAGCACCGTCTCCATCCACGGAAGCTTCAACTAGTTCGCAAACAGTGGTTGCCATCACCCCTCCCTCTCAAGCGACAACCAAGGACCCCATGGATGATATCTTCCAAAAACTTTCACTTGGGGAATATCGCCTGCTAACCCTAGACATGTTCCAAACTCTGCAAGAGTATGGACACCTTCACCATAGCCCTAGCTATGACTGTCAGATTGGAATGATCATGCCTTATGGTCCTCCTCAGCTCTGAACCAACCTTGTCTATGAGGGGCTTGATCAAGCTCCTACTGATGGCAACCCTCTTTCTTCACCTCAACCTTTCACATCAAACTTCTCATTTCTTGGCAATCCTGCCTTTGCACACACTTACCTTTATAGGTGTGCATGGAAGGGTTTTGGTTTTGGACGCTATGAGCAGGGCTCCCATCAGCCCATCAAGATGTTCAACGATGACAATGCCAAGAAATGGTATGGCTTGGGATATCATGACCCCACTGAGGCTTCCACAAACCTTTGTCATGGACCCACCATTGACCAATCTCATCCAGACTCACCTATTCTTCCATCCTCACCTATGGAGTCGGTGGTTTCCATCCCTCCTAGTTTTTTTTTGCATAAACACCATCCGCTTCGAACCCCTAACCTATCAACTCAATAGGGTTTCCAAGTCTCTCCCTCTTATTTATCCCAATATGATAGACGATGAATCGACAACCATCAACACTATCCACTGCATAGATGACAATGCCATTCTTACCTATATGGGTGCCGATGACTCTTTTATTCAGCGCTCCCTCCCTTCTAAAACACAGGTTATGTTAAATGAATCAACCATTGACATTAACCTTCCATCTTCTGATGTTCCTCACATCTTAAATATTGGTCAGTCTTTGGATGCCCAGGAGCAGATCGACTATACCACATTTCTTTCAGACAATAGAAAGGCCTTTGCTTGGACTTACGGTGACATGCCTAGAATCGACCCTAACATTGTCATCCATAACATCATCACAAACCCCAAGGCTAAGCCTATTAGGCAAAAGCTTCACAAAATGCATCCTCATGTTGAACTTCTTATAAAAGAGGAGCTTCAACATCTTCTCTTTGTCTCTTTCATCCAACCCATTGACTATCCACAGTGGGTATCAAACATTGTTCCCATTACCAAAGCAACTGGGGGATCCGAATCTGTATGGACTATCACGACCTCAACCTGGCCTATCCCAAGGACGACTTCCTTCTTCCTAACATTGACCAACTTGTTGATCTCATATCCAGTCATGAGATGTTATCACTCATGGATGGGTTTTCAGGATATAACCAAATCCTGATTGCACCAGAAGATCAGCACAAGACCACCTTTATCACCCCATGGGGGACTTTATACTATCGGGTCATGCCTTTCAGCTTGAAAAACATAGGCACCACATATCAACGTGCCATGACATATATTTTTCATGATCTCCTCCATAAAATCATGGAAGACTATGTGGATGACCTGCTTGGCAAGTCTAAGCTTCGTCATGACCATTTGACTATCCTCAAGATCATTTTCTCTTGCCTTCTTCAGTATAATGTCTACCTTAATCCCAAGAAATGCATCTTCAGGGTCCTCTCAGGCAAACTCCTCAGCTTCATCATTTCCTTATGTGGCATCGAGATAGATCCTACCAAGATCCGCGCTATCCTTGAAATGCCACCTCCGACCAATCTCAAGCAGCTTTGTAGTCTGTAAGGGAAGCTCCAGTCCATTCATCGCTTCATTTCACAACTTTCTGACCACTGCCAACCTTTTCATCATCTCCTCAAGAAGGACGTCTCCTTTAAATGGGATAAAAAATGTCAAGAGGCATTTGAAGCCCTTAAAAGCTATTTGGTCTCTCCACCAGTCCTCATTCCACCTAAAGATGACCAACCCTTCTACCTCTACATCTTAGCAACCAACCATTTGTTAGGTGCCATGATCACGCACCGAGATGAGCAACACCATGAGTAAGCAGTCTACTACATAAGCCAAACACTTGTCAACTATGAAACTTGGTATACTCATACCGAGAAACTCTGTTTGGCATTAGTCTTTGCCACTACCAAGCTTTGTCACTATCTTCTCAATCACAAAACCTTTGTCATCACTCACATTAATCCTCTTAAATACATGCATTCCAAGCCATATCAAAACCAACATATGGCTCGTTGGCTCATGCTTCTTGCTGAGTTTGACTTGGAATTTGTCCAGCAAAAATCTATAAAGGGGCAAACAATCACTGACCAACTAGCAGATGCCCCTCTTCCTAACAATCAACCTTCTCAGTGTGAGTTTCTCGATGAATCTATCACCACTCTCTCAACTGATGACACATTCTACCAAATGACGATGTTCTTCGATGGCTCCAAATGTCAACTCGGTGGAGGTGTGGGGGTCATCCTCATCCCACATGAGGGTGAGCCCATGCCCCTGTCTTTCAAACTTGACTTCGAATGTATCAATAATATGGCTGAATACAAAGCCTTAATTTTGGGACTTCAAACTGCCCTTTTTTTAAGCATTAAGACTATCAACATCTTCAGCAAATCACAACTTGTCGTCAATCAAATCAATGGCTCATATCTTTGTAAAAATGAAATTTTACAAAGATACAAGCACTGTGTTGACACCCTTCTATCATCTTTCAACCATCACTTATTGCAGACTGTTCCTCGATCTACGAATAAGTTTGCTGACACCATGGCTTCCCTCGCCTCGCATATTCCTTCTTCATCATCCTCATCAAGGATTTATGTCATGGTACATCGCATGCCATTGCCTTCATACATTTCCACTGACATCAACCTCGTCCACACCATCGACTCTAGTTCACAAGATGTATGGTATAAACAACTTGTGGACTACTTGGCTCATTTTCTCATTCCTCCCAACCTCTCTACCAATGCACGGTGGGCTTTCATCAAGCTCACCGCTCGCTATACCATGCTAGGGGGCCTTCTCTATAAAAGAGGTTTTGACGGCCTTCTTCTTCAATATTTAAACTCCATTGAAGCCTCTCATGCTGTTAAACAAGCCCATGATGGGATTTGTGGCAGACACTTCAGTGGTAACTCAGTTGCCAAGCGCATCCTTCACCTGGGTTATTATTGGCCCACTCTTCATCAAGACTGTAGCGATTATGTTCGGTGTTGCATCAAGTGTCAGCAGCATGATAACTTACTTCATCTCCCTAGCCATGCCTTACAAGTTGCTCAGGATTTCTGGCCTTTTTCACAATGGGGTTTGGATCTCATCAGCAAGATTAACCCTCATTCGTCTCTTCGTCATCAGTCCATCATCACCGCCACCAAATATTTCACTAAATGGGTGGAAGCTATTCCTCTCATCTCCACAAAAGCTGACAAAATTGTCGACTTCATCAACACCCACATCATATATCGTTTCGGTGTACCTCACAAAATCATCACCGATAACGGAAAGTCATTTAAAAACAAAACTGTCCAGAAACTTTGTGACTCCTTTGGCATTAAACTCAGTTTTTCTTCACCTTACTACCCACAAGCAAATGGGCAAGCCGAGACTTCTAACAAAATCCTAACTAAAATTCTCATGAAGGTGGTCAACAACACAGGAAGGGACTGGCACATTCACGTTCCCTTCGCTTTGTGGGCCTACCACACTAGCATCTGAACCTCTATAGGTGCTACCCCTTTCTCTCTAGTGTATGGAACAAAGGCTATCCTACCTCTCGAAGTACAGGTCCCATCTCTTCACATTTCTCTACATGACATTATTTCTAACGATGACTTTCATCAAGATCGATTAGCTCAACTTGAGTTACTCGATGAACGTTGTCTTGCTGCCCTCAACCATCTCCACATCTATCAAAATCGCATCAAACGAGCCTATAATAAAAATTTGAGAAAATGAGATTTCAATATCGGAGACCTCGTCCTCAAAGAGAACCAACATGTGACCAATATGGAACGGAGTAAACGAGGCAAATTTGCTCCTAATTGGCTCAGACCTTATATCATCACGCATAAGTATGGATCAGGGACTTATCATCTGTCTTCTCTTGAAGGCCGACCAGAACTCGAGCCCCTTAATGCCTTGCATCTATGACCATTCTACTGTTAGTCAAGTACTCATCCACTTGACATTTAACTTGAGCTTGTCCCTTGAGCAATCCCTGTCCTTTTAATCTTCAATCCTTTCCACCCTTTTTCCCTTAACAAATCCTCTATAACCCTTTTATGATGTATGAATGCTTTGTCCTAATAAAAGGAAGCCCTTGACCTTTTACACTCTTGTCCATGACTCAATATTCTGTCAAAAATATCCAAGGTCACAAAACCAAAATCAAATCAAAAAGCAGATTGCTCCCTCGAAGGACAGTTGTATTATCATTGTTGTAGCTAATAGACTTCTCCCTCGAAGGACAGCTATTCAAAGCCCTTAACTATATATAAAGCAAAATATATACCACTCCCTCAAAGGATGGCTATGACTAAATCTTGCTATAAACAACACTTTCTTCGAAGCTTCCCGCATCGATCAGCTTCACAAATGACCACCAAGCAAAGTGACATCTCTATGTGGACTTCCTGCATTGATCAGTTCGCTCTTAAAAAAAAAATGGGTCATGGACTTGGCTTGTAGTTGTCTCAGGGTCTCCTATAAAAAGGGGCAAAGTTATCCCTACTCTAAAACGGGTTACCCTCTCCTCCTATCACATCACCTACTCAGGGGACTTCGAACTCATTTTAATGTCAAAAGTGATTCGATTACCTCTCTAACACAATCTATGGTCAACGATGCAATGCATCAACACGGTTTTTTTTTCTAACAACCCCTATCTATGCTATCATTCTGGTCCTTGTCAATGCAAGAGCAATATACTTTTCACTTCTTCTACACTTTGGTCACATTTAACTTTATCATTTTTCAACCCAATCATTATCTATCAAACCAAACCAAACCAATCCAAACATTTTTAGACCACTAACATGACGTTATGACATCATACATCATCATAGACCATTCACATAGTTTCTATGGACAACAATACACATAGGGACTATCGACTAGACACAATTTATGTTAAGCATAAACCATTACTTGCTGAAGTGTAAATAGACCCAATTCATTTTTAGCATACATCCATCACGAATATGGAAAATTGCTAGGGATGAAAGACCTCTCGACCAATGTTACAAAATACACCATCACACAATATGGAAAAGGCTACAACATCACCTTATCCTCATCATTTCAACACATGACCAAAATAAATCTCTTCGACCCTATTCCTCCCTCTTGGGAGAACTACATTGGCTTGAGGCCCTTCTGACAGGGGCTATGTAGGCAGCACTCAATTGACATGGGGTCTTTTGAGGTTAGCTCAGCCATTCCTTCGTCCATTCATCCACCTTGACCAAAGACCTTAGAGATCATGACCATCTCCTTTGACCGTGACCACTTCCAAGATGACTTTGCCTTGGTTGTTTTTGTATGTATGTTACCTCATGATTGGTTAGCAAGATTGTGCGTAGACTATTTTTGACCCTCACAAGTATAGGATCGCAAGCTGATTAATCCACACTACTTGTGACATTTTCGTGTTTTTGAGAGCACTTCTTGATCCTGGGATACCTAGAACACGATGACCATTTGGAGCTTTAGCTTAGATTGAATAACCTAATCAGCAGATGACTAAATGCTGAGGCCCAATTATTTCAATTTTGGCACTCCTTGACCCTCGACCTATTACAATTTAACCTGACCATCTCGTGAAGTGGTGTATGCGCAATCACGACTTTTGCAGTGTTCTCACTCCATTTTCATCCATTCTTTGTCAAAGCAGCACCTGATTTCAGGTTCCTTTCCCTCGACTCCTGCTTTGAGGGGGAATACCTCATCCATAATCGGGGCAACACAACCCTCCTATTTTTGTCTTATAGTTTGCTTAAACAACCAACAAGACAAAATCAACCTTATCCCATACCTGGGGCAACCAACTCCTATTTTTGTCTTGCAGTTCATCTAGAGCAACCAACAAGACAAAAAGGGGAAAATGTAGACACCGAAATTGTGTCTAACCCTTGGTCATCCTCCCCCTTGGTCCATTCCTAACCCATTCCTAAACCATGCACTTACTAATTTAAAAATAATAATTTATTATTAATATCCTTCCCTTTGACACATCATCTATAACACCTCATCTGACACCTCACCTTGGACTATTTCCCACCCTATGACTCACCCAAGACCTATTCCTACTTCTTTCTAACCACCTAACCAACTCTCATGCGTATTTAGCCCAACCTTCAACATATCTCCAGTGGATAGTGTACTTGGTGGATGGAGAACGGGCTTGGTCGCTCTTTTACTCATTTTCCACCTGCCAACGTCGGTCAAATGTCAGCCGATGCCAGCGGGATCACCGATGTCTGTTTTACTTAAACCAAAATTCAAGCCTTTGATGAGGCTAATCAAAAATCATTAATCTCTGGAGCTAATCACGAATCTCAAGACTTCTTCTGGTGAAACAAAGTTCTCATGTGCTCTTGCTTTCCAGTGCTCTGGCTTCTTGTTTTCTTGTAGGGATCAGTATTCTTAACAGCATTTTCTAGGCACCGAGGTCTTGCATCAGACATTCTACACAGGAATTGCCTAATATCTCCATCACCAGTGGTAATGGAAACACAGCTTTTGCATCTTTGCTAACCCATGTCACATCTAAGTATTTGTATTGTTTTTATTTCTATTTCATTTCAAATATATTAGCATTCTATCTACTGTCTATTCCAAGCATCCTTGACCCCACCTTCTCTGTTCTTCCCGGAGAGGCTGAAAAGCCTTCTCTCACCTCTTATTCCCTTTTCTTTGCCTCTGACACCCGTTTAGTCTCTCTTTAGAAAAACACCTTCTGTCCAATCAATTCAGCACTCCCTCTCACTAGACCAGACTAGACCCGAATCCTTATATCTCTGTCCCCCTATTGGTCTCTTCTATCCCTCTGTCCCTTTTTGACATTCTGTCCATTGTCCCAGACCTCTGCACAAGACTCTCAGACCATTAACTAAAACTAGACTCTCAGACCCAGACCCTTAGACCATTCAACCAAGCCCAAAACTCTATCTCAGACCCATCCACAGACCAAAATCCTATCTAGAACTCATCCACAGACTACTTCCCTGACCGACGCCAGTCACTTCCCCAACCGACGTCGGTAGACTAACCGACCTCGGCAGCCTTGACAACCGACGCTGGTAGGACCACCGACGCCGGTGACTATGACTAGGCCACATGCACATTCAGGTAATCATTTGCTTCCACTTTTCATTCTGTCTTTATCATTTTCAGTCTTTTATCTTTTTGTCATTTATCAGATATCTTTTATTAATCAGTGGGTTGACATCTCTCAAGCTTTTGCTTGGCAACCCACCATCTCCTTATCTAATGCCTTCTTTATCTTAGTCTCTTTCTTTTGCAGGTGTCATCCTCCACAACCAAAGAGGAGTTCTCACTTCATCTAGATTATGGTGCGCACGACTATATCTAGGTACATACAAGCCTTGACCATTTCTCTTAGTTTCTTGATTTCTTCTTTAAATGTGAAAGCGAAAATCTAGCGTAGAAACATAGACAGTGAGAAAACTAGGCAGAAGTGAGAAGTTAATTAGGGATGCGTTATCATGGATTAGGTATGAATAAAATTAAATTTAGAGATTTTTAAGAAATTTTAATACATGTTAATTTTGGATATATATTTTTTATATTAGTGAATATGATGCAAATGTTGCTCAGAAGTTGACCTATTTAGTGCAGATTAGATAGTGAAGGTGTAAAAGGATGAGATTGGTCTACAAGACAAATATTATATTTTGACCATAGTATATATCCATATTATAATTTTATAATTATCTCATAAGATCATAAAAATTAAATTTAAGTCTTTGAAAGTGGTAATAAAGGTGTTTAATGTCATTTTCACCATGACTGGTCTTCAAGGTAAACTCATAGTCTGGGCAAGCAAGTTGGAGTGATGAGTTCGAGATTGTATGCCATGAGTTTATATATAAAATTAAAATTATTTTGATTTTTAGGAAATTAATTAACCATAAATTCTTTTTAAAATATTGGAATTTAGTGTAAAATTTTGTAACATTGAAGCCAAAATGTCTTGTCTGGATGAGTAAGGTCTGAGAGAGAGAGGATCAACAAATTGGTTTACAAGACCAATAATTAAAATTATAGATAATGATATTTTTATTGAATGTTTTTTTAATTATATTTTAATTTATTTTAATACATTTATTATTTAATTTTAGATTTCATAAGTTCAAGTTTCTATGATTGTGTTTTGAGGCTAGTTGGAAGTTCTGAGTGGGATACTTGCAATGAAAGATTTGAGTACTTTTAACCTGAGTTGTGAAATACAAAAAATATGGTGATTAAGCTAAGTTAATTTATATTTTTTATGTATTATTTTTTTCCATTGTTTTTTGTCATTTTTTTTTCAATTTTTCAAGACATAATTTTTGAGTATCTATAGGCCTAATATGAATGGTAGTATTGGTGTACTCCAATTAATTATTTTAGATAAGAAGTTTTATGAATCCTAGATGATATTAGTAGGGATATTTTTTAGTTTTTAATTATTTTTTATTACCATGTGATATTTTTTAATATTTTCCAAGGAATTCATAGGATAACATGTCTTAGAATAGACCTAATGAGATTAGGTCTCCATGAGACCTAAAGATGAGATAATGCCTGACTGAGGTAGGTAAGACCTAAAGGGACTCAAATAAAGTTTTATCCATGTATATTAGATGTAATAATATACATTTAATCATTTAAATAAGATTTTAAGGGTGTTTGGATAACTAAGAAGGATATGAACAAGAGATTGTATAAATATTAGGCATTCTTAGTCCTATTAGGGTGTGATGAGAGGATGTAAAAAAGATAACATATTGGTGAGTAGAATAAGGTATTGTAGACAAAAATATGAGTATATAGTATAATTTATGAGGTTTTTATATAGGGTTTTCAAATGAGGATCAATGCCATATGACCTAATCAAGTCAAGAAGAGGGCTAGTTGAGCGAAGAAGGATAGAGGCCGGTTTGGGAGGAATAGAAGTGAGTGAAGAGATAAGGAAGGAAATAATCATATATTGTATTTAAAATAATGTATTTTAAAATTTATCAATTATTTTAGGTGGATAATTTGGTTCCAAGTCATCTAAGGGGTTTGTTCCTCCTTACAAGTGGGTACTTGCTAAAACCTATAAGAGTTGGTGCCTAGCTTGTTGGCGTTGGTGCTCCATGTCAATTGGGTGATTCAATAAAGTTAGTGTTTTTATTATATTATTGTAGTCCATTTATATATATCAATGGGTTTCTATCCCATTTATAATTTCCAACATATAATTTGTGTTATGTTATGTTCTTATGTTTTATGCATATACAAATGGTTAGTCATTATGTGATCTACATGCCTGAATGAATGTTCATGAATGATTAAGTGGAATTTAAGTAAATATATTAAATAATTATTTACCCCCCCCCACCCCATTTTATTCATCTTTGGTGAAACATTTGATATCAAATCTTGGTCCTTTTGAAGTATGTCTAAAAACCTAAAGGAAGATCCTAGGAGCTAGGATGGTTACTCAACAAGCTCAAGGTGGTTTCTCGACTAGTAAGGCTTTTTTATTAAATCAATAAAATTATGCATTTTTGAATTTAAATATTAAGATATATTTTATGTTTCAAGGTAATTATATATGATAGTTAGTTTTTGGTGGCTATTATGATTCTCCTAATCCCCTAACTAATGTAATAGGTAAGAAGGCTAGTGAAAATAACTCCAAGGAAATGAAGTCATTCTTTGTGGCCTATCAGAGGTATAGATTATGAGGGTAATTCAATGTGTATCATCCAAAGAGATATGAGAAAATTTTAATACTAATTAAGGAGACACCAAGGTGAAGATGGTCATGTTGTAAACCCATAGAAGACAATTTAAAAATATGAAGATGAATGAATATGAAACAATTGCATCTTCCCTATTGAAGGTTGATGATGTTTTAAATGTCATTAGAGGATTTGGAGAAGAGGTGAAATAATCTATAGTGATTCAAAAAGTGTTGAGATATTTAGCTCCTAAGTTTGACTCTAAGGTATCTATAGTGGAAGAGATGCAAGATCTGGACAAGCTAGAGATGAATGGGCTTCATGATATCTTGACTGCCTATGAGATGAAAACAAATTAAGGAATACCTCCCAAGAAGGAATAAAATTTAATAATTGAAAATAAGTCAAAATTTAAGAAGGTCAAGGATGATGAATTTTCAAATTTTGATGATTATCAACTCATAGCCATGTTTATAAGGAATTTGAGGTTTGGATCAAGTAAGTACAAGGGTAAGTTACCCTTCAAATGTTTAAACTATGGTAAGATTGGTCACTTTGCATCTAAATGTCCTAAAAAGGATAAGACTAAGCATTAATAACATGATAAACATCATGGGGATGATAAGAAGGACTATAAGAATGACAAAAATAATGAGTTTAAGAAGTATGAAGGTAGGAAAAGAACATTCAAGAACAAGAGAAGCTTCTACACCAAAGAAGATAAATATTTTCGTGTAAATGACTCAATTGAATATAATAGTCATGGTGGTATTAATTAACCTAAACATGACAATAATGAAGCCTTATTCATGTCCATATAATTAGATAATGATGGTTATTCAAACTGGAAAGGCCTTATGGGTGATGTAGAATCAGATAAAGAAGAAGCTAAAGTGAACCTTGAGGTATAGTTGGTAAGTTCCCTAGAGGAGTTATATTTATACAGGAGAAACAATCACAAACTAATATCATTAGTTAAGGACTATGAGGATTAGATTAGCTTGTTTGAGGAGAGATTAAGTAACACTTCCAAGGAGTATGATGAGATCATCAATTAGATTGAAGCATCGATGGAGATAGTCAATGCAAACCTAAAGGATAAAGAGTAAGAATGCATCAGGTATTAAAATAAATTGCAAACTTTTAAATATAGGTTAATTTAAGCATATAACAAGGTGAGTACCTTTGTGAAGTTTGAAAAGAGCACTAAGGCTCTAGATGATATCTCGAGTAGTTAAAAGTCTAAAAGTGACAAGGTATGTCTTGGTATCAAAGAAGATCTAAAGGTGGCATCTGAAGTCAAGGAGAAGGAACATAAATATAATAAGGTCAACTTGAAAATATCTATCAAATATTCTAATGCTATAAGGTATGATAATTCATTCAATGGTTATTATTTTATATGTGGTCAATTTGGACATAGAGCAATAGGGTGTAGAATAAATCCCAAGAATGAGTACTCATGGGATTATGGAAGGAGTAATAGTTAAATTCAATCAAATCATATCTATAAGGGTGTTCTCTATAATTTTCATGATGTAGGACACATTGCAATATTATATCCTAATAGAGGTAGAAGGTCATCAAGTCAAAAAGAGAGGTTTGAAGCTCTTGGAGTGAAAGAAAGAAGAAAAATGAATGTATAGAAACCAAAGATAAAAAGATGAGTCATGATCAATCTACAAGGTCAAGTGGACTATTTATTGCTATAGAACATACTTTAGATGTTAAATCTAGTCAGGAATGCCTATTACCAGCTCAGCTTATAATGCCAATCAAGCCTAAAAATGTATTGAAGGACATTTAGTATTGTGAGATAATGGATATATGGTAATTTCTTGAAATGGTGTTGTTTTAGTACCCTATATAAATGGGTGACTTTATAAGGCTTCATTAAGATACTCTTCAGTTAATAGACACATGGTGGATGTTTGCTTTAAGGGGGGAGCTATTCAAGTTGTTGAATAGGTTTGATTTGTGTTTAAATGGTATTATAATATGAGTTGTTTTTAAATGAGGTATCCATGAAATAATGGGTAACATGTTTCCTTATATGATTCATAACATATGTTGCAAGAAGATGTGCTTTAGATGGTAGTTTATTGAAGATCCTTTATCATTAATTTCAAAGGTGGATAATGTCTAAGAGCAGAGATGAGAGTGATCAGTTTGAAGAATGTTTTTCCATAAATTACAAAGGGTGAGTCTATTGATAAGTGTTGTCATTTACTTCAAGGCTTATGTCATTTATGTTAAAATGCATCTGGTGAAGATGGATGGTGAGTGATCTATGAGGTATGAGATTATGTACCTAATGTGAGAAGGAATTCATGTGAAAATAGATATTTTGAAGGAAACATATTGTCCATTTATTGAGATATAATTTCAAGGAAACCTAATTATTCTTCTAAGGCTGATGTTAAGGTGCAGGCTAAGGTAAACATGTTTGAGTAATAGTCTCTAAGTATGAGGTGTATTGAGAAGCCTAGTCATATACTAAGGATGTGCATGAATGGCATGAATAGGTATTTATATAGGTATAATAATGTCAAGGAGTGTTTCAAGGTTAGTTTTCAAGCTTCAAGTGCTTTAAAACCCTAGTCGTAACATGAAGAGACCCTATGAGAAGGTATGAGATTGATGTCTTGGTAATATGGATGCACAAAGGCATAAAAGAATTTATAAGGTTGTTTTATCATGTTTATGAGGATTTGGATCACTCAAGTGAGTCTTAGAGTAATCCTATAGGGGTAAGACCTACAGGCCTAGTATGAAACTAGACCACCACTAGACCCTACTTGGCCTAATGAGGAAACATGAGAAATTGACAAGACATAAATAATATTTGACATTATTTTAGTTTTTGGGATGTTTTATGATCATGTATATGAGGTGGAAAGCACATGGAAAGATACTTTAAGGTAAGTTTCAAGGCCTAATGAGACTTGTAGGTCAAAGCCTAGAGGCAAAGAGAGAGAACATGGCCTAATAGGGTATGAGGTTATATTTCCAAGGTAATTTTGAATATGTGAGTGTTTTCAGAGGTATTTAATGTTGTTTCAAGTATTTTTACCAATATTTATCTCAAAATTTTAATGTTAAGGCAAGAAAAAATGTTTTGAGGTCCATCATGTGTATCGAATGAAGGGTTGTCAACCTAGGAAGGAATTTCAAGTGTTCATTGGCATGTGAAAAATCTACATGATAACCTAATATATTCATGGCATATTGGTAAGAATCCTATCTAAAAGTCTTGAGCATTGGTTTTTGGAATGATTGGATAAGCTTTATGAATGATCATTAATATTGGAAAATGGTTTAAACCCTCAAAGAATCCTAATAATGATCTTTTTCTAAATTGATTATAATGAATTGAAATATATATTTATGTTATTTTATGTTGTAGTAAAATCTCCCAGGAACCTCCAAATGTGATTGGTTTGTTAGGTGAGTTAGTGGACCCTATAGGAAAGGCCTTGTTTCTAAGATATTTGATGTAGTTCTCATAGTTGACCAAGTCAAAGTTGATAAATGGATGGAGGAAAAATATTGAGACTTGTATTCAATTTTAATTATGGTTTTTGATCATATTATATCCCTAATTGGTGTTAAACTAGTATTACAATTTGACTAGTTGCTAACAGGCCTAATGGTGCAGACAGTGAGAAAACTAGGTAGAAGCAAGAAGTTGATTAGGGATAAATAAAAGTACAAAGATAGGTTTTTAAATAATTGTAATACATTTTAATTTTGGATATATGTTTTAGATGTTAGTGAATATGATGAAAATGTTTCCCATAAGTTGACATATCTAGTGCATATGATATAGTAAAGGTGTAAAGTTGTAATATTAGTCTGCAAGATCAAGATTGTATTTTGAACATGGTATTTATATATATAATATTTGTATAATGATATAATAATATCATAAAAAATCATTTTAAGTCTTTGAAAGTGGTCATAAATGTGTTGAAGGTCATTTTCAATATGATTGGTCTTCATGGTAAATTAGTAGTTCTAGGCAAGCAAGTTGGAGTGATGATTTTGAGAATTTATACCATGATTTGATATATCCAATTAACATTATTTTTATGTTTTCTACTTTATTGACCTATCCATTATTTTGATAATCTTTTAATTTGGTGTATAATATTGGAAAAATTTAAGCCAAAATGGTTTGTCTATTTGAGTAAGGTATGAGAGAGAGAGAGAGAGAGAGAGGATCAACAAATTGGTTTGAAAGACCAATAATTAACATTAGAGATAATGATATTTTTTTGTTGAAGTTTATTATGATGATGTTTTAAAATAATTTTAATGTATTTTAATCCATTTATTATGTTATTTTAGATGATAAAATTTCATGTTTCCATGACTATGTTTTGAGGCTAGTTGGCAGTTCTAAGTGGGCTACTTGCAGAGAAAGGTTTGAGAAATTTTACATTAAATTGTGAAATGAAAATAATATGGTGGTGAATATAAGGTAATATATATATATATATATATATATATATATATATAATTTTTTTCCTTTTTTTTCTTCAGTTGCTCAAGATAGACTTTTGAGTATGCACATGCCCAATATGAATATAGTACTATTGGTGTGCTCCAAGTAGTGGTTTGAGATAATAAGTGTTATGAAGAATATATGAGATATGAAAGGATATGTTTGAGTTTTTAATGATGTGTTCATATCATGTCATATTTTTAAATGTGTTTCAAGGAAGACAAAGTGTAACGTGTCTTAGAGCATACCTAATTAGATTAGGTCTCCATGAGAGCTAAAGATGAGATAAGGCCTAAATGGGGTGGATCATACATAAAGGGACTAAAATAAAGTTTTATAAATGTTTATGATATGTCCTAAGATCAATTTCATGGCTTACATAATATTTTAATGGTGTTTTGCCAACTAAGAAAATAATGAACAAGATACTTATATAAATACTAGGCAGTTTTAGGCCTATTAGGGTGTGATGACAGGAAACAAACAAGATAACATATTGGTGAGTAGAAGAAGGTATTATAGACCCAAAAATGATTATATGGTATTATTAATGAGGTTTTTATATAGTTTTTTCATATTAGGATCAATGTCATATGACATAATTAAGTCAAGAAGAGGGATAGTTGAGCAAAGAAAGCAAGAGGCCAGTTTGAGAGGACTATAAGTGAGTGAAGAGCTGAGGAAGGAGATCATAATATATTATATGATAAAAAGGTTATTATTAAGGTGATAAATTATTTTATGTGTTTGAGTTTGTTCTAAGTCATCTATGGGTTTTGTGCCTCCTTGTAAGTGGGTGTTTACTAAAGCCTAGTTGAGTTGGTACTTAGCTAGTTGGGGTTGGTGCTCAATGTGAAGTGGGTGGTTCAATAAATTTGGTGTTTGCCTTATATTACTATAGTAAATTTTTAAATATCATTTCTTTTTCATACCCTTGAGTGTTTCCCACATATAAGTTGTGTTATCTTGTGTTCTTATGTTTCATGCATATATGAATGCTTACTTAGTCATTATGTGGTCTACATACTTAAATGACTATTCATGAATGCTTAAGTGGAATTGAATTAAAGGTTTTAAATATTTATTAACCCCATTTTATTCATATTGTTTCCAACACTCTTTTCCTGTAATGGTCCTTTGACATCTCTAACCTAAAAATATGCAATAAAAATAGGTGTTTACATGTGTTTTTAGACATGTATAGACCTGTACGGCCAGGTCAGATCCAAGAGAGGTTAGAAAATTTATGGTAGTTCCTAAGTAGGTGTAATATATAATTTTAATGTCTTAAACATGAATAAAAAGGTATAAAAAGTAGTGAAATTCTCATCAAGCTCATAAGGTCTAGATATAACTAGATGGTATAATTTATAAAAGAAGAGTCAGGGACCAAGCTCTTAGCTAGAGATAGAGTCCATATTAGGATTAATATTAGTGGAATTGGTTTTTAGATCAAGGCCCTGAGATTTATGAATAATCACTAATAACCCTAGGTGGTATCAAGCCCTTTACAAACCCATAAGCCTAGCTACAGGTAGATTTATAAAAAAAATTGAGCTCATTGTGATATATTGAGCATGAAGAAATGTATATAAGGGTATGTTGAGTGTATTATACCCTTATAATAATTTTTTAATGGAAATTTTAGGTTTCAATCAAAACCTATCCTCGCTTGGTTTATATATTGAAGGTTATGTACAGGAGTTTCTATGTTTCATGAAAAGATAGAGCATAAGAGGATCAACAAAGAATCTCTAAGTTACATCCATGCTCCCCTCAGACCTCATTTAATTCTTCTCAATGCTTATCATGTCAATGAGGAAGGAAAGATTCAATTTTTTTCTCATGACAATCCATCTTATGGTTTCAAGTGTGTGAATGACGTATTCTTCAACTGGTAGGAATGATGTAATAATTTAGATGAGTTCCCATTTAAAAATAAATAGGTTTACCTATGTCCCTAAACACAAAAACCAAAAGACCAACTCCAAATGAATTCATAGGAATTTAATAGGGTTTAAGGTTTTATAGAATGGTTTAAGGTTTTTGAGGATTCCTAGTTTTTATTCTCTATCAGAATGCAGTTTCTAAACAACCAAATTCATTACCTTGTTGAGTATCTATATGGTGTTTGTCAAGGCCTTAATATGTGGTCTTAAGTGAGGAATAAAACTCCACAAGAGGTATCTTAAAGACATCTACTATATAATGAATCTAACAAGCCATTTTTACCTCATGATAAGCTTTAGCTTCCAAACTCAAAATTTCAAAAGCATTATGTAATTCACCTATAGGTCTAAGTCTTCATCTAAAAGCCTGTGTGAAATTAAGACCAAAAGTTTGTGTAATGCCATAAAAGGCAAATTAAAATTGAAAGATAAATCACAAATAAGTTTGGATACTATTAATAGGTTAGTGATGTAGTCCAAAATATTAGGTTTAAGTCTAACCTTTAGAAATCCCAATAAGTCATCACCTATAGTTGAGCCTAAGGAAATGCAAGGAAGGATTGTATGTTTGAGAAGATAAATATATTCATAAGTTTATTTAAGTTGAATAAGGATTAAATAAATCCACTATATGGTCTAAAAAACTTCCTCTTTCTCAATGATCTATAAAAGGGCTCAAATGATAATCAAATGTTCACAATCAACACCTACAACCATACAGTCTATTGGTACCTATAAGCTTATGGCAGATATGAACAAGTTTTGCATGAAAAATAAGGTTGTAATAGGTTTAGGAAAATATTAAATCAAATATTAGTTCCAAAAATACCCTCACAAGTTTTTCACTAAGGATAATGAAGACAACTCAAAGGATAGAAGGTTTAATTAGGCTTAAAGGAGATGAATAGTAATACACAGGCCTGTGTATAAAAACATGATAAAACTTGCATTATCAGAGAGGTATGAGGATATAAATGGAAATTAATAATATTATGAGATTTTTTTATGATTTCATAGTGACAAATTGATCAAATCATACACCATAAAGGGCTTGAGATAGTGCAAATATAGACCTACAAGTCTATAGACATGTAGGTCTAGAATTGGTGTGCATTGTTAAAGTGTGCATTAAGGTGAGTGGTTTTGGATTTTTAAATGTATTATATATGAAATTTTTTTTAAAAAATTAAATTTTAATGACTATGAAAAGAGTATGTATTCATACCCAATGCCTAAGACATGATACGCCACCTACATGCAGACAATTAGCCCTTAAACCACTTGAGGCTTGACCAAACATAAAGAATACCTAAAGATGCATATGAGGTACCTATAAAACAAGAAATATATATTTAATTTCATAAAATTTTCACATTTAAATCATATTAATATTAATAATATTGAGGAGGGAAGTCTATCCTCAAGGTTTTAGTCAAGATACCCCACGTAGTCATCCACATGCCCATGTGCAGGAAATTAGAGAAAGTCTACATGGTTTAAATGAGTCTAAATATAAAATGAATAAATAGGTTAAGAATAATTAATTTTAATTTAATATGAATATTTATCTCATTGAAATTTATCCCATGTGTTAAAAAAACATTGTTAGGGTTAGAATGTCATGATTGCTCATAAACCCTAGGCATGGGTTAGACCAAGTATCAATAATTTTGAGGGGGAGAATGAATAAAAATGAATATATAAATATGTTGAGATATGTTTCAAACCTCATGTAGTCATTTACAAGGAAAAATATCCATTTAATATCCTATTTTCCTAGGATCCCTCTCTGCCTACATACACAATCCTATCATGCCTGAGAAGTTATCTTAAGAGGCTTAGAACTCCATGGAGAATATGAATGGTGTGATATGGATATTTGAATATTATGAAAAGGTATTTTAACTCTAAAATATGGAGTTATTTTTATGATCAATACACTATGTACTATGAATTATTCTTAAGGAGGAGAGTTAGTTCAAAGGCATATGATGCACTGTGAAGAGCTTGAGGAGCTACTTTCTCACACTTAAAACATCAATAATGATTCACATGGTATCCCAAGGAGTTTTAAAAAGGTGGAGAGTGTTTAAAATTAATATCCTTGGCATTTTTTCTCTCATCAAAACTCCTAACTCTATGAATCATCATTAAGACCTCCAACCACCTCAAAAACACTATGTGCATTGTTTTGGAGCTTATAAAGGGCATAGTTTTGCTTGGTACTTGTAGGAGTATTTGTATGAAACTAAGTGGAATTTTTAGATTATATATGGGTTTTATTAAGGATTTTTATTTTAATTTTTTTGTGGGTTAGGCCTCCAAACTCCATGAATAATTGTTAAGACAAGTGGAGCTTATAAACCCTTCTTAAACCTCTCATAGTGACCCAATGGAGAAAATATATTTCTTAACACCCTAAAATTCAAAGTGTTGAAATTTTAATTTATTTTATGATATCCATAGGTCTCATGGGCATATATTGAAATAATAATGTTGCACTTGTAAGGGATAAAAGACACAAAAAGTGACAAAAATGTAGATTTTTTGAAGTTTTCATGGTGTTTGATTAGTTTGGTCTCCTTAATTAGCTAAAGGGACCTAAAAAATGGGATGATACATATATGAGGGGGAGAGTGGAGAATTATTAATTTGATTTTTTTGATCATGGTCATTGATCCTAGAGTTTTCATTGGTGCATGATGCCATGATGGATTAATGATAAAGAGGCCAGTTTTATGTATTTGATGATGTATGACATGTAAAATAGTGAGATATGAAGATCATTAGTAAATATATGAATATTTTCTAGTCAAATAAAAATATTCTTCATCAAGATATGAATATGTTCTGTTGAAGCTCCAAAGATATGCCAGACAACTCTAAAAATAAGGTAGCATGGTGAAATGAGTCAGATTAGGAATGTAAGAAGATGTTTGGAAATTATTGATAATGTTACATGTTTCTATGGAATAAAAGTGAGAGGTTTATCATGACATTAAAGTTCTTAAATAATGAAAAGAGGTATGAAGGTTAAGTGCTTAAGTAAGCCTAAGACTAGTCATTGTATGTAGAGACCTTGTTAAAAGGTTTGAGCATGGTGTCCTAGTGAAATGGATGCATAGAGGCATAAAATGTTATATGAGGTCACTTGATCAGGTATATGAGGTTATGATCCACTTAATATAATGTCAAGGTAAGCCTACAGGGGTAAAGCCTTAAGCCCAAGTTTGTAATTAGACTAATTATAGGTCTTACCTGACCAAAAGAGGTATCATGAGCTATTATCAAGACAAATTAAGGATGTTTGAAATTTTTGAGAATGTGAGATACTATATGAGAATGTAATTGAGGTGTAAATCACATGTAATAATGATTTAAGGTTAGTTCAAGACCTAATAAGGTATGAAGACTTGGGTATAAAAAGAAAGATGGTGAGAGCATGGCCTAATGAGGTATCAAGATCAATTTACAAGGCATGCATGAGAAAATTATCATTAAAAAAGGTTATTAAAGTTTTTTTAGGCATTTGCATGAATTTTTAGGTCATGGTTTTTAAGAAAAGGCTGTTAAAAGTGTTTTAATGTCTCATGAACGCACAAAATGAAGAGTTATCTTCTAAAAATGTGTTTCAAGTGTTCATTGGCATGTGAAAGATATATATGAGGACATAATATTCTCATGTAATATGGGTAAGGTTCCTAGATTAAATTTCCAAGAATTATTTTTTGGAATAAGGGGCTAAGCTTTATGAATGATCACTAAGACTATAAGATAGTTTAAACCCTCAAAGAACCCTAATAGAGACTTGATGTGAAATAAATCTTTATAAAGTGATAAAAATGGATTGGTTTAGAAATTTTATATATTGGATCATGAATTTAACTATCTTAGGCATCTCTAGTCTTGACTTTTTTATTAGGAAATTCAGTGGACCCTCCAAGAAAGGATTTATTTCTTGAAGATTTGATGCATCAGGTAGAGTTTACCAAGTCAAAGTTGATAATTAGATGAAGACTAAAGTTTGAGACTTTTATATTATCTCCATGGTGGTTTTTGATTATTTTTTATCCCTTAGGGGTGCTAAATTTTTTATACAAGTTGATTAGTTATTAGCAACCTCAGTGGTGTAAATAATGATAAAACTAGATAAAGTGAGGAGGTAATAAGGGATGTGTTATCATGGATTACAGATTTATCAAAGTGAATGAATATGTTTATCAAGACTTATAATAAATTTTCATGTTGGATATAATATTTAGAAGTCATTGGATATGATGAAAATGTTTCTCATAAGTTGACCTATCTAGTGTAGATAAGATAGTCAAAGTATGAGGTTGTGAGATTGGTCTACAAGACCAATATTTACATATGAACATGTTATCTATATATTTTATATTTTTAAAATTGTATTTTAATATCATAAAAATTTATTTTAATTATATAAAAGTGTCTAAAAATGTGTTGAAGGTCGTTATCACAATGACTATGTTTCAAGGCAAATTGGCAGTTTTGGGTAAGCAAGTCATAGTAATGGGTTTGAGAATCTATGCCATGATTTGATATATATAATTCACATAATGGTAATTTTTGGAATTTAATATTATATATATTATTTTTATAATATTTAAAGTTATTTTAAGAGGTTGGAGCATTGAATCCAAAATGGCTTGTCTAGCTGAGTGAAGTCTATAAGAGAGAAAGTCAGTAGATTAGTCTGCAAGACCAATAGTTTCCATTAGAGATTATGATGTGTTTTTTTTTTCTAATTTTATTTTTTAAATATGTTATAATATCATGTTAATTAATTAAAATACCTTTATTATTTTCAATCATATTTTAGAAGTTCATGTTTCATTGACTATTTTTTGAAGCTAGTTGGTAATTCAGAGTAAGCATCTTGCAGAGAATAGTTTAAGCCTGTATACCTTGAGTTGGGGCATATAAATTTTTTTATGACCATTAGATAATGATGTTTCTAATTATTTTATTTTTTTCTATGGTTTTTCAACAAAAATGTGTTTATGATTTAGTTGTTCAAGACATATTTTTTGTGTATGCATAGGCTTATTGTGAACATTATTTAGAGAAAATGTTCAAGGGGTGGTTAGACCTAAAAAGTGTTATAGATATAAAGTGAAGTTTTATAGGGTATATTTGAGTTTAATATTAATTTTTCCTTATATTTTTGAATTTTTAAAGTGTTTAAATAATATCAAAGGGTAACATGTTGCTAATAAGACTTATTAGGTGTACATGAGACCTAAAGAAGTAATGTAGCCTATTAAGCTATGGCTAGATTAATGTATCATTTGATTCATGATTTGAACGTTTTATATGACCTATTTTAAGGTTAATTATATTATTCAAGTGTTAATATCTAACCAATGTATGTGAGAACAAGTGACTTGTATAAAATCAAGGCTAATTAGGCTTCTTTTTGTGTGTTAGAAAAGTTGAGAGTGAAAGCAAATAAATGAGCACAAGGAGGATAAAATGGTGGTCATGTGGACCATAAAATGGGTGTAATTAATATTTCATATGAATTATGCATATTAATATAATTTCATATGTGAAATAATCAAGGTGATAGAGGACTTATTGAGTAATGACATATTTACTTGGGTGAGAGGTAGTTTTGAATGTGATCATGAGTGTCAAGGGTAGATTGTGATTAAGAGAACCTTAATTATGATAGGAACAAATTTTAAGTATATGATTTTTTAATATATGATAATAAGTGTATTATATACCTGAATATGTTGATAAGGGCATGGTGAGGTAGATAATGTGTAGAGAGAGAAGATAGAAGATTGAGTATGACATTGATGTCATAGAGAGTATAATAAAGAGAGATAAGAATAATACCATTATCAAGTGTTGATAACAATAAATTAAAAGGTGGAAAAACTAGGTGGGTTATTTGGTGATGATTCATCTAGGGGTTGGTACCTCCTTGCAAGGTGTTACTTATTAAAGCCTAGCTAAGTTGGTGCTTAACTAGTTGGGGTTGGTACTCCATGTGAAGTGGGTGATTCACTAAAATTGGCGGTTAAGTGTGTTATAAGCAATCATAAGTGTTTGTTGACTGTGTGATTTAAAAACAATGGGGTTGGTGATTCCTATCAATTTGGTGCTTGGTGAATTAGGGATTGGTGCTCCCTATTAGGTTGGTACTGAGCTAAAGATTGATTCATTAACTTATAGGATAATTTGTCCAAACAATGTTTTAGTGGGTTTTATCCCCCATGAGGGTTTATTAAGTATATGATGTGTTATGTTTTTTTATGTATTGCTTTGGTTTATTAATGTTTTATTCATGCTTTTTTATATTGGTTGATATTTCTTAATGAATGGTAATGAATGAATGATGAAATGAAAGTCAAAGAGTATTAAGGACACTAATTCACCCCCCTCTCAATTATTGTTCTTCCAACAATTGGTATAAGATCTTGGTCCTTTGAGATAGGCTTAATAGACTAAAGGTAATCCTAAAAATCACAAACATGGATTGTGATGATGACAATATTTATCATTATAGCAATGTAGGTCTATTCATAAAAATAGATAATGAATTTTGTTTAAAAGGGAAGAGTATTATCAAAGAATACTCCAAGATTAGAAGATAAGTGGAGTACTTAAATGTAGAGTTAGATTAGGTGTAAAGTAATTTGAATACCTATCAAAAATTTGAGAAGATTTCAAGTGTCCTAAATGACATTTTGAGTAGTCAAAATCTATAAATGTCAAGGCCGGTCTTGGATTCAAAGAATACCATAAGGAGAAAGTTCAATCCAAGGACATTCAGACCTCAAAGGTTAATGGTCTACCAAAAAATTATGTTTCTAGTAGAATAAAGATAATCCCTATCAAATATCATAATTCCATAAGATATGCAAGTTCATTTAATGGCTTTTGTTTCTCTTATAGCTAGTTTGGTCATAGAACAAAAGACCGTAGAAAGAAAGACTACAGAATATCATTCAAAAATGTGTATTATGGAGCTATGGAAAGAATCATGTTATGAGAGATGTTTTATTCTATAAATTTGATAAAAAAAAAATTGACATTTTAATATATTTCAAGATGAAGCATATGAATAAGACTAGTTAAGACAAGAGGGTTCATAGTCATGCCTCTAAGAAATGGATCAAAAAGTTAGAATCTATGGATAAGGTGAAGAAAGAGTAGAAGATTTAATAATAATATATGATAGAGATCAAGAAGATAAACCCTATTTATAAGCTAAGGATTGAGTAAAATACTGAAGGAAAATAAGCTATGATAGAGGTGAAGAAGTCAGACCCTACAGATAAGATGGAAGATAAATAGAAGACTAAAGAATAAGATTTTATGAAAGCTCAAAGTATAGTTAATGCTTGATCAAGCCACATGTAAACATAAAATAGAGGTTTTGTTCTCATATGGTTGATCAAATTAATAAGGATGAAGATTTGATTAAGAATAAGAAGGATGACAAGGTGGATGAGTCAAATTATTTATCTCAAGATAATGATAATGCTAATGAAATAAATAAGTTTTAATCTCCTAAAGTCAAGGAAAAAAAGTAAATCAAGGTATGGAAGCCAAAGGCAATCAAGGTGAGTCATGATAAACTCATAAACTAAGGTGGGTTGTGTGATATTATAGAGCATAAGTCATATTTGAAATAATGTCAAGATTATTATTTGTCATATCAAAAGGATGATGAACAAGCCAAGTCAAAGGTCAAGCCTAAGACTAAAATCAAGATTATAAGGATGTTGAAGAATATCCATACTATTTGAAGAGTATGGATATCTAGGAATCTCATGAATTTGTGTTGTTTTAGTACCCTATGGAAGGGGTGACTCTATTAGGATTCATGGAGATACTCATAAGTAGCTGAAAGCATGGTGGATGTTTGGTTATGTCTTGACAAGTGTTGTATAGGTATGAAGACTTGTTGAAGTTTGTTGAGTCTAAGATGAAAGTGTATTATTTTGGCATATTGAGAGGTAAGTTTTTGGTAGTTGGTTATAGTTGAGCCTGATTGATGTTGAGTTTTGATATTGGTACCAAGGTACTTGATCTATGTTAGAGATGGTTTATGTGTACTATTGATTCATATGGTAAGCAAGTTGTGAAGACTTAGGGGGAGATATTCATGTTGTTTTATGATTTTTATTAGTTGGTAGTTAAGCATAGATTGTGTTTGGGAATTACGTTGATTCATTGTGATCTCAAGTTATGAAGTCAAAGGGAGATCTTGGTGGTTTTGAGTTTTGAAGTTAGTAGGGAGCATTGTGAGATATCTGAGGCTTAAATCAAGCTTATGAGGTAAAAAATTAGTCAATTGGTGTATGAAGGTAAGTAATTATCTATTTTTTATTCTATTAAATTATATCTAAACTTGATTTGTGTTAAGAATTAATATTGGTATGAAGATGCTTACAAATGTTTGAGGATGGTTTGATATTCCTAATGACTCAAGTGATGATCACAAGATGTAAGGAAAAAGGGGGAAATAATCAAATTATTTATGAGATTCAATAGTAGGTATGTAGTACAGAGAAGGTATGTAGAGTCATAAAGACAAGTTGGAGATTATGGCTAGAGCTAAGAGCATGGTGGATTTTTATGAAGCTTGAATAAAATAATGAAGATGGATATCAATCATCTCTATGGAATCAAGTGTATAAAGGAAATTAAGTGGTCTTGTATATCTAAGTGTATTTGAATAATATCTATGTCAGATAAGAACAAGTGGTATAGCCTAGGTAGTTTGGTCTATAATACTCATATCAAGGACAAGGTATGATCATGTTTAGACCTAGTTCTAGGAGAATGAATACTAGAGGGAGATGTATATTTTTGAGAGAATTAATAGTTTATAAAAGTGTTTGTCATCTAGTGTCTATGAGGAGAATCATAAAATTAGGGGGAGCTTTATAGCTCTATGTTTTGAAGTGTCAAGATAGTGAGGTAGAAGTCATAAGAAGAATGGTTACTTGAGGTCTAAGGATCAAATAGTAGCTTGTGTAAAACCCTTTGTAATTAATGTCTAAGGGGGAGAAATATCATAATGAAGGAGTTTATATTAGTAAGAATAGATTTTGAGACTGATTTTTCCATCAATGATAGAGGGGGATATTATTAAGCAAGGCCATTGATGCTAGAGTTGTCATTAATGTCCAAGGTGCATGATGTCATGATGCATTAATGACAAAAAGGTCAATTTTATGGATTGGAGGATGTATGACATAGAACATAGTGAGACACAAAGATCCTTAGTTAAGATTCAAATATTTACTAGATAGATCTAAAGATGCATCATCAAGCTATAGAGATGTTCTGTTGAAACTTCAAAGATCTTCTAGGTAGCTCCGGAGATAAGGTAGCATGGTGAAGTGAGGTATCTTAGGCATGTAAGAATATTTTTGTCAATGGTTTATCATTGTAAGATTTTATATGGCATAAGAGTGAGATGTTGATCATGAAAATAAAGTGTTGAAATCATGAAAATAGTCATGAAGGTTAAGTGCTTGAGTAAGCCTAAGATTAGTCATTATATGTATATACCTTGTAATAAGGTTTAAGCATGGTGTCCTAGTGAAATGGATGAACATAGGCATAAGATGATGTATGAGGTCATTTTATCAGGTATATAGCATGATGGAGCACTCAAGATAATGCCAAGGTAGGCTTACAGGGGTAAGGCCTTAAGCCTAAGTCTACAACTACACTAGTTCTAGATCTTGCTTAACTAAATGAGGTGTTATGAGATATTATCAAGTCAAATTAAGGATGTTTGAAATTGTTTGAGCATGTGAGATAATTTGTGAGAATTTAAGTGAGGTGAAAATCACATGGAAAGAGGTCTAAAGACTAGGTCAAGACACAATAAGGTATGAAGTCTCAGGTATAGAAAGAAATATCGTGAGAACATGGCCTAACAAGGTATCAAAATCAATTTCTACGGCATAGATGAGTAGGTAAGCATTGAAAAATCTTATTTAAGTTTTTTAAAGCATGTTCATGAAGGTTTAGGTCATGGTTTGTACGAAAATGCTTGAAAAAGTGTTTTAAGGTCACTCAAGTACAAAAAATGAAGAGTTGTCTATTTCATAAGGTGTTTCAAGTGTTCATTGGCATGTGTAGCTTCTAAATTATGTCCTAATAATATGGGGAGGGGTTCTATGTCAAAGTTCCAAGTATTGATTTTCTATAATAAGGGGATAAGTTGTATGAATGATCATTAAGAATATAAGATGGTTTACACCCTCAAAGAACACTAATAGAGACTTGATGTGACAGAAATTGTTTTAAATTATACATAATGTATTGGTTTGGCTAGTTTAGATATTGGAGTATGAATTAAACTCTTTAAGTGTATATAGGTGTGATTTTTTGTCAAGAAAGTGAGTTAACCCTATAAGAAAGGCCTTATTTCTTAGAGATTTGATGTATTCGGTAGATTTGACCAATTCAATGTTGATAATTAGATGAATTTTAAATATTGAGACTTGTATCTTATGTAAATGTTGGTTTTTAAGTAGGTTCTATCCATTAGACTTGCTAAACCAGTCATATAAGTTGACCAATTGCTAACAAACCTAGTGGTGCAAACCATGAGAAAACTAGGTAGAAGTGAGAAGATTATTAGGGATGTGTTATCATGGTTTAGGTTAAAAGTGCATTAAGATTTTTTTCAAGACCTATAATACATGTTCATGTTGTATATATGTTTTTTAGGTTAGTGGATACAATGAAAATGTTGCTCATAAGCTAACCTATCTAGTGTAGACAAGATAATGAAGGTGTGAGGTTGTGAGATTGGTTTGTAAGACAATTATTACCATATGACCATGTTATATATCTATTTGATATTGGTATAATGATATTTTAATATCATATAAATTCATTATATGTATCTAAAATTATATATATGTGTTGAAGGTCATTATCACCATGACTATGTTTTAAGGCAAACTGGTAGTTTTGGGTAACCAGGTTACAGTGATGGATTGGAGACACTATGCCATAAGTTGATAATATAATTCACATAATTATCTTTATTAGGATTTTAAATATTTATAAATTGTTTTAATAATATTTAAAGTTAGTTTAATATTTTGGAACATTGAATATATAATGGATTTTCTGGTTAAGTGAAATCTATAAGAGAGAAAGTCAATAGATTGGTCTGCATGACCAATAGTTTCCATTAGATATTATGAAATGTTTATTTTATATTATTATAAGTATGTTATAATAAAATTTTAATTCATTTAAATCCATTAATTATGTTCGATTAGGAGTCAAAATTTCATGTTTCCTTGACTGTGTTTTGAACCTAGTTGCCAATTTAAAGTAAGCATCTTGCAGAGAAGAGTTTGAGCCTTTATACCTTGAGTTGAAGCATATAATTAATATTGTTATAACCATAAGGTAATTATGTTTCCTATTATGTGATTTTTTTTAATTATATTTTTTCAAAAGTGTATTTATACTTTAGTTTTTCAAGATAGAGTTTTTGTGTATACATAGGCCTATTGTGAACAGTATTTTAAGAAAAGGTTTAAGTGGTGGTTAGACCTAAAAGGTTTTTTAGACATAAATTGAAGTTATATATGGTATATTTTAGTTTAATATTAATTTTTATTTCTTTTTTAAAAGTTTTAAAGTGTTTCAATAAGATCAAAGGGTAACATGTTGCTAAGAAGGCCTATTAGGTCTCAATGAGACCTAAATAAGGAATGTAGCCTATTAAGCTATGGATGACGTAATGTATTGGTTTATTAATTATTGAAAAGTGTTATATGAAATATTTTAAGTGTAATTTAAGTATTAAAGTGTGAATTTATAAATAAGGTGTGTGATAACAAGTGACTTGTATAAAGGTAAGGCTAATAAGGCTTATTTATGTATGAGAAAAGTTGAGAGTGCAAGTGAATAAAAGAACACAAAGAGGAGTATAAGGTGGTCATATGGTAAAAAATATGGGTGTCATGAATATATAATAATAGGTATCAATATGAATATTAGTGATTATGTGAACTAATCTAGGTGATATAGGGATTATTAAGCAATGACAAATTTACTTGAGTGAGAGGTAGTTTTGAATGTGATCGTTAGTGTCAAGTAGCAGACCATGAGGGTAGATTATGATTAAGAGAAACTTCATGAGGATAGGAATATATTATAAGTATATGATGTTATAATATATGATTATAGGTGTATTAAAGGTCTGAATATGTTGATAAGGCCATGATGAGGTAGCTGATGGGTAGAGAGAGTAGATAGAAGATTGATTAAGATATTAATGTCATAAAGAGAAAAAGAAGGAGAGAGAGAGAATAAAAAGACCATCATTATGTGTTGATAATAATCAAGGAAAATTTGGAAAAATTAGTGGTCTAAGTTGGTGCTAGTTTATCTAGGGTGTTGGTGCTTGCTAAAGCCTAGTTGAGTTGGTACTTAGCTAGTTGGGGTTGGTGCTCCAAGTGAAGTAGGTGCTTCACTAAAATTGGTGGTTGAGTGGGTTTTGAGCCATAATAAGTGTTTATTTAGTGGGTTCTAATCAACAAGGGGATTTGTGACTCTTATCAATTTGGTTTTATTTAAATCTATGTGGGTACTTGGTAAATTAGGGGTTAGCGCTCTTTATTAGGTTAGTGCTCATCTAAAGATTGACTCATTGATTTATATGACTATTTGTCTAATCTATGTCTTACTGGGTTTTATCCCCCATGATGTTTTCCCACCTATATGATGTTTTAAGGTTATTTATGCATTGATTTTGTTGATTAATACTTTCTTCATACTTATACACATTAGGTTGATATTGATTGATGAATGGTAATAAATGAATGATGAAGTAAAAGTTAGATTATTAGGGACATTGATTTTCCCCCTTCTCAATGATTATTATTTAAACATATTTTAAATTATATATCGAGGAAATTTTTCTATTTCATGACTATTATGCAAGTTAAGGTATTTTTATGCCTAGTCAATATGCAAAAGAGATAGGTAGACTACTTAATGCTTCATGGAGGCCAATTAGACCATAACTTCACCATTTTAACAAAAAATAGAGGAAATTTTTGAATAATTTTTGGTGATCATGATTTTAATTAGGCAACTAAGATTAAAGGAGCCTTCACTAGACCTTTTCTTATGCCATACTCTCATTCAAAGTCATTATGCAACCAAGACAATACATGGTGAGAGTTATGGAGTTGTTTATACACATATTCATGTCTGTAACTACATGCATAAGTGAATGAGGATCATCATGTCCTCTCCTCTAAATTTTATGCCACCTTCTCCTTATTTTCCCTTCTCTTGTTTTATAAATTGAGGCTAAAAAGCTAGTGTATGCATCCCTCAGATGGGTATGAATAAATTATACCTAAATTTTACATTTGAACCTATGAATCAATATAAGTATTGTTTAAAATTATCTTTCTAACTTAATTTTTTCTATACTTGTCAATTTTCATAAGTGATTGAGTCTATATTTCTCTTTAGGTCCTTTTTCTTTCATAGATGCTAGGAGATTGTTCAAAATAGGTCATATGATGTGTGAAAGTGTTAGTGACTATGATTGAAATATGATATAATTTTTAGTTTCTTGAAGTAGACCTACCATTAATCACCCTCAATTTGTATCCATCTATCATAACCTTCATGTGAATTACTAATTCTTAGGATTCTCTTGGATAGAGATATTTAGTCACTTGTCATTGTATAGTTCCTAAGTGTTTCGAAGGGTCAAATAGAGTGGACATAATATGTTGGAGCATCAACCCCCCCATATATTAGGTTTATTTTATGAAATTTTTCTATCCCTTTTCATCAACAAGTTATTTGGTTTAGGAATTGATCCAATAAATAATGCATCAAGGGAACTATCCCTAAAACTATAGGTTTACCTCTAAAACTATAGGTTTACCTCACTAACTAGGCTACCCACACCTATAGTTGATCCCATTGTATCAGTTGGATGAGTAGGTCTAAAACACCTCTAATTTAAGGGTGAAATTTAGAGTGATAACAATTTTTGGCACATCTAGTGGGACCAAGATTCAGGTAAGCTAGAGCAACTACTCACATCTTTTGGTGACTTCAAGGAGCTATAATCATTTTTTTAGAAGAAAAAACTCAAATTTCATTCTAAATGGAATCATAAGGTCTTCATATAAGGGTAATAATTACTTACTTTTGATATTTCACTTTGTTCTTCATTTTCATCATGATGTTTAAGGGTTGGATATGAAGGAATTCTACACCTCCTTATTAGAAATATTATGACCTATACCAGCCTCACCATTAACCTTATAAATCCCATGTCAACCCTTATCAATAGCATGATTTCTCACATTTGTCTTATGAAAATCTTTACCATCCCCCTTGGCATCCCAACCACATACATTACTAGCTTTATGAACCTTGTCATCCTCCTCACTACCAAGAAAATCACCATTACCCTCCTTGTGAGCCCTATCAACCTCTTTGGTAGCCTTCCTATCAGAAATTATACCCATAATCTCTTCCATAACCACCCTTTAAAGCTACACCTAGTTTATCTAATTAGTTTGATGAGTTAAAAAGCATGAGTCAAATCATTACTAATAAGATATTAGCTTTGAAGGAAAATCAATCTAAATGTAACCAATAATATGATCCTACACCTCCTTCTACCCCATGTTAATATCTTTAGACCACTCCTCCCATGTCAATTCAAAACCAAGAAGAGAGAGGGGTTATGATCATCAATCCTAGGAAGTTCCCAAATTTCCGAAGCACCCCTCAAGTTGAAAGCATTCTTAAAAATTAAGATATATCAAAATTTGGCATGTTGGTTAGCAAGTGGAAGGGAGAAAATAAACACACCTTAACCCAAAATTATATTGATATTAATATAAATCCCTAATATGAACCCATTATTCCCAATATTCCAAGTTGGAATAGTGCCTCTTAACCCCCTAAAATCACTCAAGAGCAGCCTATAAATCCTTATGTTCTAACTCCACTAGTTATTCATTGTTTCTCTCCCACCATTTCCCTATTTGAGGGAATATATGGTTTTTATAGTAGATGAGGAGAAACTAAATGAATAAAAATACTTGGAAGTATAAAAAGGTGATGAAGGCATGGACACATGGAAGCCTTCCTAGATTAAGTGTCCTAGTTACAAAAAGCTTGATCTTTGTGCCATTCAGGTGGAAGAATTAGATTTGAAAGAAAAAAACCTAGTGAAATGATAATAACATCAATAAATATTTAGTAGAGACTATAAATGTTCCTTAATAGTTATAAAATAAATGGTTTAAAGTGTCTTCTATAATAAACATATATTCAGACATCCCTAAAAATGTTCCTAGTGGCCAAGATAACGCAAGCATCCTAGATTAATTGCCTTACTCCATTGAGGATGATAAACAAAATGAATAAATATAGTCACATGAATACAACCTTGAATAGGAGGGGGATATTCAAAGATAACACTATTTTATTTATGGATTACATATAATTTTAGACCCAAAGGAGCATGATGAACATAATGAAAGTGTTATGTTAATGGAAGAAGACACTAGTTTACTTACAGATCAACTATTTAGTGTGGTGAAAGAAGATATTGAGATTAAATGAGGCACCCAAGAGAAGCATATGTTACATGAATAACACCTTGATCAATTAAACATCATCATGTAAGAACAAGAGCAAGAAGATTAACTTGAATGATCTATCTTACAACCACATCATGATTGTGTAATAGGTTGTGAAAATTTTGACATCCCTACAGCCCTTGAAAAAGAAGAAGAAAATGTATTTATATTTAGTCTTGATCTCATTGATCATAAATAAGAACAAAAGTATGATTGGAAGTAGTATATTATGCTCCTTTAAGACAAAAAATTCCTTTGAAAATGTACATTGCCTATTAAAGATAATGCACATGAATAAATTGAATAAGATACACTCATTAAGGATAATGATGTAGCCTGGAGTGAGTATACAGAGCTCCTTGAAAAGCTTGATGAGATTATAGTAGTTGATAAGCATTATGAGATCACTTAAAATTACATGAAGGTCAGAGGATCATGCCTAAAAGAAGTATTATTTTTTGAGGTTGTAGTTGATAAGAAAGATGATAAAGGTCTTGAATTATAACAAGAATATATCTTAATAGGATATTGGTTTATAGATATCACCCCACTGGAGATCATGATGAGGAGAGTGGCATCCAAGGAGAAGATGAATATAATGAGATCAAAGTCCAAGAGGTTGCTTACCTCATGCCATTATTCATCCCATAGAGTAAAGGATACAAGAAATTTCCCCTTTGACCTAGGAGGGAAAAGAAAAGTTTAAGTTAGTTATACATAGTCAATTATTTTCTTGAATGCCTAGTTCCTAATAAGTTTCTATCATCACATGTGTTTGTTTCTTATTTTTGTGTGTGGTGAGGCTATCATAGTACTTAAAATTTTTCAATATGCTAAGTTTTTTTTATCAATATCAGGTAAAGTAGTCATCTCAAGTCATGTTGTCATGTGTTAATCATGTGCCCAAAAGAATGAGATAATTATTTCTCTTAACTAGCAAGTAGATAAAACACTCTGAGTATCCAATAATGTTGATAATTTGGCCTCCTAGGCCAAATATCAACCCATATATTTCAAAACTTTCTCATAGGGCCCTCAAAGCTTACATATGATGATCTAGATCTTGTTATGGTAGTTCAAGGAGGGGTCACTTATCATCAATCTAGAAGCAACATGTTCAAGTGGTGTAATTATGTTGAATAATGTCATGGTGGACATAATATCACCTTGTTTGAGATTATTTCAACTGTTAATTTTGTGTTAACTATGTATAAGAGTCCATAAAAAGTCTTGATGTGGTCCTTAGATCTAAAATCACTCATATTGAAGTTGACATGAAAGTTGTAGCTCATGGCCAGTTGTGAATCCATCTAAACATGTTGATAATTTAAAAAATATGTAAAAATAAAAGGATTAGAGATGGTATGAAGAGAATGTGATAAAATTATTTAAATCCTTAGCATGTTTTAAGGTCTTTTAGTAAATGGTAATGTAACTTTCAATTGATATTTCACTTAAGATCATGCATATTGCCTTCAAAGGTTATTAAAACCATGCGAATAATATTATTGTGGCCATTAGAAAACCATTAAATCATTGAAAAAAGTAAAATGCATTCAAAGGGTCTCATTACCATCATAATTCTATTATAGAGTAGTTTCAATTGCAAAAGGATCTTCTTTTAGAAGTCAAATACTTTTCATTCACCAGCAAGGGGCCCACATGTGTGAAGATATGACCTCTCAAATTCCCCATCCATACACTCTAATTTGAAAGGATATTTTACTCCCCACTTCCCTCTTATTTTCATCAAATGGTCCATTAAGATCTCTAACCTAAAAATATGTAGTAAAAATAGCTATTTTGTAAGTGTTTTTAGATATGTACAAACTTATACGGCTAGGTCAAATCCAAGAGAGGTTAGACACTTCATAGGAGGTCCTTTTTAGGTGTAAAAAAGAATTCTCGTGTCTTAAACATGCAAAAAAGGGCAAAAAAAGTAGTTAAATTCCCATTGAGCTCTTGGTAAGCTCACAAGGGCTAGATTGAGTTAGATGGTATGATTTGTACAAGAGGATTAAAAACCCAAGATCTTAGCTAAATATATAATCCCTAGTGGGATTGCGATTAGTGTAATTGGTTTTTAGATCAAGGCCCTAGGATTTATGAACAATTAGTAAGACCCTTAGGTGTTCTTAAGCCCTTTGTAAACCCCATAACCTTAGCTATATGTAGATTTATCAAAATTTTGAGCTCTTTATGATATCTTGAGAATGTATAAAGTATATAAGGTTATTTTTAGTGTATTATAACCCTCTAATCATGTCTTAATGGAACTTTTAGGGTTAAATAAACACTTAACCTCCCTTGGTTGATAGATTTTATGTTATATACAAGATTTTTTATGTTTCATGAAAAGGAATAGCACAAGAGGATAAAAGAAGAGTCTCCAAGTTCCCTCCATGATGCACCCATGCTCTAAATTATCATCATATAATCATATCAAACCTCCTTCAAGTCTTTTAAATGTTCACCATGTTAATGAGGAAGGAAAGATTCATGTTTTTTCTCATAACAATCCATCTTCTGGTTTCAAGTGTGTGAATGATGTCTTATTCAAGTGGTAGGAATGATGTAAGAATGTATGGGAGTTTAAATTTCAAAATAAATATTATTCCTTATGGACCTCAAGACCAAAACCAATAGACCAACTCCAAATGCATTCATAGGCATTTATCAGGGTTTAATGTTTTCTAACATTGTTTAAGATTTTTGAGGATTCTTAGGTTTGCTTTTCTCCATAAAAATGTTTGATCCAATCATTTGAATGCATTAAATTTTTCAGTATCTAGATGGGCATGTTCAAGGCCTTAATATGTGTTCCTAAGTGAGGAATATCAATCAACAGGAGGTCTTCCAAAGAGATCTTCTATATAATGACTCCACCAAGCCATTTCCAACTCATGATAAGCTTTGGCTTCTAAAATCAGAATTTCAAAAGGACTATGTAATTCACCTATGGGTATAATTCCTCATGTATATACCTATGTGTGAAAGTGAGACCAAAATTTTGTGCAATGCCATGAAAGGCTAATAAAATCGTAAGAGAGGAAGCCCAAACAATTTTTGATACTATTAATATGTTAATGATTTATTTCAAAAGATCAATTTCATGTCTAACCTTAAAAATCCTCCTAAGTCATCCCCTACAACTGAGCCTAGGTAGATGCAAGGAAGGATTGTATGTTTGAGAAGATAACTATCTTTAGAAGGTTATTGAAGTTCAAGAATGATTAATTGATTCCATTGTATGTTCTAAAAAACCTTGATCTTTGTCACTGGCCTATAAAAGGGCTCAAATTACAACCAAATGCTCTAAATGAACACATACATCCAAACAGTGCATTGGTACATATAATATTTTATCAAAGATGAACAAGTTTTTCATGAAACACGAGGTTGTAAGAGGTGAAAGAACACATGAAATTTAATCTAAGTGACAACAATAACCTCAAAATATTTTCACCATGGAGACTAAAGAAAAATCAAAGAGAATAAGGTTCAATTAAGCCTAAAGGATTTGAATAGTAATACATAGGCTTGTGTATAAAAACTCGATAAAAATTTCATTATCAGATAGGTATGAGGGTCCTAAGGGACATGAATATTGATAAGAGATGGTGTGAATATGCCCTAGTGCCAAATTAATCAAAGCATGCACCATGAAGGGATTAAGATAGTGAAAATTTATATCTATAGGTCTAAAAACCTATATGTATATAGAATTATAGGTTTACAATTGGTGTGCATTGTTAGAGTGTGCATTAAGACCTAATGCCTAAGACACCATAAGACACCTTCAGATAGACAATCATCCCTTAAACCACTTGAGACCTAAGAAATTATAAATAATACCTAAAGATGCACATGATATACTTATAAAATCAGTAAGATATATTAAATTAGATATAAATTTCACATTTAACTCATATGATGATTAATCACATTGAGGGAAACCCATCCTCAAGGTTGCAGTCAAGATACCCTAGGAAATCACCCATAGGATCATGTGTAAGAAATTGGAAAAAGTCCACATGATTTGCATGAGTATGAATATTAAAGTATATTAATAGGTTAATATTACATTTTTCTAATGTAATATGAATATTTATCTCATTTAATGATATCCCAAGTGTTAATTTAACACTATTAGGGTTAGAATACCAGGATTGCTAACAAACCCTAGGCATGGGTTAAACCAAGTATTAGTACTTTTGAGGGGATAAATTCATGAAAATAAATATTTATATATGGTGAGAGATGTTTCACACATAATTTAGTCATTTCCTAGGAAAAAATATCCATTGAATAGCCTATTTTCTTAGGATCCCTCTATTCCTACACACACAATCTTATCGTGCCTAAGAAGCTTGTTAAGAGGGTCTAAAATCCATGGAGAATGTGCATGGTGTCAGATGAATGTTTAAGGATTTAGGGAAGGTATTTTACCTATAACACATGTCACTGGTTTTATGATATCTACAATGAATTATATTAATGATCCTTAAGGAGGAGAGTTATCTCAAATCCCTATTATGTACTATGAAGATCTTGAGGAGCTACTTTATCACACTAAAAAAATCAATAAGGATTTGAATTGGATTCCAAGGAGTTTTAATAAGGTGGAGATGGTTATAAAATTCATATTTATAGAAACTTTTGTCATAAAAACTCCTAACTCTATGAAGCATCATTAAGACCTCCAACTACCTCAGAAACATTGTATGCACTATTTTGGATCTCAAAGAGGACATAGTTTTTCTTGGTACTTTTAGGAGCAATTACATGGTAATGAATAGAATTTTTTAATGATATATGGGTTTTTTTTACTTAATTTTATTATGATTTTTTGTGGTTTAGTCTTCCTAACTCTATGAATCATTATTAATACCAATGGAGCCTCTAAACCCTTCTTAAACCTTCACAATGACCCAATGGAGAAAATGTGTTTCTTAACACCCTAAAATGTAAATTATTAGAATTTTAATGGATTTTATTATCTCCATATGTCCCATGGTAAAATTTTTAAATAGTAACATGGCACATGTGAGGGAAAAAAGGCATAGAAAAGGGCTAAAATGCTGATTTTTAGATGTTTTCATGGTGTTTGAGTGGTTTGGGTTCGTTAATCAAATGAATGGACCTTAAGGATGTAATTATAAATATATGAGGGGGTTATTTTAGGATAATTAATTATATTTTAACTTCTATATTGAGGCAAGTTTTCTATTTCATGACCATTGTGCAAGATAAGGTAGTTTTAGGCCTTGTCAACATGCAAAAGAGAGAGGTAGGCTACTTAATGCTTCATGGAGGAAAATTAGACCATAATGACATCATTAAAACAAAAAATAAATGAAATTTTTGACTAGTTTTGGGTGATAATAATTTTAATTTTTTCAACTAATATTTAAGGAGCCTCCACTAGACCATTTCCTAAACTATACTCTCATTGAAGGCAATTATGTAGCCAAAGTTTGGCATGTAGATAACTATGGGGGTGTTTATACCAATATTAATTCTTGTAAATAAATGTTTGAGTGAATTAGGATCATATTTTCCTCTCTTACACACTTCCATTTCACCTTATCCTTCTCTCCCCTTATCTTATTCTATAAATTGAGGCTCAAAAGCCATTATATGCATCCCTCAACTAGGTAAAAAGAAAATCTACCCTAATTTTACCCTATAACATATGAATAAATATAATTAATATTTTATATTCTATTCATATCTTATCATGTTATATACTTATTTATTTACATAAGTGATTGATTCTATCTTCCTTTGCAAGTCCTTGTTCTCACCTAGTTTCTAGGATATTGTTATGAATAAGTACTATGATGTGTAAAAGTGTTAGTGACTATGATTGAAGTGCAATATGATTGGGAGTGTCTTGAAGAAAAATTCTCATGCATCACCCTCAATTTTCAACCTTCTATCATAACCTTCATGTGAAGTACTAATGCTCAAGATGTTTTTGAAGAAAGTTGTTTAGTAACTAGTCCTTGTATGGTTCATAGTGTTTTTAAGGGTCAAATAGAGTGGAAACAATATGTTGGTGAGTCAACCCCAGTATCTTAGGATTATTTTATGAAAAAAAATTATCCCTTTTTATTATAAAGTTAGTAGGTTTATGAATTGATCCATAGATGATGCATTAAGGGAACTAGCCCCAAAACTAGAGGTTCACATCACTAACTAGGCTACTCATACCTAGATGTGATCCCATTGTATCATCTAGATGAGTTAGGTATAAAAAAACTATAACTCAAATGGTACAATAAAAAAATGGTAATAGTTAGGGGAGTAGATAATATTTTAGCTGAAGTAACCATTAGGGTCCACTGAGGGATAAAAATCAATCCCATAGGAATCTAAAGACCAAAAAACCTAAAAATTGCGAACCCTAAGTTGTCATGGAAATACTAACATCTGGTTGAGTACTAGGGACTAATACATAATCTTCCACTTTTACCTAATTTATTCAAATAATGGATGCATTACATTGAACCCTTTATTTATGATATCAAAATTGTGAAGGGAAGGTTGAAGAGTTTGATGGATTTAGCCATTAACCTTGATTATTAGGATTGTAATCTCTTGAATTATACTCCAATAGGTTCATCTCTTGCCACTATATATTTATAATAATTACCCAATTTTAAAACTTCATCATTGGTTTTATATATATTACATTCAACTTATTCCTTGAAGTTGTTACAGCTACTAGGAGGAGGTTCTCAAAATTCATCATGTTGACTAAATCTCTCATAGGATTGATCACATTAGTGACCTTAATGCACACCAAAATATATAAGGCCTCAATTTCATTATTATCAAAAAAGTACTAGTAGAGTCTTCATCTAATTATGTTAGTTGATGAAAGAATCCCTTCTATTAATTAAATAGTTTAATTGGTTGAATGCATTGGTTCTTAAACATTGATCTAATGAATTCAACCTCTTATAATTCTCCTATTTTATTACCAAATTTTTTAAATTTTTATTATTGGATTGGATTATTTCCCTCAAAACCCAAATGCTATTAAAAATATTATATAGTTTAGTAGTTACAATTTTCACATCATTAATTAATTATAGAGGATTATGTATAGTTTATCTATATTGGAGACTTTTATATGCTTCCTATTTGATATAGTACATTACCTTCATTGATGCACCAAAAATATACACAAAATTAGAGAAATATTCATTATATTTAGTGGGAACATTGGGATTATTCTTGTGTTTTTTTGGTAAATGAAACAAATTTTCCCTTTGTTAAAATTCCATCTCTTTCCTTGTGCTCAGATTCACTACCTTCATATTCCTCACCCTTGACATGGTTCCACTTTTCTTATCAAACTAAGTAGATAGTTTAGGTAAATATGTGAGGAATAAATTTTTATCTCATCCCTTTCACTTTTCATCTACTTTACCCATTGGGGAAAAATGAGTTCCCCTATTTTTTCATTTGGACCTTAGTCTTTGGATAGAGAAGATGGAGGATTCATAAGAGGACATTTCATTATAGTGGTATAAATGATGCACTTATTTTAAGAGGTAACTAAAGAGGTGGGTAAACTCTCTATTATTGTGATATTTAACTTATTAGAGTAACCTCAACCAAAAACTTGGTGATGTTGGGGATCCTCTCAACAATCATAGTAGCTGATGGAATGGGTGATGACTGGGTCATGGGTATCTCTAATTAAGATGACTATTTATAGAAAAGTATTTGAATTTTTTATTATATGTTGAAACATTAACCTTAATTTGAATACAAACCTATTTATTAAGGGCCTTTATTTACATGGAAGTAGAAAGAATGGGTGCATTAACAAAATTAGATAAAATAATACTTGGGATAGTTAGAGGCAAGTCTATAATTAGAATATTTTCAATGGAAATAGATGAAACAAGGGAATAAAATATCTCACTTAAGTTTTAATTTTGTTATTATATGAGTATTTACTGCTCCAAATATCCATCTAGAGATCCTCTTTATTTTAATATTTCAAATCACATGGCCTTAGCCTTTTCTAATTCTGCTTATTCATCCTTTGGAGGTGCCTATTCACTCATTTCTAACCATACCCACTTCATTTTTTTTACATCTTATTTTTCCTCATCATTTTAATACTCAAATAATTATATTACGTAGGTTCCTCTTTCTCTACTTCTTCTTTCTCCTCCTCATCAATAAACTCTTTTATGGTGGGAAGACTGAATGATGACATTTATTCTAATTTATTTCACTTGGATGAAGTGGGAATATGTTTTGGATTCATTTTGTAATTGAATATGAGAGGATTATAATGTGGATGATATCGTGAAATAGATAAAATAAAAATAGTAATGGAAATCACAATTTCATGTGGTAATAAAGGAATGTTGGTGTGACAACGGTGGTGGAGGAAAAGGTGATTTGAGTAAGCATGGTAGGGAAATTTTGAGGAGAAGTATTCTAAATAATGGTTTTGGATGTTGGTTATATTACCTAAGGATACTTGGAATAATTATGATTAGTTTTAATATATGATAACAAATACTATAAAAACTCAAGGAGACTCACTTATGTAACTTTTGTAAGAGATGGTACAGGTGTCATGACAAATGCACTCTTCCTCTATCCATCTAAAGGATATGTAAACTTATCCTTTGTATAATCTATTCCCAAAATTTTAGTAGTGTTTGAAGATGAAGAGTATGAGGACCTAGGAGAAATTTTATAATTTACCTCATTATTTGAGGGTTAGAGTCCCACTAGCAACTTGACTCCCCTTATTACAAGTTTATTTATTCTTCTATAGGAGAGGAGGGTTGATCTTACACATATGAATCCTATGAATAGGTTGGAGGAAATTAATGGATCCATGCCATTTTTGAATTTTATTTTGTAACTTTATAATCATATTGAAGGACATAAACCCAAATCATATACATCAATTAATTACTCATCTTGGTCTATAACTCCATGTTATATTATGCATTCATAAAGACAACATCATGGTCATATTAATAGTGACCATATGAAATTTTCACATTTTTCTTCTCCTTAATATATTGGAGGTATCCTCTTATCTTCTTCTTAGGATCCCTTTCCATGAATGTTTCTACCTTTAGATTGTGCAAAGTGTTGGCCTTACCAAATTGGATGAAATGTGACCTAATTACATATTGTAGCTGTCTAATGTTTAAAATAGTTTTAGAGTAATAATCCACGTGTTTATATCATAAATATTAATCAGTAATATTATACATTTGAAATTTTATTTCCTAATCTATAATTTTATCGAGGACATGGTGAGGTAGTAATAACAAAGATGTTTGTGTGCATTCTATCCTGATGATAGTGACATTGGGGTAATACCAGTAGTCCCCCATTTTTTCAAGGATCCTCTTTAGGATTTTAGACAACCTATGCATCATAATTCCATGAATTTAATAAAACACTTGAGGATATAACTCATCACATATCCTTTGAATTTCATTTTTGAACCTGTTTATGAACATACAATAATAATCCTCAATAATCATGTTCCCTAGGTATTCTATTGATGATTGACATAATTTCATATGGGTATTAAGAAATATGCCTAATAATTCATCCATTAAATAATAAATCATATTTAAATTACCATCAGCTCACCTCTAATTAGGATAAAACATTTGTGTCTTTAGCTTGACACTTATGATCTGCCTTGGGGTGACTGTTTTGTTAGATGTTAAAAGAATGTCTAAAAATGGGACTTATTGAATAATTTTACCCCTTAGTCAAATTAATTCAACTCCCATACAATTTCACCCTTTCATAGGGTCTCATAGGTCATAAATGTCCACCATGGTCATAACTAATGTCATTAAATATGTCTTAACCTTAGTCACATTTATCTAAATTTGTTCTTATTGTCATTTTATGTCCTTTTGGGTCATTTTAATGAAATTTTATGGTTTTAAAATAAATAAAAGTGTGTCCAAGTGTATGTGAATTTGTATGATGTCAGGGAATGGTGTTGTAACTAAAAACTTGTAGGTTCAACGTATAAAGGAGTTTAACTATAAAATAGGCCATTCTCAGTTAATTGTATAAATTTATAGAAGTCTTAGCACATGTGGAAGCTTCAGTAGTGTCCCTTTGGATCCTCACAAGTCATATCCATGTTAATATTGATTTGAAAATTCCAAAATTGGTAAAAATTGTTCTATCTCTCTCTTCACTCCCTTTAGAATGTGAAACAAGTCAATTGGTTTGTAGCTAGTATGAATAAGAGGGGTAGAGTTGAGATGAATGATTTTGGTGGATGGAATTAGTCTTAATGGCATTCAATTACATGATCATGGTTTTTATTATGGTGGTTTTTACTTCATAAACAAACACTAATATTTCTAGTGCCTCTTAGTTGATTGCACATTCCCAACACCTTCAAGTTTTCTTATATGTTTGCATGATCTAATGTTTTCAAATGGTGTGTGTGTTTTGGTAGAACATATTCTTCATATTAATATTATTATTTAATAAAAAAAATTTCGAATCATGATAAGATAGGCATGATCATCTCCCTATGCTAGAGGTGAAACATTATGGTCTATAGAACATGTTTTCATAGTTGCAGTGTTCTATTCTCTGTCAGTAGCTTCATATCCAAGGTCATATACCTATGTTTAGCCTCTCAAACCATGGAATATATTTTATCCATGTAAGTTTTGAATTTATTTCCTTAAATATTTATTGAGATATTTTTCTCAAGACATGATTAAATATTGATTAGAATTCTAGCATACATAGTCACCTACAATCACTTGTAGGAATGTACAGTGTATTCAAGATCATTTAAAACTGAAGACATAAGTTTAATTACATAGAAATTATTTGTAATTATAAATTAAATAAAGGTTCATATACTTGTTTTAATACCCCCTCAAAAAATTTATGCAGGTTCAAGATTAAGAAATTTGCTTATGGTAATAATTACCTTAATATTTATGAAGAAGGGATTTTGCTCTGCAAAGTGTCATCTATTGGTGGAGGTATGTGAGGTTTAATTAATTATTTTATTTCCATTATTGTATTATATACATATTAATAACATGAAAAAAAAATATTGTTTTTAGTTGATAATGAGAATGTTTGAGTGGACCTCCAACTCAATTAGTTTTTTTTACTAAAGATACTTAGTGAAAGCTACAGTACATTGATCCAAATAAACTTGTAATGCAACAATGACCTATAGTGTGATTTGAGAGCATAGTATGCATGTATAAGATAATATAATACATATAAGAGATATTATTAATGACCTCAATAAGGATTAAAATAATTAATTAATGTTGAATAATATCTTCACGTATAAGAATGTCTCATATCTCCTAAACAACATCTAAAATTTAACTGCAAACCTATACTACATGGATGAGACCATGATTCTCAAGCATGAGATGGGATAAAAAAGTGTGGAATGATAATATTTAATTAATAATTAAATATAGGGATGAAACATAATGCTTAAACATAGTGACACCTATAGGAATATTTTCAATTCTTTCTAATTGCCACTTACAAGTGCCACAGTTAGTACAATAGTGGACCAATCTGAGTAATAAAGATACAAGTTGATCAATAGAGATATATATTGAATATGATAAAATAAATTTCATGGTGATGATACACATTTTCATAATACCCTAAAATGCAATAAATACAACATAGCTTGATCTAAACTAAGTTAATAACTTCATGCCCATTTAAACTAAGTTCTACATGTAGTCTGTAGATCCAAAGACTACTATTGAGGAGTTTGAAGATTTAAGGGTGTTAGAAGAATTTCCAAGTATTAAAATTGACATAGTGGGTCATAATGACCTAAAATATCTCCCCATAATATTTTTTATGTCATATGAATAAAGGAGATGTATGTTCTATCTCAGATAGAGGGCACTCCACATTTAAGATAAAACTACAGACTTATGTATAAATGGTGAAAAGGTGAGTGAAGAGTATTAAATTAATTTTAGGATGATTAATATATTTGTATTAAAATTAAAAAAATAATTTATATGCATGTAAAAATATTAGAAACCTATAGATGGTCTCATACTTAGTCAAACATAGTTAGGCCTACTAAGCCTAGAACTAAGGCTAAACCCTCATGGCCTCTAATATCATCCATAAGTCCATATGACCTTTCCATATAGTTTGATAAAATTTATGGGATATTATAGGGATGAAATGAACCATTTGTTTATATATATAATTTCAAAATTGACCATTTTGTCCTAATTTCCTATCAGGCCTACTTAACATGCATAGAAGGAGCTTGAAAGCCACTTTATTTTGTCCACATTTGTATGGACACTATGAATGGTGTCCCAAGGAGTTGGTAATAGTTTAAGGGGGTAACTAAATTATTCTCAATGAATTGTTTTTGGATTTTTAATGTCTAACCTATATGAATCATTGTTAATAAGCTAGACCATAAAAAAAACCCTCTCAAAATGCTTATGCAAACCCGATGGAGAAAAAATAAATGGCTATGCATCTAGAAAGAGTAAATTTTTATTTAAAATAGTTTTTACTTGTGTATAAGTCTCCAAATTCTTTGACATCCAATTGATCTATACTATCACTTGTATAGACAATCCTAATTCAAGTTTTTCTATAATTTTTAAAGTATTTTATAGGTGTAAAAGGGGATGGATAGATGAAAATCATTATATAATGTGTATGTAGACTTGTTATAACTCCTAAGACTCATTTATAACCTTTGTGATGCATGAAATTTTATCTATTGAATTTATCACTATAGGTAGTCATTGGACATATAATGAAATAGAGAAGTGATTATTTAAGTGTGAAGATGAAAAGAGTGATATTGAATCTTATTGAAGTCTATGATATACCAAAATACAAAGAGACTTTAAATATATGTCATAAACCTATGTAATACATCTCCATGAGCAACTACAAGTTACTTAGGTGACAAGTGTGAAGATAGACCTAGAATGTTGGTAAGTAGTTACAAGTATGTGAACAATAAGTGTAAAAAATAAGGCTATCAGTTGAAGGCATATATGACTATCCCTGATCTCATTTCCATATTATAATGTCAGATCATATGTGTTAATATATTCCATAGTCGGTTTCAATCAGTCTAATGACTCTTCATCATGAAAGGGTGGTTTTAAAGAAGAACATGAAGAGTCTTAATGCCACCCTGAAGGATATGACATGATTATGATGGACATTTGTCTAATAGGACATTCATGACCTATTTCCCACATTATTATATTATATTGTAACTAGTTCTCATATTTTGACATTTGGCCTTGAGACCTTTCCACGTATCTTCCTCTTTTTACTCTCTTATGCTCTATATATGTAATCCATTTTGGCATTTGTATCTAGTACACACCTATTATGGTGAAGCCATACTAATTTGGCATCTTATTTTTCATTTGAATAATATTGTAAAGTTGATTTTATCTCTTCAATATCTTGCCTAAGTGTGCTAAGTGGTTTACATGGTTGACACGTGATGAATATGTTCTCCTTGCTTCCATACTACTCTTGTATATTTTGTGTTAGTGACATCTATTCTAACATGTTTCGTAAAGTGTATGTGTTTTTTAATTTTGTATTGAAGTGTAAGAGGGAATAGTAGTATCTAGTATCAAACCTTCTTTTCACCCACCTCTAGATATGCATAGCAATCTACCTCTATGATAAATACTTATGATAGAAGGATAATGAGTTAAGGTCAATTTTAGTAGTCTTCTTTATGAATTTAGATGTGATTGTGCTTGTGGACTTATATTTGGTGTATCACCTAATTATCATAGGTTTATTTTATGTCTCATTCTTTCCTTTTCACCCCCAATAGTGACTAGCCTATAAGATAAATCAAGGGATATATACATTTAATAAATAGGTTTACCTCTATTATAGGCAACCCATAGGCCTAGAGGTAATCCAACATGTTCCAAATGTGGAGAGGTCTGAAATACCTCCTCTAAGGGTGAAATAGTTAGATCCAATAGGACCCATTTGACCTATACATATTTAGTGCTATAAAAATGATATAATTGATTTAGGAGAGCCATAGATATCTTAATTTATAGTCTAAATGTACCAATATAATTGGGTGAAATCCCTCCCTTTGGGTTCATCAACTATTGTTCAAATTTCCATCTAATGTACTTCTCTTAAAATAGACATTGGCCAAAACTTGGTTATATGTGGTGTTAAAGACTGTAAGTCTAATAAACCTCTTAAATGCCCTAAAAAAATATAAGCAAATATGTTTTTTTCCTAATGTATAGATAATCCACAAAAAATGTTCCATTGAAAATTAAACCTCTAAGTACGTTTATGCAAGGCATTACCTCTACTTTTGTTGTTACTTGATGGAGGAATTTTTCTGCAATGGAAAATAGGTCATCTATATATTACTTCTCATTTAGAAAAAAATGATCTTGTGTGGAATACAACACCACATATTCCACTTAATCCCACAATGTTGAGTAGTGAAGTAATTTGAAGTCTAGGGTACTCTTCTCAAAAATAGTATATATAAATCTTTCACCCAAAGCACAAGAATATGCATAAGGATCTTGAGGATAACCCTAATTTGAAGAGGAGGCCATTATTTAAACTCAAATGCTGTAATTATTATTATAAATTGTTTTGGGTCATTATACCAAAATTATTAAGAAAATCAATGTTTCTCAGATGCTCAAGGGATAAAAATTGTAATGCTTAATCAGGAGATTAATGGTGAAATGACTGTACTTCACATAGATTTTGCATATATCACTCTAAAGTATTAGTATTGAATGCATTAATGTTTCATCAATGCAAATAAACAACATTTAGTTTTAATTCCCATTTTGATTTTAATGTGTTAGTAAACTTTGATGGGTTCACTTGCTTTCCAAATGGAAACATTTCATTGACTTTACTCATCTAATCATATTTTTTAGACACCTATCACTTCCTCATTTATTGGCTCTTTTGTTATTATATCAACCTTATTTATGTGTACATTGGCCATGATCCCTTCATATTATGACACTTGTCTGATCTTTGTTTAGCTATATCTTTAGATGTGTAGCTCTAATTTTTATGGTTTATGGTCATGAGTTAACATGACTGAGCCACATAGAATAATCTCTATCCTATGGGAACTTAGAAGATTTGATACCTTTCCACTTGTTTATTAGAACTATGTATGTCTAAGAGAGATTAAAGTAATAAAAATATGCTAAGTACCTAGGGATATGATATATTATTGTATATGGGTTGATGGAGATGCCGACATGTGGCACACATCCCCTTAGTAGTTATATGGGTCCAATATATTAGTAATGGAGTAATTTGTGGAATTAGTGCATTGGGTAATGGTCAACCTAAATTGGAATTAAGAGGTTACCCATCCATTATAGGTCTATATAAAGGAGATTACTATCATTGTGAAGATAGGAAGGAAGTAAGCATTGAGTCTTCTATTATAAGAGGATATTGGAGGTTGTCCCCTTGAAGAGACATTGTGGAGTTATTCCTTCCTAAAGGAGTATTATTGGTGTTGCCTTACCTTAAGGGTATTATTCATATATTGAATATTTGGACATCTTGGTCCACCAATATCTATTGTGTTGAAGTGATCTACATTTTTTATACATTATTTTTGAATATTATAGTGTGGATCATAATGAGTGGTATCAGAGCTTCGATTTGGGCAATTTGTAGGTGGTGAAACCCTAGTTTTGTGGAATCATCAATATATTTTGATTGGTTTAGAATTTATGCATATTTTTTTTACTATATATGGATAATATTTTATGGCAAATTAAAAAAATAGAGGTTTTTTATCAATTTTGTGGGAGTTATTGCTATTTTTGGTTTTTTACTAATCTAGCTATATCTTTTGAAATAAAAGGAATTTATCTTCAAAAAATTTATTGAAGATATAAGAAAATACAAGAGCAACACAATAAAAATTTAAGAATTTTTAATTTTTTTTGAGTGAGTTATGACAATTTCAGTATTTTTCATATATTCACTCTACAAGTCATAATTTATGGAATTTTTTCACAAATTATTTTCTAAAGTTACAATATAATAGGAGGAAGATATAGTAAAAATTTAATATATTTTTGATATGATTTGAATTATTTATTGACATTTTTAGGTTTCATATACCCTAGTTTTTATTTGTGAATCATGAAGTTGCAAAAATTTTAAGGGGAAGATGATATTGATGCTAGAGAATGGTGGCTGCTTTTAGAGAATCATTTTCAAATAAATTTTGGGCAAAGATGATTAGTTCCTTTTTGTCTAATCCTGCACTAGATTAGTTTGGTTAGTTGAGATTTACAAAAAGGTTTTCTTCATGGGAAGAATTGGAATAGATGTTCCTAGATCATTGGGCTGAAGAAGAAGAAGAAGGAGGAGGAGGAGGAGGAGGAGGAGTAGCAAGAGGAGAAGTAGGAGGAGAAGGAAGAGGAGAATGAGAAGAAGAAGGAGAAGAAGAAGAAGGAGGGGGTTCAAATAATTTAGGAGAAGAACGAGAAGAAGGAGAAGGAGAAGGAGAAGGAGAAGGAGAAGGAGAAGGAGAAGAAGAAGAAGAAGGAGGAGGAGGAGGAGGAGGAGGAGGAGGAGGAGGAGGAGGAGGAGGAGGAGGAGGAGGAGGAGGAGGATGAGGGGGTTCAAATAATTTGTCTCCAAATAAATTTGAGTCAATTTTTTAATTTCATGGATGCATTCAAAAGAAGAAGGCTGTTGCCTCCATAAACCCCACCAATAAGTATAAATTCATCAACATAAATGTGGCCAAGCATTGACATGTTCAAACAAAGAATATCAAGGAGGTTCAAGTAGATGGTAAGAATATTCAAATGTTTGAAGATTTGAAGCTCATTATGGAAAAATATGTTTTGCATTCAGATTTTTATGCTTGGGATATGGATGATATGGATATACTTCTTGGATATCCATTGTTAGAGACTTTGGTAACTATCAATATTAATGTTCATAAAAAGTTTATGAAGTTTTGTTATAGGAAAAAATGTCACTTTATAGGATATCATATTGGGAAAGGCACTAATAACAAGGAAGGAAGATCATGAGGATGAGATTAAAATAGGTGATGAAGAACATGAGGAAGATTTAGATAAAGACATACTATAATTAGAAATGAACACTTGATCTAATCAAGAGATAGAGATGGACAAAGTGAAAGTGGTAGAAGATAAGGTGGAAAAAGTTGAGGTATATAGACACCTGCATCATCATGAGAGAAAACAATAATGGAACCAAATGAGCAAGTGCCATAATAATAATCATTTTGGCTATAAAGGAAATCAAAATTCTAATCATTATGGCTATGCATGGAATCCAAAGAAGAATTAATAAGGTCAGGTATGGAATCAACAAAATGTAGTGATCTATGGAATATGGAATGAATGGGGAAATCAATTTGATTATGCATGGAAGAATTCCTACTATGGTAATGGATGGAATCGGAGTAGTGCAATGAAATATGGTACATAGAATTAAAAGAGGAATAGTTATGCATGGACACCAAAGTAGTATAGTTATGATTATGAATATAATCAAAGGAGCATATGTGGAGAGCTATCACCTTCTAGGACCACATATGGGTGGATCAAATATTGAGATTGGAGATAAGTGTTAAATTATTTGAAGCATACTCATTATTTAGTTTTTTCCTATGTTTTGATGATGAAACATGCCAAAAAGGGAGGTAATGTTATGTACCTAGAGATATGATATATTATTGTATATGGGTTGATAGAGTTTCTGACATTTGGTACACATCCTACTTAGTATTTATATGGGTCTAATATATTAGTAATGGAGTAACTTGTGGAATTAGTGCATTGAGTAATGGTCAGCCTACATTTTGATTAGGAGGTTACCCATCCATTATAGGTCTATATAAAGGATATTATTATCATTGTAATGATAAGAAGGAAGCAAGCATTGAGTCTTCTATTGTAAGAGGATATTGGAGTTTTTCCCATCTAAGATACATTTTGGAGTTATTCCTTCCTAAAGGAGTATTTTTGGTGTTGCCTACCTTAAGGGTATTCTACATATATTGAATATTTGAACATCTTCGTCCACCAATATCTATTATGTTGAATTGATCTACATTTATTCTGCATTATTTCTTAATATTATAAGTGTGGGTCATAACAAAATCTAACATGTGGCATGATATCAAAGACCCAAAGTCTAAAATTCTTAAGGCCATGGGACCATTTAACCCTTTACTTTGATTTTATACTTCTAGATTTTTGACTAAATGAAAAGGTACCAAGTGTCACATATTCATAGATTGAAATATTAGAAACATTAGACTATGAATCATCAAATTGTGTAATCCTTAAAAGGTTTAGATATATGAAAATATGCTAAGTTTCAAATGCTCAAAACCATGGAAGTTTAAAACCATTAGACTAGGTGAGCTCAGACCTATTAATTGATTAGCAATTCTTTAAAGTCTCGATATTCCCAATTTCACAAGAATTCACCACATGGCATGTATTTAGAGATCAAGGACATAAAAGACTTATAATTTAATTTGAAATTTAAAGTCTTTATCTAATTATGTAATTCCATCTATTAATTTTTTAATAATCTCAAGATCTATCTAAAGATTTAGATAGTCTTTGGAAAAACTAAAGGCTCTAGGGGACATGATAGTGCTACCTATCATAATCTCATGTAATAAATGAGAGCCCTGATCATGGGTGATTAACAAGTCTTTATCGGTAGTCTTGTGATCATACAAAAAACTTAAGAAAACTAGAAATACAAATATATTAATACTATTAGTCGATAAATTAGAGCATCAATTTTGAAAAGAATTTATGAAAACCTAAGGTTTAAAATAACTTAAAATGTTTGTTTCATCTTTTACTTTCATGATTTGAGTTTTTGTAAATCTAGACTCATGGAAATAACCCTATAATTTTCATTAAGAACATCATATTATGAAAATTTAATGTATATAGGCCCCCTAAATAGAGGTTTCCAATAATGATGGGTCATTATTTTAAATTTTAAATTTGGGTAAGTGTGTTAGGGCACAACAAATAAAGACTCATAGGGGAAAATACCCCTGAGTATTTTTAGAACCCAAAATTTCATAAATGTATCATAACAAAAATTTATCCCTACCTAGACTAGAATAAAATCACCAAACCTTTAAATAAGCTCTTGTTTCCTCATGTAACATATTGAACCTTTCATTCCTTGGGCCTAAGTTTGAGATTATTATGAAGTTAGTTCCTTTTCGTCATGAGATATTTGACCAAGTCTTAGATGAACACTGTAGGTTTCATTTTGAAAATTTGATTTTGTAATCAAATAGTAAAGGAACCTTGGGAATTACTCTACTACCAGTCAAGTATCCATAGCACTAACAAAGATAACTATGATTTTGTTCAAATCCTTGATCGACTACTAGTCAGGCATCCATAACCTAGTAGATATTACTTGAATCACTCATCCTCTATTAGTTTACATGTTTTTTTTTGAAACCCATATAGAGAAATGTTGGGAACCACCATTGACTAGGTGTATGTATAATAAAAACTTATTTTGGTTAATACATCCCTATCAGTGTATCTCCAATTTTATGCTTATTATTTCTCATCCAATTTTTAGCATGTATTCATGTAGTCAGATTTTAGAGATGAAAATTATTTATAATATTTACATGATTATAGAAAATTAGATCCCAAGAGTCAAGTAAGTTCATTCAATCTAATTAGAACTCAATCAACTCATGATACATACCTTTATCTTGGACCATCTAGTACTATCAGAATGGATCCCTATTAATACCAATCATGTTTATTTATACCTTGTCCCTTTGTTTTTAGCACATCCTTTATGACTTAATTATAGGAAATTGGTTAATATACTATTTAATTTTAATAAACTAACCAAGAAATCCTAACAACTAATCTACTAAAATTAAAATGAAGGAAGTAGGAAATCTAATCTATAAAGTAGGAATTTTAATCTAATTGTAGTCTAAATATCCACTTATAGTTCACTTTGATGTATCTCCATTTGTGGCAACCATGAAGTAGTGATTCAAAAATTATCCATTAAGTATAAAAACAAGGTCATAACCTTGAAGTTATTTCAGTTATAAGGTATTGTTACCTATGATTTCTTATATTTAATAGGGTTAAATTTGTAAAGGAGTGAACTTATCATGTTGTCCCTTATTTTCATTTTATTTATCCCATAAAAAAATAGGTCTTAAATCCTAAAGTCCTTGACCTTAGATGATTTGTCAAATGATCACTAGATAATATATTGGTGTTTATTGAAGTTATTATTTATTTAGTTCTTACATATTCTAACTAGACTATCTAAAGTAGTTTAGATTGAATCCTTTCATCTTTACCCATATAATATTGTAAGAATTGGTACATTGGTATCTTCAAGTAATAGGGAAGACAAGTTATTGTCCACAAACTATTGTAAATAATAAATCATTGGTGGAATTACTTGTGCCTAGTTTTGTTTACCTATATTGTATATTTCAATATGAGATGTCATTTTATTGGTTTGTATTGTGTTGATTTATTAATGGAATCCATTAATTTTTTGTTGGTGGATTTGGCCATTCCATTTCCCTATGGGTAGCAGTTCTAGGAGAACTTCATCATGGTTTTATTTTCATAGGCCCACTCTATAAATATAGAATATTAAAAATCTAGACCATTATCACAAACTAAGGAAATGAGAGTGTTAAACCTAATAAATAAAATTTCTTCCAAAAACTTGATAACATTGATTACCCAAAATTTTTAGTGGCTACAAATTCTATCCACTAGTGCAATATTGGGTAGTTATGAGGACAAATATATGTCTTGTTCAAGAATTCTAGTTTATCTCCCCTATAAAATCAATAGCCCATTGGGCAAAGGGGAATCCTTAAATGACTGGCTACAAAGGAATGGAAACATTCACTTCTCTCTTTGTGAACACTTGGCCCTCATGACACATACTAAAATGATTTTAGGCATCGTTGATGATTATAGATAGTAGTTCCCATCCTCAAAATCTTATGGGCTATAATTTTGCTATAGGGATTTTGATTGCCAATATTCTAATGTAAGTTATCTAGGATATTCTTATATTTTTATGACGAAATGCATATGATATAGATACCTTCATAGTTATTTTTATATAATATTCCTTTAATAATCATGTAGTGATATGATTTGAGACCAAGGGCTCGATTTTTCTCTTTATTTATTTTAACAGGACATGTACCTATGAGTAGGTAATAAATTATATATGAGTACCATTCACCCCTAACTATTTGAAATTTATTGATTTATTCAATGCTGATATGTGGATTAGTTAAGGTCATCATCTAGATGATTTCATATCCTCTCACCATCTTTGTTGGTATAATCTCAAGATCAAAATCTTATCAGTTTACCATCCATTTACCTATTATTTCACCTAACTCATTCTAGCCAAGTGTGAAATTTATAGCTATGTCTAAGATGATGGTGTATGTATTATTCCTCAAAATATAATGTGTAAATTTTTTGACAACTTTGATCAAGGCATATATATTTCTCTCAATCAAGAAGTATTTCAACTTTGTATCCTTTAGATTGATGCTCATGAAGGTAATGGGATGCTCACTATATTCCACATTTTATGTAATTATTTTAATAATGGTATATTCTAAGGTGAATTAATAAAGATAAATTATATATTAAAATTAGGACTAATCAGAACTAGAGATTGGGTAATTGCAACCTTGATGTCCTAAAATTATTTTTTGTCTTCGACTATCCACTCAATATTGACATTCTATTTTAGCATAACATTTAATGGCTTGAAAACATTTGAAAAATCAAAAATAAAATTCCTTCTTAAGTTAACCTTTCCAAATAAATATTTTATATCTTTATTGTTTCTAGGTGGGGTCAACTTAGAAATGGCCTGAACCCACTATGGATTGATGGAGATCCCATATTTCATGATATTATGACCCTAGATATTTCCTTTAATCACTCTAAAGATGATTTTGTTTAGATTCAGAGAGACCCCATATATTTTACATCTATTGAAGACCTTTTACATATGTTCTCTATGATCAACTTTTGCTTTTGAAAACATAGTAAGGTCATCCATGTAGATGATGATACATTTCCCCACCAATAGTTAAAAGGTAAGATCCATTATTGTATATAAGGTATATCCCATGTTAATCAAACTAAATAACATAATTTTATATGAAAAATTTCCCTACTTGGTGGTGAAGGTAGTCTTCATCTTTTGTTTCAACCAATACTTTATTATATCCTAAGAATCAATCCAAGAAAGACTTCTCAGATTTACTTACCATCTAATCACCTTATCTAAATAGGGTAGAGGGTGATTATCCTTTTTATTCTATGTTTCAATTTTTAAAATATAAATAGAGTCTTATTTCCTTACTCTTATTTTTGGTTAGTACTAGATTGGTTACTAAAGTTTAATTTCTAATTGAGAAAATAATTTTTCCATCTAGTAGCTTCTATACTTTAGTTTATATGAGAGGTTCCAGGATTGGATTCATTGACCTCTATATTTAACTGAGAGGCTTGTGATCTAGCTTCAGGGGAATTGTGTGAGTGATTAATCTAGGTTAAAATACCTTCAAGTCATCATATGTCCATGTAATGACCTATCTATACTCTACAAGTGATATATTCAACATTTTATTTTCATTTTTTATGCAACTCAAGACCACATTCACAAACTAGGGATGTTGGTCAATTCTTATATTATCTTTAATGAAATATGACTCCATTGATTTAAGATATTTATGATTTTGGGCTTGAGAATATACATTAAAATATCATTCCAAAGAGACCATCCCAAAATGGATGTGATTCTCTTTTAGTTTATAAATGATATCTTATCCCATGTCTTCAGTCTATATCAACCTGACATCTTCCTCATTTATTATAGTATTCAAAATTACCATAATTATTTTTGAACTGGATAGACTATTGATCATCTATGAACACCTAGAATTTTTACATATTATTTAGGATACAAGGGTAAGGAACCAACTCCACTGATAATTTATACATTTTAGACTCTTGGAGTGGTGCAAGATTAGTTGCTAAAGCTACTAGTGAGTATATTATTTGGTTTTTTTCCCTTGGGATGGATTTGATACTAAATGATTTGAATGACTCAATAAAGTCCCACATTAAGTATTTATGATTCTTTAAATAAGTGAGTTTACACTGATATTTATTCCTAATTAGGTTAACAACTAATTTTGAGTCAAAAAATATTTGTAGTTGTTTGGCATTATGCTTCATCAAAAATTGAAGGCCATGGATAAAGGATTCATACTTAGTTCATTTTTTTGTGGATGGGAAATGTAATTTGTAAACACCTAAGTATTGCTTTGCATCTGTGAGGGCCATGCCCACCTCTAAACCTTATTTTTATCTAACTCTATCAAAGTGAATAGTCAATATCTAATAAGGACCTTAAAATACTTATTCATGCAGTGCATTTTATTGTCTATTAGTAAAGTTACACACGTGTGTGAAGACATAAAATATACTTTATTATTGGTGGTTTTATACTCTATAATTAGATATATTAAATTCAATTCTTGGTCCACTCATATTTGGTTGGCCACTCCTTTCCCAGTGCAACCATATGTGTGATAAATCTATGGCCATATACCCATTTAAGGACTTTTGCTAGTTTTGACTCAAAATAAACCATATGGTTCTAAAATATTTAGGATGAAGATATTGATGGTATATTACACATTTGGTTTAGATACCATTTGGATGTACATGTTTGTTAATTTAATAATACATGGTATGACAAATTTATCTAATTAAAGTATGACTCTCTAACTTGTCAAGAGTTAGACCTAATTTCTAATAGATAGTTGTTCGCATCACATTGCATAAGGCTCTTGAGTCAACCAAGAAGTTTTGTATGTTATTTATAAACATTCAGATAGCCAATAAGAATGATGTTAATTTATGTTTGTCTTTATATACCATGACATTGACATGGGCAGCCTTGGATTTGTCAAACATCCTTTTAGTTAGAGCTTTGAGTAGTAGATCTCTTTGCTTAGTGATTTGGGCCAACTCATGTAGGATAATATTAGCCTTAATTTTATTCATATCCTTGAAAATGTTTTACCCTCCTCTATTATATGGTTAAACAATTTAAAACTTTTCATCTCTCTTAGGAAGTGGTGGATTATTATTAGCCTTTAGATCTAGAGGAGTGGTAACATTATTATTTGGATGCATCAAAGTAGTGATAGGTTTATTAGTCCTCAGATTATATTTATTTTTTGAAGATACTATTATAAATCATGGATCTCATATATAATGTCCTATGGTTCATTATAATCTTCTGGCAATGGAGAATCATAGGTCTCAAACATATTGGTTGTGTTTGGATGCCCTAAACCAATAGAGGAGGATGGTTACACCTAATTTTTAGAAAATTCTTGCCTATCCATCTTCATCTAAAATATCTCAAAGGATTTATAGAAATTGATGCAATCCAACTCACCATTATACATAGTGTTATGTTCATGACACCAGTTAGGAATGGATACTTACATGATGTTCATTTCTAGTCTCCTATTGGATGGACCATATTTTTATTGATTATTTTTGAACCTATTGAAGGTATGTTATACCTATGGAATATAAATATATGATTAGTGTTTTTGTCCTCCAATATTCCCCATATGTTTATGAATTCTTATAAATTCATTAATCAAATTTTAGACCATTAATTTGATTTATTCCAATTCTATTTTCATAGAATCAAAATTGGTACCTTGTGTTGTAGTAGTATTAACTAGCATTAATGATTGATTTATGTTTTGTTGGTTAGGATAAGAATTTTTAAAGAAACCTAGGTGTTAATTAGATGGAACCTCTATCAAAGGTAGATTGTTATAGGTAAATTTCTAGTTCTGTGCCACATTATTTTTGTTTACATTCAGAATTGGACTAAAATCTAGGAATATAAAACTAAGATTGAGTGGCACCAAAGACTACAATTGAGAATTTAATTACTTATCTATGTTGATATATTAATCACAGGATAAAGGAAACATACCAACATTAGATGCTCTATGTAGGAAAACCACAATCATGGGTCTAGGGAATTTTTATAAATTTTGAGATCTCATGCCTCTTTAGGTTGGTAAGTATCTTTAATCTTGTTATACATCTTCTAAAATATATTATTAAAGGCCTAGATTAGCTCATTGGGATCTCTCTTCATAATGGAAAAATGTTGATAAACAACACATGAACTAATGACCTAGTTAAATTATTCATAAAATGTGTCTTGCCAATGGGTCTAAGATATAATGGAACCTTTTGGGATATTCATGGACTAGTCATAAGCCATATCTTTTAAGGTAAAAGGAAATAGTATGTGGGCCACATATTCATGGGTTACATTCAAAATTACCAACTTAGTTTAGAAGGCATTGATATGTTATTATGTAGTCCTTCCTCTAAAGGGAGAAAAATAAGGCCATTACTCCTTAATATTTATAAGTAAATCATGGATATCTCAAACAAAATTATTAGCATAACCTTTTAGCTAGGTTAGAGCCTAAGGAAGAACTTGTTATTGGACCATCAGGAGTAATAAAATATGAGGTTGTCTACCTAGAGATAATGATTGAGCTTGGAAATTTATCTTTACTCCTTTATCAGATATAAATTTTCTATGTGTTTATAAAGGTGGTGATATGAATTTATTTTCTGACATAGACCTTATTAATTTTCTAGGTGTTTCTAGTGTAAATCAAGTGATTTTTTTGAATGAAACAAAGGTGGAGGTTCAATCCCTCCTTATAGCACAAAATTTAGTACATGTTGATCTACATTTTATTCACACCACAAAGACCTTTATGAGTTAGCCTCAAAAATTTTAGGATGGATGAAAGATTTCACTTCAAGGCATGAGTTATAGGGTATTCAAGATATAACAACCTATTGGTAGAATAGTGGTGATTGAAATAGGTTGTTAGCCAAAAATGGATCAGATATGGATGAATCTTAATCTACTTGACATTATTGAAAGGATGATGGTCTTAACTAAAGTTAACAATACTACCAAAATAAACTCAAAAAGAGGGAAAGGATCATTAGAAAAGGGGCTTGTGGACTATGTAAGATGGAAACCTTTTAAGACTAAACTTGAACTAATAAAGGAAAATAAAATATAAGACCAATATTTTATATAATATATTATATAACACCAAAAATAAATCATATTAAGGATTTAAAGGGAACCAAAACATAGTAAACTTAAACATGTAAAATTAAAGGTTTTCATGTTTGTTAGATTATTATTGCACATATATAAGGGGATTATAATAAAAATACAAAAGGTATTAAAATTATCTATAACTTAAATTGAATAACTATATTATAAATGATAAATTATGAAAAATCAAAGAACTAAGATATCAAAATGATAGCACATCCCACACGGTACATAGAATTATAGAAGAATCAAGATTTGTACATCAAGATCAAAATAGGATAAAGTATTATAATTTCATATTAATTTTAATATCCCTAATTCTGCTCCATTTTATATTGGTAGTTTACAAGTATAAATAGGATTTATATGGGGAAGGACTCATATCTCAAGTGTTGTCTAAATTTACAAGTCCAAAAATAGAACAATGTGTTATGAATCATGAAAAAGATACATGTACAATGATAAGATATAGAATAAAATATTTAAATAAAAAAATATACATGTGAGGTAAATAAGTTAGTAATTAAAGTTCCAACTTGATTAAATCATGTAAATACATAGCAATCTTAATCAAGATGTTGATGTGGCACTGTTGGCTAATGAAGTTAGTGGAGTAACTAATGTTACAACTGAAGTAACCACCAGGGTGCCTAAGGGATCAAAACTATCCCCATATGAGTTTATAAGACCATAAATATTGAAAATGGGTCACCCTAAATTGTCATGGAAATATTGATAACTGGTTGAGTACTGGGGCTTAATCTAGAAGCTACCTCTTTTCCCCTGAGTTCTTCAAATAATGCATGTGTTTCATCAAACATTTTATTTATGATATAAAAATTGAACAAGGAAGGTTTGAATATTTTGATGGATTCAACCATTAAAATTTACTTTTCTTCTAATTTCTTGAATTCTACACCAAGTATTGATATATTACCACCCTATCCTTAACAAAATTAACCAATTGTAAAACTTCATCATTGGTTTTATATATGGTACCTTTAACTTCCTCCTTGAAGTTGTTTGCATCTACCAGGAAGAGGTTATCAATATTCATCATGTTAAATAACTATATTATAGGAATTATCACATTAGTTACCCTCATGTCCCTCGAAATATTTGAGGCCTTGCTTTCATGATTAGCAAAAATTCCTAGTAGAATCTTCATCTAATTATGCCAACTAAGGGAAACATCCCTTCTTATAATTACATAGTTAAGGCACTAGGATGCATCCATAATGGTCATCAAGTTTAATTATTTGAACACACTGATTCTTGAACATTTAATTAATAAATTCAACCTCTTCTTTATTTCTCTCATTTGATGTCAAAACTTAGTTACATTTGTCCTATTGGATTGGATTCCTAGCCTGGAGACTTGGATGTTATTAAAAATATTATACATCTTAGTAGGTATACTTTGTGCATCATTAATTAATTAAGAAGGAGCATGCATATTTTATCTCTATTGGAGTCTTTTATATTATTCTTCTTTGACATGGTATATTTCCTTCATGGATGCACCAATAGTCTTCAAGAAAGAAGAGAAATATTTATTATACTTAGTGGGATCATTGGGATTCTTCTTGGGTTTATTTGATAAAGGAAAGAAATTTTCCCTTTGTTAAAAATCTATTTCTTATCTTGTTCTTAGATTCACCACCTTCCTCTTCCTCACCTTTTAGATGGTTCCATTCTTATTAGAATTTAGGTAACTATATGAGGACCAAATTATGTCTCTCATCCCTTTGACTCTACATCTCCTTTACCCGTTGGGGAATAATGAATTCCCATATTTATTCATTTGGACCTTGGTATTTGGATACAGAAAGTGGAGGATTCATAAGATGGGGCATCATTATTAGTGGTTCAAATGATTCACTTATTTGAATAGGGAACTAGAGGGGTGGGTAAACAACTCTCTCCCATGGTGATTGTTAGCTATAGTCTAATGGCAAGAAGGAAATAATATGCATTCATACAACAATAAAAAATCTATAAAGAAATAAATAATAAAATGGAGAAGATAATATAAATGACCTAAATGATATTTATCATTAATTCTAATTATCTACCTTATTCTCCCTTGTATCATAATTTATAGACTTTTTCCATTTCCTATTCAAAAATCCCCTTGATTTTTAGGATCTAATATGTTGTTTATATATTATTTTCTTGTTCACATATAATGACATAATTTTATACATATAATAAATCATAATCCTTTAAAAAATAGCATATATAACCAAATAGTATTCCCTTACCCATTATAATAGTGGTGGTTCCCTTATTGGAGTAACCTAAACCACAAACTTGGTAAAGCCTAGGATCCTCTTAGCAGTCATAGTAGCTGATGGCATGGGTGATGATTGGGGCATTAGTAACTCTAACTAAGATAACTATTTCTTAGGAACTAGTGGACTTTTAGGGTTATTAATGGAAATGTTAACCTTAATTTGAAAATTAAACCTTTTCTTTTAGGCCTTTATTTGCATTAAAGGATAAATACTAAGTGTATTAAGTAAAATATATAAAAAATACGTGGGATAGCTGGAGGAAAGTCTACAACTAAAATGTTTTTAGTGGAAATAGATGAAACAAGGGAAGAAACTACCTCACTTATGTTGTGACATTGTTCTTCAATGAGGATTTACTGATTCAAAGAGCTAGCCAGAGTTTTAGATTGAGGATAAAAGCAAGTTTTGAAGGGGCTCCGAAACCCTATTACAAAGAGTGAAAGAGAAAACGTCTAAGACCACAGGCTAAGCCTAAAAAACACTATAGGTAAGTAGCAAAAATAGGTTTTAAATGGACCTGGAACCACCAGATAAACATCCGTTCAAAACCTAGATAACATAGATCTGGTAACACAACAGACAAAAGATAACAAAAAGAAAACAAGGAACAATACCAGTTTCAAAACCAACAAGAAGGACCAGATTATTCATCCAGTTCCAGTATCAATTTCATGGCTTCTTTTCCTTTCAAAACAGTTTTCTCAGTGGTAGCTTCCAACAGAGCTCCTTTTTGTGTATCTTTCTTTCTAGAGCTTTGCCTCATCCTTTTGTTGGGACCCTGTAGTGCTTTGGTCTCCTCATTGGCTCGTTTACCTATATTGATAGTAGAAGCACAAATGTTGGATGTTACTTCCTCCATTTTCTTTCTATTGTCCTTTATAAGTTCCCAGAGGTTATTTTCATAAGCTCTGAGCTTGACTGGGATCTCGCTTAACTAATTTTCCATGTTGTTTATTTTGTTCCAAGCAATTTTCAGGGAATTTCCAAACTTTCCACTGTTCTCTTGATATCCATGACCTCCCTGCACATCCAGGAGTCAATTTGGGAAGATGCCTCTGCCTTACAGTTAACCCAGGTCATAGGATTATATGTTTCATCATTCTGATTCTTCCCTCTCCAGTCCTCAGGCTTTTTATAAGGACTTTTCCTGGCTTCTTCAAAGATATCTTCTTGACTCTTTTGTTCCCGCTCCTTGATTCTAGATTGTATTTCCATATTCTTATTTTGAATATCCTCCTGATTAGATTTTTCCTTTTTGTTCTTAGAAGTAGGGTCCTCAACAGGATCTTCCTGGTCAAATTCTTCCTCCGACACATTCTGGTTTTCCTCTGTATCTACAGTTCTATTAGCAGAATCCTCCTCAGTATTCACTTTATCTTTTTCAATTTCCTCATAACGTTCTTCATCATCACTTGAGTTAGTATCCCAGCTTTCGGTTCCTTCTTCTTCCTCCAGTTTTTCCTTCTCGGGTTCTTCAATTTTCTCCCGTCCCCTTTCTTCTTCTACATTCTGCTGTTTAGGACTGGGGGACTTGAAATTGCCTCTCCTGATTACTCTTTCATTCTTTTTATCTCCTGACACCTTATTTTTCCCCTGTTTGGGGTACTTAACCAGTGCCCTATTCTTACAGTAACCTTCAATAAGCAGAATAAGGCCTTCATGGAGGATAGGGCGCATTTCCTTTTTCCTATGAGCATATAAGCTTTGGACTAGGGAATAGCGAAGATAAAAAGGAAAAGACAGACTAACCTTATGCCTGAAATGGTTGAGGAAAACAAAATGGAACTTGTGCACTCATTTGCTTCTTTCGTCTAAGATGAAGTACTCCCTTATACAGCTTAAGACATCCCTCCATATCCCTTTAATCTGGTCCAGCTCATAAAAATCCCCATTTTTGACCAACTTCTACTCTTCCTCGTCCGTTTTGGGGAACTTACAGAAGGCCTCATTCGAGATGCTTGTTTTCTTGGAAAATTTGAGTCCATCCATTGGCAACCCTGTAACCTCTGCAATAAAGTCCTCTGTTAAGTTTACTGATATACCATGCAAGGTGACCCTTTCATCAGACCAATTTTTGAAAAAGGCCATCGTGATATGCGGTTTTGAGCCATGGAGTCTTTCCATGTAGCTCGTAACTTTTCCTTTCTGTAATATTCTCCAAATTTCATGCTTATCTCTCCATACTTCATAGCTCTTGGGTTCCTGTTTACGGGGTTCACCCTTCCTTTCATGAGCCATACTCATTTTCTTCAAATCCCTTTTGATGTGGACTTTGCCCTGAAACCTTCTACTGTCATATTGATTGGGAATTCGACTTTGAATGTGCTTTTTCATGATCCGCTTATCCCTCTTGAGGGCCTTGCTCTTTAATAATTGAATTCCTTTCCCCGTGCTGCCACTCCTCCTCCTCATTATAATTTTATTATACTCCACACAAGAGCTAGCCAGAGTTATTCCCTATTGTAATATTTCCAATATCATGTTATTAGACTTCTCTAATTATACTTCAACCTCTAGAGGTTCTTCTATACTCATTTTAGACCCTATATCCTTCATTATTTTTACATATTATTTTTACTCATTAGTTTAATACTCAACTAAAGATATTACTTGATCTGGATCATGTTTATCTACTTATTCCTATTTTTCCTCATCAAGGGACTCTTTTATCATGGGAATACCAAATGATTGAATTTATTCTAATTACTTTGCCTTGGACCAGGTGAGAAGATATTTTGGTTTCCTCTAGCAAGTGACTATTGGCGGGAAGGTGGTGGAGATGGTGAAACAATTAAAGGATCAATATTGATGTAAATCATAACTACATGTGGTGGTGAAGGAATTTTTGGTGTGATAACAATGATGTGGGAAAATGTGATAAAATTTAGCATGGTAGGGAGAGTTTAAGCAAAAGTCTCCTCAGTGATTGTTGTGGATGTTGGTGAACTTACCCATGGAGACTTGGGAGAATTAGGAGTAGTTAGAATAGATGATAATTAGACCTATATAAACTCAAGGATAATAAATTTTATAAATATTATAAGGGGGGTAAAGGTGTCATAAAAAAATGATCTTCCTCTATTTATTTGAAGGAGGTGTAGACTTATCCTTTGTATAAGTTCTTCTCATAATTATATTAGTAGTGTTTGAAGATAAAGAGGACAATTGAGAACCTTAGATACCTTTTAAAATTTCCTTCCTTATTTGAGTTTTATACACCCTCTAGAAAATTTATTCCCCTTATTGTAAGTCTATGTGTTACCCTATAGGAGAGGAGGGTTGATCTTGTACTTATGAATCTCGTGATTTTCCTAGAGGCCATTGAGGGATTTATGCCCTTTGTGCCTTATATTTTGTAACTTTGCCATCATATTGAATAACTCAAGCCTAGATCATAAAAAATAGCTTATTCTTCATCTTGGTCTATACCTTCATGTCATTTGATGCATTCATAAATATAGATTCATGATTATATTCTTGGTGATCATATTAAATGTTCACACTTTTATTTTTCTTGATGTATTAGAGGTATCCTCTTATCTTATTTATGGGTTCCCATTCCTTGAATAGTATTACCTTCAAATTGTAAGAAGTCTTATCCTTGCCAACTTGGATGAAATATGACCTAATCACATATAATAATTGTCTAATGCTTAAATGAGTTTTAAAATAATAATCCAAGTGTTTTTATCCTAACTCTTCATCAATGTTATTGTAATTTTAAAATGTTATTTCTTTCTCTATAGTTTTATTTTGGACATGGTATAATAGTGATGATAAATATGTCCATGTGACTTCTATCTTAGCTATAGTGACATCAGTATAATACCATTAGTCCCCCATTTTTTCAATGATCATCCTTAGTTTTTTAGACAACCTAGGAATGAAAGCACCATGACGTTTTTGAAACACTTGTGGATATACCTCATCACATATCCTATGAATTTCTATTTTAAACCTTATATGAACATAAAATAATAATACTCATTGGTCATGTTCCCTAGTTATTCCATTAATGGTTGAAATAATTTCCCATGGGTATTATGAACTATGCTTAATAATACATCTAGTAAATATGACATCACATACAAATTGTCATCAACTGGCCTCTAATCAAGATAAAACATTTATGTATTTAGCCTAACACTTATGATCTCTCCTAGGGTGATTATTTTATCATATGCTAAAATAATGTCTAACATTGGGACCCACTTGACTTATACATAAGTAGTGCTAGTAAAACTATATAATCAATTTAGGAGAGCCATAGTTATCCTAAATCCTAGTCTAAATTTGACAATACAATTGGATAACATCCATCCCATTGGGTTCATCTTTTAGAATTGAACCAACCATTGTTTAAACTTTACCCTTGTGTTATTTTACTTATAACATATATTGGTTGATATTTGGTTATACAAGGACTCAGGGATGAAAATTTTAAGATACCACTTAAATACCCTACCATAAAAATAAGTAGTTGTATTATTTTCCTAATGTTTAGACAATATATAGACAATTTTCTATTGAAAAAGAATCTCTAAGTAGGTATATGCAAGGAATTACCTCCAATTTTGTTACTATTTGATAGAGTCCTTATAATTTAATAGGTATTAGGTTGTTTATATATTTATTCTTATCTAGATAAATTTGATTGTGTAGAATATGACACCATAGATTCCACTTCATCCCACAACATCGAGAAATGAAGGAATTTATTGTCTAGGGAACTAATCTTGAACATAATATCCATAAATTATTCACATGAAGGACAAGAATATTCAAAATAACCTTGAGGATGAACCTGATTTGAAGAGAAGGCCATTATTTCAACTTGAATGTTGTAATTATTCTTGTAAATTGAAAAATTCATTCTAGCAAACTTAATGAGAAAATTAGGGATATTTAGATGCTTGAGAGATCTAAATTATAATGCTTGATCAAGAGATTAATGGAAAAATGAATTCAATTTGTATATATTTTACATTTATCACTCTAAAGTTTGATTTTTGAATACATTTATCTGTCATGAATGCAAATAACGACATTTAAATTCAATTCCCATTTTGATCTAAATGTGTCATTCAACTTTGGTGGGTTTAATTTATTTCCAAATGGAGACATTTCATTTAGTTTTCTGATCCATTCATCCTTTTTTAGATAACTATAACTTCCTTATTTATTGGATATCTTAATTTTATATCAACCTTATTTATGTGTACCTTGGCCATGCTCCCTTAAGATTATGACACTTGTATGATATTCTTTCAACTAGATCTTATATTTCTAGATATATTTTGTATTTTCTATGGTCATAAGTTAACATGATTAAGACACATAAAAATCTTAGGCTTATGGAAACTCAGAAGGTCATAGCCTTAGTCACTTGTATATTAAAACTATATATGTCCTTGAGGCATATAGGTAATGAAATGATAACATGTGGCATGATCTTAAAGACTTGAAGGCTTGGATACTCAGGGCCATAGGACCATTGAACCCTTTACTTTATTTTTATACTTAGGGAGTTGTGATTTAATGAAAAGGTGCCAAGTATTACCTATTCAAAGCTTGAAATCTCAAAACCATTAGATTGTAAATCATCATATTATGTTAATCCTTTTAGGGTTTCAATTGATGAAAATTTGCCAAGTGTTGAACCTCAGAACCATGGAAGCTTAGAACTATTAGACTCTATGAACTCAAACCTATTATGTAATTGATTATTTTTTAAAAGTCTTTATGGTCCTAGTTTCATGAGAACACAACACATGTCATATTTTTAGAGCTCATGGAATTGAAAGACTTATAATTTACTTGAAAATTTAAAGGCTCTATGTAACACCATAATTCTAATAGTGAAAATTTTAAGATTTTGGATATATTTGAAGACTTCAAAATTTTTTGAGAAAGCTAAAGGATTTTGTTGATTTGATAGATCCACTTGTCATAATCCTATACAATAAATTATAATATTAATCATGGGAGATTAAAAAGTCCCAGGTGGTAGTCCTATGATCATATATAACATATACAAAACTTAGGATGAAAAATATTTTAGTATTGTTAGTCGATAAATCAAAGCTTCAATTTTCTAAATAACTTATGAAAACCTAAGGTTCAAAATAATTTAAAATGTTCATTCAATCTTTGATTTTCATTATTCAAGTTTTTATAAATTTAGACTCATAGAAATAACCTTAGACTTTGCATAAATAACATCATATTATGGATTTCTAAGGTCTATAGGCCCCCCCCATATAGGTTTGAAAAAATGATGTTTCCCCATTTAAAACATTAAAATCAGGTGTGTGTGTGTGTGTGTGTGTGTGTGTGTGTGTGTGTGTGTGTGTGTGTGTGTGTGTGTGTGGGTGTGTGTGTTAGGGCACAAAAAAATGGTAGATCATTTACGCAATAATGGAAGTTACCAAGTACTCTCTTGTAAAACTATCTCAAATATAACTAGAAAGATTACAAATATCATCGAGGAGTTTTTCTTAGAAGGTGAGATTAAGAAACATATTCTCCCCAATATATAAGTTATCCACAAAATTTATAGACCTCTAAAAATCCATAAAATAGACATACGCCTCAGACCTATTATGGATACCATGGACTCTCACACCTTCAATCTTGATTATTTTAATCTTTGAAGTTAAAACCCTTCGTAGGTAAAGTTTTTTACTTTATTTGAGAATTTAAATATTTTTTCAACTTCATCAAAGATATAAAATGTTGAAGAAAATTATATATTAGTGAGATTATATGTATTATCCCTCTATAACAAGGTTATTATTGTGTATGCTATTCAGGTATTACATGCTTTTATTTATGAGGAAACCACTAATTCAATATCTCTCTATTTTAGGTCCACTTTCTTCTCTTTCAAATGGGTCATTTTTTAGAAAGCATAAGGGATGGTAATAGGCTGTACTCTTTATCCAATTATGGCCAACCTATATATGGGAAATTTTGAATAAATTTTTTTCCACTCCTTTCCACTAAAACAAAAATGGTGTAAAATATCTATAGATGACATGAATTTGTGATGGCAATATGGTAGAGACACCCTAGAATAATTCCACAACCATATCAATAGTTTCGTTCCCATCACTTAATTCATTAAAGATGTGGAAAAAGAATGAAACTTAACTTTCTTAGATGTCCTCCTTTCATTAAAGGAGGATGGTTCCTTGGATTTTAAAGTGTACCATAAATAATAAGTAGAGACCTTTATTTGCATGCCACTTCTCACCAACACCCAACCCAACAAGTAGGATTTTTGAAGACTGTGAACACTTGGATGTTTAGAGTTTGTGATGAAATAAACTTAGATAAATAACTAGACCATTTAAAATAAGTTTTTAATAAAAATGGTTACAAAGGAAAGTAAATATCAAGAACATTTAAACAATCAAAGGAAGTTCACACTAGGAAACATAAAATTCCTACCTCAAAAATGGGTCTAGTATTCTTATTACCATACATTGAAGTAATTTATAATAATATTGTAAGGATTTTGAAATGCCAAAACATATCCACCACTTTATTTTTGATAAACAAACTAAGACATTTTTAAAAATTAGTTAAAGACTACATGCAACCTTGGTTGAGGAGTGGGGTCTAAAAAATAGAGTGTTCATATGGTGTTTCTTATCTTGAAAAAATAGGTCAGTCTATCCTAACTATGATTAAATAACATGAATCTAAAATTATAATAGATAAGATAGGAAAATATACTCTTGATTAACACTCCCACATAACTAAACATTCCATTTTCATTGATAAGATGAAGGTTATTATGATGGAAAACCATTTTCAAAAATGTAAGTTAAGAGAGTCCATAAAAATAGGTTGACATGCCAAAAATTTAAATAGATATGAATGGATTGGGATTCATCAAGTGTGAAAATTCATAATTAATAAAATAAAATACACTATTTCTTAATTATCCTCATTTTATGGAGTTAGGTTAAAGGTCAGTTGTCCTATCTATGCTCCATGTTTCAAAATTTAAAATTTTTGTTAAAAATTAAAATTTATCATGAAAAGTGCTACCTTAGATGTTTTTAACCTAGGACACATTATCTATTAGTTTATCCTCACATCTATTTTAAATAAATTCAACCTTTAAAATGGGTCTCCCAATGGTTACCCCATAATTCTTAATCAACATTATTAACAAAAAATTGGCCATTCAAAACAAATTCTAATTGAATGACAAATATTTATAAGGAGGATGTTCTAAAGTTCCATTCCTAAAATTTCTTGATGATGAATCATGGATGGTAATTCAAAATTCTTTGGATCAAAATCAAGCACAATGTTTTCACCAAGAAATCAACTCTCATTCTTATGAACTTTGAAAACATAAAATATTTCAACACTAATACTGATAATAATGTGGGTGATAAGAGCCAAAATCCACATCCTACTATTCATATAGTCAACTTTAACTAAACACCACCTTGTAATGTGTAACACAAAAACCATAATAAAAATTAATATGAATCTATCGAACAATTCCCCTAGTTTTAGAATAAAACCTATTACCAATGAAATAATCAACAAGGGTTTAGGCAATAGGGGAATAACATGAGGCCTAGATAAAATTATCTAAATTTATATTACCTCTTCCACTGAGTTATTGGTCATGCCACTCAAAACTACAATGAGTATAATAAATTTATCCAATGACTCCAAAAATATCAAAGGTATACATTTGTTGACATGTTCTTAGGGAATGCTGGTAAAAACTCCCTTCTTAGGGAATGCTGGTAAAAACTCCCAAACCTTTTGGAATGGTCTTGTAACCCCTTAGAATTATAATCTCCAAATATATCAAAAAACATTTACTAATCACTAGACACATGTTACCCAAAATCAATAGTAGGGTGGCCCACAAAACCACCCAATTCAACATAATCAACCCATGATGGAGTGCACTCATGATGTTGAAGGTTACATATCTGGAAATATAAACATTGATATTACTCCCTAATTTAGAGTGCAAGGAAAACCTATAATTATAGGTGTCATGGAGTTTTAATCTGAAGAAGAGGAAAACACCATTAATCACACTAGAGATTACCAACCTATAACTATTCATCCGTCAAACATCCTAGAAATTGAGGTTATTCCTAAACCAATGGGGAATTATGAATTGATCTCTAATTTAACCAAGACATTATCCCAAAGTTTAATCCTTGACTTACTCAATAACTCCCCCACTCATAGGTTAGCCTTACTTGATGACTTAGGTTTAGGGCATTTATCCAATGTTACTCCTCCTCAATATTTTAATATCAACAACATTGATCTAGACATGTTTTCACCTAGTAAAAAATCATGGGACATTGGTTATTAATTTTATTTATGAAGTCTTCCTCTTAACTTTGAGATGCAAAGGAGGGGATATCCATCCCTATTTCTATAGATTTGTACTTATAACAATTATTTTAAAACATCCATGGTTGGCAATGGAGTAGTTATCAATATTTTCACCTTTTCTTTCCTAAAAATATTGGTTATGGAGAATATAATTGTTCTATATTGTGTAACACCATATGGGTCTATGATACCTTAAAATATACTTCCATAGGGACCATTTTTCTCATAGTCAGTTTGCCCCCCTCCCAAAATTGTGCCAACTAATTTATATGTCAAAGATAAACATACCAACTACAATATTATCTTAGGAATACCTTGGAACATAAGATAAAGGCCATTCCTTCAAATTTATTCCAACAAATCTAATTCCTTTACCTAGGGAAGGTCTTTATGGTCAAAGTAGACCATAAACCCTTCAATATGATATAAGTATCCTTACATAAGTAGCTTAGGTTACACATAAATTACCACCTACATACCAAAGGGATCATGAAACCCATAAAATAGGTTGATTTTGTTAAACCCATGAATCCTAAATTGGTTATCTTCAAGAAGGGGGTTGAAATACCCCAAACTTTGTTAAAAGATAAGATGGAAGGGAAAGACATAGTGACAAACAAAAAGGACACTAATATAGAACCAATCACTAGTCTATTAATCTCCACCCTATCTATAACTAATATTATCAATCTCTTGTAAAATCATATTTAGCTCATCCTCCCATCCAACCCATGCAGGTGGGGACCTATGATTTACTTGAGACTCAAAGTTAGTATCCCTAAGAAGGATTGGATACTAATTATACCTTTGCATGATAGAGGTGTTAGGGAATGAAAAGTCCCCATTTGTAACAACCATCCTAGTTACTACCAATATTATCACCCATCATTCAACCACACAGAGGAAAGCTATCATTCGTATTCTACTATTATCACTCATGAGCCTCTTCCAAGTATGCTCTTAGATCATGCTATAACAAGGCCATACTAATTTTCCATAGTTCTTAACCCATTAAATTTGCTTCATCTAAATATGTTGGTTATTATTATTCAACCTCCAACTAGTTTTATTTATATTAATTTTTCAATCCGTTTGATAGGTAACCTGACCATTCCTTATCCCTTAGTCATCCCAGCACTCAAATAGAGGATTCATATTGTAAAAATAGGAATTTTTAGCCAAAATTTTCTACCATACACCAAGTTCACAAAAAAATTGACTTTTCATGTCATGTGGCCTTGTTCATATCCTTTTCATGCCTTATAGGGTCTTAAAATGGTCTTTTTAAGGTCTTATTAGCATAGTTTAAAGTTATTATGACAAGTTTAAGGTAATGTTTTACATTTGTATTATGATAGTATATATATACCATGGCATGAATAAATTTTCCCAAATTATGTTAAAGGTTCATAGATTTCCCCTCAATTCATCTTACCCATTCGTCACCTTGCATGAACATTTCATACATGTTTAGAGAAGTTAAGGTTGATTTGAAAAGTTTAAGGTAAATGAAGTTGAAGATAAATGTGCTTATAAACACATCCAATGAAGATCAGATATCCATACAATAAAAAATTTCAAATATTTTAAAGTATTTATCTAACTTTCATACATGTTAGGAATGTTAGATCATGTCAATTTTGCAAGTTCAATGTCCAAATGAGAGAAAATCACTTCAAAAAAGATAGTTTTAAACACATATAAGGACTTAGAGGATCCATATTCAGGTGAAAATGTATTAAAAGTGTATTTTTACATTATTTAGGTAATTTACATGGATATAAAGATTGCAAACGTTCTAAAATTCCAAAACTTGCATCAAAACCTCCATCAGCCTCTTGGTAGACTAACAATATTCAACTTCATGTATTTGGTATGGATATAGAAGAGAGAATCATGGCTTGAGCTTATGGGAAGAATAAATGGGTCTAATTTCCTTTTTTTTTAAATCATTGGTTCTCAAATTTATGTCTTAATATTTATGAATAATCATTAAGACCATCAAGTGGTCTTAAACCCCACATAAACCCCATAGGCTAAATTTTACATAAGTTTCATGTAATTTTGAGATATTTACAATAGGATGAACATTTTTAAAGTTATATATGGGCCTAAACAACCATCTAAAATTTTTATTTTTTAGATTCACATGTGTGAGCATTCAAATATGAAGAGGAACCTCCATGAGAGACGTGTTACATGGTTACACTTAAAGTATTAGAGGATTTGATATGGTTAAATGCATAAAAATGATGTTTTAATGTTATTAAAAATATTATAAATTCACTCAAATATCTCCAACCATATATTCACTCCATTATAGTCATCTAATAATTCACATTCATGTTTCTAACCTTAAGGACTATGTGTAGGCTGCCTACATAAGAATGGCTTGAAAAGATCTAAGCCTCCATTATCAAAGACATATTAGGATAATGACCTCATGGGAAGTGTAATTAGATTATGGATAAATTATATAAGGTCTTAAAACATTAATACAATCCTCATGGAAGGGTTCATGCAATGAAAATGTAGACCTACAAGTTTGTAGACTTATAGGTCCCATTTTTCATGTGAGATACATATTTGTGAGGATGAAGGGTCTTGAATAAGTTTGAATAGGTGTAAAAATAAAATAAAAAACCTATTAAATTTTTTTAAAATATCATGGAAATTATCATATACCTATAGATATTTCCTAAAATCCAAAATGCAATTAAGAACCTAATGACTACATACATGTATGCTTGAGTAATCCAAGTTAGTTTTCAAACATGAGAAAGAAAATGTAATGTATACATTGTATTTTGGTTTTATATATATAATAAAGGTGTAAATAATCAATATAAATCAAATATATACCTAAAATAATATCAAATATATTGATTGAAACAAATTCATTTTAACCCGTATAGTCACACAGTAAAAACTAACACAGTCAGGCATGTCTAGTCAAATGAGAAAGATCCATATTGGTAAATGAAGGTAAAAATGTATAAGGGAAAATAAATCACATGAAAATTAATATATAATTATATATTTTCCTATATATTATATTCAATATCAATTAATATAATGTCAAGGTTTGATATGTCTATTAAGCCCTGATAAGCCTAAACCCACACACAGGCTTGTGCACAAAGTTGTGAAGAGAGTGGTTTGTTGAAGTTGAGATTTAAAGATAAATATATATCATAATGTGATGATTAATTTAAGTAATAATTATATTAGGTTTTAAAATCCTTAAATAATGATGAAAATGGCTAACATAAATAGCTAGGGTCACATTAGTTTTCTAGAAATCCCTAACATGAGTTGGTGGTGGTTATAGTAGGTTTATCGAGATAGAGGACATATAATAATTTTGTAATAATTAAATATATATTATAAGGAACTTTATAATGTATTAAAAGTTAGAACCCATTATTTTTATCCCTATTCACTTATTTGTTTCTCTCTTAACCTCACAATTGCAGGCTTACTAGCCTGTGAGACATATTCCTCAGCTCACAACTATATGAAGGTTTTTCATGGTAAAAAATGTTGTTTGTATATGTTTTAGGGGTATAAATAATTTATTATTATTTAATTATTATAGATAAAGATGCTATGGTTTTATGAACCATTGTTAAGAGTACAAATTGGTCTCAAGCTACCAAAAAGCCTCCTAATGACCTAATGAGAGAGAAATTGGATCAAATGGATTATAATGGATTGGTTTGGATTTTTAATTACTATTATGAAATTAATATGTCTTATGGTCACTTTAATGAGCCATTTTTTGACATATGTGAAGTTGCACTATACAAAAATAACCCTAAATGCATGCTTGTAGACCTATTGGTGAATATGCAGGGTAGGAAATGGTCTCCAAATCAAGTATCAAGGCTTTGTAAGCTTTATAATAATTCAAATATTCATATAAAAAAATTTAGGTATATAAACCATTCAAGTGACTAACTTGGGATAAAAGGTGATTGTGTCACTATGTCTCTCAAAAAGTTGTTATAGAGCTCTGAAAGGCCCTTAGAAGAGCTTATTTTAAAAATATATATTTTTTCCATGGTGGTAAAAACATTTAAAAGTTGTTATCAATATTTGGATCCTAAAAATATATTTAAAACCCACTTTTACTTCCTCTCAATCATGGATAAGCACCTAAATAAGGGTTTTGACCATTTCTTCATTTACCCATTCATATAAGGTTTAAGAATCCTAGATTTGGCATGGAACATGGTTAGGAGGTCAATAAATTTAATCCAAAATTTATTTTTATGTTCAAATGTGTGGGAATTGATTAGATCCAAAACTCAATTTATAGGCTTGGAGGCCTAAATGAGGGTTAATTGGAGAGATAAAATAAGTAGATAAGTGTACTTTTACTTGATGTCAAGTCATTAAAAATTTCAAAGAGTTGTAAAGGCATCCCAGGTACATAGAAATATTATTATTTTTCCAAGATCATATGTATATTTTTATACACAAGGATATTTTTGTGTTTTAAGGGCTACAAGGAATTTAAGGCATGTATAAGCTTTAGGTGCAAAATGAGATGTTTTTGAGCATTTGATTCATCCAAAGGAATTGATTCAAGTATATTATGAATAATAGATTCCTTTCATGGAGATAGAGTTAATTAATGAAGATGAAATCAATATTTTGGGTTTTCAAAAAAGAAAGGCATAGTAAGATCAATTGGGTTTCAAGACACCTAAGAAGGTGTGATCATCATTGTAACATTAGTATAGAAGATTTCTAATTAGATTTAAGGTGTCAATAACAAGGGTATAATGTAAATAAATATGAATTGATGACCAAGGAGTGCCACTTATCACTTTCCAAGTAAATATGAGGGATTTTTGAACATGAAATAAGAGGTTTCAATGAAAATATTAAAACTACTATGCCATTTGGAAGAAAAAACATCATCAAAGAAGCAACACATGTCCTTGAATATATTATGAAACTATTACGCATACTCTTTATTGATTATAAATTTTGATTGAAACTTTTAATTACTCTCTTATACACCCTTTCTCTCTCTCCTACTCTCATTCTCTATAAATGTATCCTTGTTTGGCTTTGTATGGATCCGCCACCTAGGTATGATGGATCCCTACTAATATGTATTCCTTTGATAGATGATAAACTACTATTTTTACCTCCTTATATGACTTTACATAGTATGTTTTCATTAATACTTGATCTTGTCAACTGATTTGACTAGTTTTCCTTGGCATGTTGTCTTATTCTAACACCTATATTTAGTTTGAAATATTATTTTGTAGATCATGTGAAGTGTACAAGTGAAGTGCAAGGGTTGAATGAATTTTTATACTCATTAGTGTCACTCTATGACCTATTAATTATTCCTACTATCTAGATTAGGAGTAGTGTATGAGAGATTAGTCTCTTGCTCTATATGTGTTATTTATAGTGGATTAGTCTATGACATATTTCTTAATCATCTATCACAACCTCCACATTCAAGTCCTTATATGAGAGATTTAGATTAGGAGTATCATATGTTAAGGTTTGTATCTTGATCTATATGTGAAAATGTAGGTGGTTGGTAGTGATCAACTTATTTTGTGTATCACCCCCCTTAGTTAGTTTGAATTCATGTTATACTTCTCCATTTTCCTTTATAATATAGTATAATAGTAGATCCTAGTTGATACATCAAGGGTATCTAACCCTATAGTCTATAAGTTTAATCCATCTAAAGGTCATGCACAACCAAGGATCAATCCCATTTGATAACTCAAGTTGAGAGGACTTGAATCACCCTCTCAAGGGTGAAACTTTGAGCTATATTAGGTAATATATTAGTAAATATTATCACCTATTATCCATATATTCCTAAAAGGAGACCCCATATTCCCCTCTTGAAGAGATGTGACACCAGAAAGTCACTCACTAACTTATTGTAGTATTTACCACATATAAAAATGGGATAAATAGTACTTACTATGTCTTATCAATAGTAATACAATTTGTATAACTATGTATACTCACTTCCTAAACCAAAATTATATCCCAATTATGTTGATAGGTTCCCCACACTGAAACAAGATCCTCACTATGTTGACATTGTTCCCATGCGAAAGAGAAGGCCTAATAAACAAACTTTTGAATTTTTAGAGGTTTTTACCTACCTATTGATCAAATTATAGTCCTATAACTAGAAAGGGGTCAGAATAATGCCCTTGAGTCTTGATCCATCATTAGTCTCATGGTTGCATCCCATCCTTGTGAGTTTGAGTCATTAAACTAGTTCACTACTTTGTTATGTTATAATATGTTTAATTTTCTTCATACTTGTGTTCAAATTGAGTCAAGTGTTTCATGATGATTAAACATGTTTAGATGGTCCTTGTTCACTTTTATGGAGCTTTAACATGTGAAAAATGCCATAGTGAAGATGAACTGAGAAGGAAGTTTAATGAAGAATCATGAATATCTCTAACCTACCTAATAACATAAGGTATGTTCACTTTAAATATTTTAATAAAATAATGAAAATTTATTTAGGCTCCAATTGAGGTCTCTAATAGGTCATAAAGGTTTATTCATATAATAATAACATAATATTTAGTTTAGATGACTCTTTAAGGTCATATATGTGTGCCAAAGTCAATGTTTTTAATCCTAATGAGGCCTAATGTGCCCTTGATGGGCCACTAAGATACCTCAAACACATTAAATAGACTATATAAGATTTATTATACCATTACTATATTGTTTTATACCTATTTTAACCCATTACCATCATGGTCAATGCCTAAATCCTCCCTAATGGGCTCCATACATGCTAGATTGTGACTTTTCAACTCCCCTAATTTGTACCATCAAATTCAAAATATCACATGAACCATATTTTCCCTCCATAACACCTAATAATTATGTATTTTGGTTTTAAATGAAATAAATGCTTAGAAATTATAGGTTATAGATTTTTCTTAGATAGTATGAATCCATATAGTATGGACTGGATCAAGTGGAGTCAAGGATTTGTAGAGTAAAGTTAGTAATGGAAAATGGGAGAGAAATAAAAGTGTTTTAGTGTTAAATAATCTCAAAATAATCCTATATTTCCCTAAATCTCATTGTCAAGCTTAAATATTTCCTTAGGTTTACACTCAGACAATACAAAGGAGAGAGAGTGGAGGCCCAAGCTCCAAACCAAAGGAATTACACTTAGTAATATTCCATGCATGGGAATTTGTTTTTTGATTGGTCTCATGAGCTATATGAACATTCCTTAAAAACTTAAGGATTCTTTATGCCATCCTTATCTGCATAGGCCAAGATGGATAGAATGATTTTCATGAATTGTTAGCTTGCCTACTCAAAATAATGATTAATGTTGTTTCCTTAGGTATTTAAGGAGCCTATCATAGAATTTTTAGTAATTCACTCACATGTGTAAGATCATAGAACCAAAAAACCTTTAGTACTAGCACATTTTGTAATTTGTAATTAGGTATGTTAAATGAATAGAGGTTGAATGTCCTCATCAGAAGTTGTTAGTTGAGTTGAAGAGTTTTTTGAGTGTTTCAAGATTCTCCATGCCTCCTTGCTCAAGTTGGAGGTCAAATATCCTCTTTTTACCAAAAATTATCTTCAATAATAATGGACTTATACATACTTGAGGGCCACTATGTGGTGAACACTATGTGTGGCTCAATGGCATCTACATAGCCTTCAAATGCAACTCAAGAACATGAAAAGAGGTGTTAGAGTAATAGTAGGTCACCATCATAAACATATAGGAAAGTTTTACAACCTCCATGGCAGCCCCATAGACTGAAAATCCACCCATTTTTCATCTATAACCACACAATAAATTTTAGTAGAGATTAAGGTTTTTTATAAAGATTAAGGTTCCTAAAAAACTACTAGGTTCCATATTTTGGTTGTGTATGCTTCATTTTTACCTCCAAGGTAGTATGTTTATCTAGGTATATGTGTGATGGTCTTTAAGATTCATATGGTTTGTCTTTTAATTTTTACCACACTTAATTTCATTCCATTTTCATACCTTTCCATTTCATTTTCTTTCCCAATGTCTTCACACTATGTTTTAGCCCTATCTTTATGTTTCACCCCATAGTCACCCTCCTCCATCCATCCACCCTTCATTCCCAGTCTAGTCCATGCCAACATACCTTAATATCCCCTTTTAACATTTAATATTAATAAAACCATGGAAGTTTGAAACTATATGGGTCATACACCTAACTAAGGTGGTAAATAACCACTTACAACCAGCCATTTTGAGTTCATAGTATAAGGGTCTCTAAAGGGCACTGTGTGAACCTACAATGGCCATAAGGAGTGATATGAGTATGAGAGGGTTTAAATCCTAAAGGTATGAATTAATACATGAATATTCTATAAGAGTCTCAAATTATTACATATCATCTACCTCTCATATAAACATGATACCCAAGCCCATATACATAGTTAGCATATGTGAGTGTGTACCTGTATTAGTGTTAATGTATATAGAGAACCATATATTGATTATGGTAAAAGGGAAGTATTAAAATAATTATAATTAAGTATTATGCTAAGTTAAGATTAAAAAAATCAATGATTATCACATCTAAAAGGTAAATAATTATTAGACCTCAAACCTAAAGACACACAAACTTATTTAGACATAAACCTTAATCTTGAAAAGGGAGTGTATGAAAGAAGGGAGGTTTTAAAATCACAATATGAGGGTGTATATATCATTGGGAAATGTGATGGTCACGTCATCATCATATTCATATCAATTAAATCAAATGATAAAACCCTACTCAAGGTTCTCATACCTAATCATGTAGAGTTGTAGGCAATTCATTGCTAGTTTGAGTAAAATGTCTGTTTGAGACCCCTGCAGACATGGTCAAGCATAAAAAATTATTAAAAATGTTCATTATGAATATTTCAAGGTATCCATTCCTACATTTGTGATATAAAAACAATTGTTATACCCAATGTTTTGTCTCAGACCAAGCTCTATCTATGATAGTTAGTTATATGGGTTGAAGGGTAGATCCATGCCATGAAGGGCCTAGAGATAGTTTGGGATCCACAAAAGGTTTTGTAAAATTGAAACCTAATATCCAAGGTCCTTAGGCACACTATAAATGGGTTATCATTAAAATTTACATTATGTTTCTTTGAAGATGGGCTAATGCAGAGAAGCTTCAATCTTGAACGTAGACCTTACTACCATCATAAGGCTTTTTCAAGATCTTACAAGAAGTTGGATGATCAATGAGGGATGTATGAGGATGTTTCATTTACTAATTAGAATTTTTCAAGTTTAAATAATTAATATAAGGGGAAAAGTGACTTCAAAACCTTGCTTGAGACACTCAACCCTATACATAGTCAACTCAAAGCCCAGCTTTAGGTGTTCACACACTTTATCACAAAAATGCTCAGGGTCAAATATATTAGATAAGTTAAGTTTCCCTATGAACTAAAGATTAATAAAATATTGGTTGACATTAGGGTATAACCTTTATGACCAATAATTAAGAAAATAACCAATCAAAATTGGTTTACAAACAACCCAAGTGTGACCTTCCAATGCTCCTATCTCCACATACCCTTTCTATGGGACCCCAAGCCATTCATGGAAGATGAGGAGGTCAATGAAATATAATTTCATTGTCATTGTTTTTAGTTTGGATGGTCATATTCTATGAACCATTTTTAAGATGGACATCTTAAACCTTGCATAAACCCCATAAGTGACCCAATGGTGGATTTTGACATTAAAACCCATCTAGATGAGGTGGTTTGACCATGAAATGACCTTTAAGGTCTCTTCAAATCTTTTAATCATCATAATGATTCAATGGTTGGCATGTACATGATTCATACTATACGAAGTAGGCTTGGGAGGGTTATTTTGAGCCTAAGATCAAGGAGATGGAGAGTGTTTGTGTACATAATGAACTTAATAATGGAAAATGAGTCATCTTGTAGCCATTTTCAAATATCTCCATGACTCATTTTATTGCAGGTAAGCATATTGTTAAAAATTATGGTTGTATGCACTCATTAGGGGTCAAGAGGCTTGATAAATATGATTATTATTGTTTCATATGAGCTCTAATGTAGTATTAATATTGGAAATAATGAAAAAGTGCCTCACAACCCCATGGTTTAGGCTAAAATTCAAGATCCATGTCTGTAAATAGATAGCTTATAACCTTTACTATGACTATATCACAAAATGGTGAAGTAGAGAGAAGTTTGGGAATAAATAATTAATTTAACCTTCTTGGGGGAAGTCATCATAATGTTTGGAAGCCTTTTGGTTAATTTGGATCCTAAGAGAAGCCTTTATAATTTGTCATTTTGCCTGTAGACACCTAAGAGCTACTTAGTGAGCATGTTTCTCACCCAAATATCATACTTAAATCATCACCCTAGTTTTGTTTCTATGCATGGGGATCCCAACACTTTAGGGAAGTTGGGAAGGTCTATTGGTAAGATTTTAGTATAATTGGTTCATAGATTCAAGCCTTAGTCTCTCTGAACCATCACTAAGACCCCAATCACTATTAAACCCTACTAAGGACTCAATTAGAAAGGTATAGTGAAAAGTGCATCCAAAACCTTAGGAACTACTTGATCAACACTTGGAATGTGTTGTCAGTTGAGAAGATCCCATAACCATAGCACCTGATTACATGGATACTATATGGACACCTCCTAAAATTGCAAGTTTGTAAGGTTTTGGGTAGAAAATGGGTTACAAAACTAATGAATAATTCTAAACTATGGGAGAGGTAAGTTAGAGACTTGTTCTATTCCTAAAATATTGGAATCATTCATGAATTTTCCTGCAAGTGTCTCTACTATCTCATTCTAAATAGCCAGTCTATGGAACTAGTCCAAGAAGCCTAGTATAGCAAGGTGAATGTATTTATAGGTGGAATATAGTTGATAAAGGGCCAAGTGTTGAAATAGGGAGTTAATAAAAGGATTTTTCAAATCCTCTCAAATGTTTTAAAGGCCTAGTCTAACTACCTTAGCCATTCAAATAGTTAATGAGCATAAAGATTAATATATAACAAGATAGTCCTACTTAGCTTATATATGGAAGGCTCTACTAGGCATAAAACAACATTATGACATTGATGAGACACCATTTCACCTTGTAACTACCCATTTAGGAGATCATATCCCAAATTGAAGACCATTATTAAAGGATGGATGTAGTTTCAAGGATAAGTCAACATGCACATTGAAGGAGAAGCCACTCAACACCTCTTAGAGGCCTATCCATACCCCATTTTTATTATTTAACTAAATTTGGAGGCAATATTAAGATATATTGAGCATGGTCAATACCTACATGAAGTCAAATAGAGGATTTATAAATTCCACATCTCATCTCAATGCCAAGGTGGACTTATTGAAGAAGTGTCAATGCATGAGAGGAGAGAATATGCATGTTATAACTACCATAAAACACCTTAGCCTCAATCATGGCCTCTCATATCCCTATAAACTTATCTCTTCTCTCTTAAAAATTATATTTAAGTATTCATGGAGCTCTTTTTTTGGCATCCCTCAATTGGGTGTAGTAAAGCTCTACCAAAACTACCTTATACTCTTTGAATCAATAGAAGAATACTTGAAGATTCCCTGGTTGAATGCTAGTGTGCTTTATGAGAGTTGATTTGAAGAATGTATGAGTGTTATGGTAATTTTTAGGTCCTTTCATGCACCTAACTTTAGTTTATTAGTCTATGTAGGCTATATGAAGTGTTGACAAGTAGAATTATTCTTGAAGTGTCATGAAATAATATTATCTTGTGCAAATCTAAGTCTTTGTCCTTCATGTTGTAAAACTCTCACTTAACCTTCATATGAAACATTCATGCTTATAAATATTGTCACCAAATCTTACACCCTAGAAGAGAGTGTTCAATTTTATTCTATATTTGGGTAATGTTAGAACATTTCTAGGCATGTGGGTATACCTATAAAGGAAGTGAACCTCTATATTTAAAGGAGTAGCTCCTTGGATGTATCTCTGCAAAACAACTTCTATCTAAACTAGTTTTCTTGAAGTGAAAAGAGTTAGAAGTTTAATAAAATGAAATCTTCTAAGAGTGGTGATGCATTAAGATTATCTTCCATGTGAATATCATATTCTATTGTACAATATGGAAAAATTCATAGACCATCCTCAAGCTCTAAGGATTCTAGCACAAGTATTTCAAGGAAAATCTATAGAGTATGAAATATTTGGAAAATGTTGGGTTCAAGAGAGTAGGATATTTTGTAATTACTTGTTTGATTACCTCAAAGTTGTTCTTATCTTCCTTTGTCCAAGAAAAATATTGGTTCTTCTTGAGCATGGCTATGATAGGCTTTACCAAAGTTGAAAAGCCTAGAATAAACCTTCTTCAAAGTTTATTTTACCCAAGAATATTTGAATTAATTTCTTTTTTTGAGGTAAATATAATCCTAGAATAGCCTCAATCTATTTTGGGTCAATAAACAAGTCTTCTTTTGAAACAATATGACCCAATAACTTACCTTCATAGATAAAAAATATGCAATTTTTTGGATTAAGGGATAGTTCATACTCCCTACACTTCTCAATAACTTAACTTAGATGTTCCATATGATCATTAACATCCTTACAATAATATATATATCATCAAGGTACACAATAAAAATCTCATTGATCAGACCTTTAAAGTACATGTCCTTTGCCCTTTGAAATGTAGCTCTAGCATTGGATAAACCAAATGGCATCAAGTCTTCAACTTGTACAAAGTAAAGAAAAAGAGGGAGGAAGATGGGATCAAGCAAGGCAAAGTGGTCATTAAACTTGACCAAAAGCTTGAACTCTATGACACCAATTTGGAAAACTTTGTTAGAGTGGAAAAAATCAATAATTTTCCTGACCTCAAGGTTTTGCCTCTTAAAGACATTATTCCAACCTAGACCATCCTCATGAATAGGTGGAATATTTTGAATACATGGTTGGATCAGCTCAAGGATGAAAATACATCTTTTGAAAAAATTGAATTCCAGATTTCCTTACTACTAAATGATGCCATGATCACTAGTGTGACCAAGCCTGATAGCACCCTCATAAATGAGCAAGAGTTTAGAGCAAAAATGAAAGTTTTTATTGATCAATTCCATCAATATGTGGCTAGTGCAAAGAATTTTGTATATGTAATAAACATTATGGAATTTTTAAATCAAAGGTTGGAGAAGGCAGATGCAATTAAGGAAGCACTAAGGCCAATACTCATAAAGCATGGCAAGATCATCCAGGAGATATCAGACATATTTAGGCCCATGATCCTAGACTTCTCTCAAATAGACCAAGATTACCAGGCATGTGCAGAGGTTTGGACTAAAGAAGAAGCTGAGAAGAAGTAAAGATAATAAAAACAATAGTATCAATCTAACCAATATCCCCCTTCAAGACCATAAAGAATATTTAATTATGCTTTATAATTTTGAATTGGGAATATTCCATTGTCATGTGGTAGTTTAAGCCACTTGGATATATCTGGGCACCATTTTTGGGCCCACTTAGATTTGTCCTAGGAATTTTGAATCCTCTAAATAGGGATCTTCCCCTCATTTTTAAAGTATAAAATAGTTGTTGCAAAAATTAAAACAGTGATCAAAATAATTCAAGAGTTTGTCTGCAGTGTTCTTTTGTGTGTTTTGTAAATTTTGAATTCTCATGATTTAGATGTCTGATATTTTCTTCTCTACAAGATAATTTAGAAATTATATTTCATATATGCATCTCTTAGTTTAAGCTTAATGCTAGGCTAACAAATTTGATAGTATACATGTTCTATTTTCCTCTCATTTATAACTAAATGTGCCATGTAATTTACTATGAGTGAGTAATTTTATGCAAAGTATGTTGTTTGACATATACATTTTCCTTCCTCTAAATCATCAACTACATTTATTTAGATTTGAGCTTTACACTAAAGTTGGTAGATGGTAGTTTTATGTGTTTTTCCTTAGATTCTATCAAAAATTATATCTTTAATTGTCTTAACCATGTCTTATTTTCTACCCTACCCTACTCACTCTTGGATCCACCCATGAATCACTTTAGGTCAGATCATACTATAAATATATGTTTATTTTTTATATTTTGGGGATTAATTTGAAAATATTAATATGATTCATAAATATTAGCAATAAAAGTGTCACTACATAAACATTTGATATCCCTACAGTAGGGTCTGCTTGTAGACTTTCAAAGTGGTGTGAGAATATCTCTGCTATTTATTATATTCCTAGTAATAATTGTATAAACAACTTAAGCCCCAAGTATTCCAAGACTTAAAATTTATTTTCTAACTTTCCCCTTATTCCTTAGTGACACAGGGAGCATAATACGTGCATCAACAGGATTCTTGTTACTTTGGCTAGTTTTCTAGTGTGTATTTTCATAAATAAAATTGATTAGTGATTAATAGACACTATTTATATCATATACAATTCCATTTAATCATTAGTTTGAATTATTTTCTATAAAATTATTTTATTCTGATAGTGTTTTAGTTATAGTCTATTAGGATTATGAAGGATAATTAATAATTATAGTGTTTGAGTGGGTTATTTTAAAAGAACTAGTATTACATTTCTTAGACTTTGAAAGTTTCATAAAACATTAAAAATGTGTAATGGTGTCTCTTTAAAACCATGGTAAGACAAACCATGTGTGGGATAATTATTGGCCATAATGTTATTCATGGGCATAAGCATAAGAGCTATCACTGGTAGGTCATGTGGTGAAGGTCATTTTACTTTTCACTAAGGACTAACACTCCATTTTATAATGGATGAAATTTATCCATCCTTGATTATGTTTATGTAGGTGCACGTAAGTTGATATTTAAGCATCTCATTAAGTGAGCATTGGTAGTAGTGACTAACATTTAGTTTGATTTCCCTTGTGTGTTAATAATATTTATATACTTTGTTAGCCAATGTAAATGTAATCAGTGTGTGGCCCCTAATAATATAACTAGGTGGTGATTTAATTTTTTATAATTGTGAGTGAATATTGGAAACTTGGAAATAACTATTAATCATTATCATTGACAAAACCTCTCTTTGAGGTAGAATTACTCCTAGTTGATGTGAGATTAATTATTACTAGAACTCTATGATTGATTGATGATTAGGAAATTTTAGGCTTCCTCAATAATCATAAAAACACTTATTTATTGTGATATGGTTCTTTTAAGTGATAAATTTTAACTTAGGATGTTTGAGTGCTTTGTGTCTCTATCTCGTCAACAAAATCTACAAACAAATGTTAGGTTTTAACAAAGGAAAACAATTAATTCTTTAAGTTACACTTTTAGAGATTATATAATATTTTAAGAACCATGATAGTTTTATTCCTTGCATTTTCTTATCTGTCTAACCCATTTTGAGATGAATTCTCATGGAGGAGATGGTTCACTCATTCAAATGGGTAACTACATGAGGAGTGAATATGTAGGCTACCTATTTGAGGTGGGAATCAAGTCTTAGTTCATAGGATAGGTTAGAGTTGTCTTATTTATAACCCCAAAGTTAGGCTTATAATATATTTTTATGATCATTAATATAAGAATTAAATAATTAAATATATTTTTAATCTAATTTTTAAGTATTGTCATTAATATTATGTATATAATTATATGATGATTAGTAGTCTATATGTTGACTGTAGTAGAGTAAAAGAATTCATATATGCATGATCCCTTGAAGTGATAAATTTTAAATAATACCTTATCCTATGATTTCCATGGTGTGTAAAATCTATTAAGTGTAATTAATAACGTATGTTTATTGATGATCAAATTTTGAGTTAAATACAATTACTAAATGGTTTTATTTATGAAAATTATAGATTATTTTACATGAATACATTTGAATATAGGAAAACAAAATGTGGTTAAAATATAATTTTTGATATTACATCTTTTTTATATCAATTATATCATTTATGTTTAACTAGGTGAGAATAATGATAAGTGAATGTTAAAATAATTCTTCATGTTGTGTGGTGAATTATAAGAGCCCATTATGTGAATATATTTATCTTAGAGATTTTTTTATGCCATTATTATAAAAAATAATTGGTGTTGAAATGTTATAAACCCTCTAGGTTCATTACTAAAATACATGCATTTAAAAAATAAAATATATTGAGTACAAAAAACATTAAGATATCCATAACATAGGATTAGAATTTATACACCATATAAATATGTATTTAATATGTTTAATAGTAAAATTACAATAGGTACATAATTCCAAATTAATCCACTAATTAAGCTTTCTACAATATTTTATTTCATATCCAAAAAAAGGATTGACATAATGCATAAAATATAATAATATTCAATAGATCAATATGATAAATAAAACATTTCTCTCTAATGATCAAAATTATAAGTACACCAATCCATAAATAATTAGATGTTATAGCCACTATTTTAATACAATTATCAAACAATAGTTATACAAATTGAAAACATATACAAATATATAGGCCTTAAAACACATCAAATAATAATAGTACATTAGAGATTCATATAAATAAGATGATCATCTATATAGTATCCATGAATAGGTATAAAAAGAGGTTCATATGTAGCTATGGAAATGGAGAGCATCATTTGGCCACTTTTCCAACCACCTATTGATAGTCCCCCACACACCTCCCTATTATGAGCAACCCTTACCTTCACAAAGGGGGAGATAATTATGATGTAATAAATCATAACCATCTAAAAAACATAAGGGTAGTACAATAACTATTATATATAGATGGTTAAACAATCCCTAGGTATGCCTCTATTTGTTATGACCTAAAAAACATATAAACTAGAAATAATATTATGATAACAATGTATACAAATCTATCATTACATTTTCCAAATCATTTTTATAGTATTATCAGATTGCAATATCTAGGTCATAGTCCGTGTGATTCATACTCTCTTCTAATTCATATTTACCACTTCCCTAACTTATTAACTAATGAAAAGCAATTAAAATAGGCCTCCTAACCACTACTTTCCATCCCTTAATAAGATAGGAATATGAATAATGAAGCATGCCCACTCAACTTTGAGTTGATAAAGGAAAACACAACCATAATATAAATAGATAATAAAAATATATAATCATTCCAACCATCAAATAACATAATACATAATTGAAATTTTCATTTGACATGCATAAATCACAAGGTTCCATACATAAGACATCCAAAGAGTACTATTATAGACCTTGTCATATGCATATGTATTATTAATTAATAAGATATCATAAAACCAAACAACATAGATATATACCTCATCTTAATGTCCATCACTGATCTCAACTCTGTACAATTTTTTAATCATTTTAAGGTTTGATCATTATTTTACTCTTTAATAACAAAAAAGTCTTCTTTTAAATAAAGAATACTTCAACTTATATTTGAATCTCATATGTAAGACCCACATGAGGGTTTATGAAATTTCACAAGCTAAAATGTTTATTCTCTTTATTCTACACATTTTTCTACCCATGTGTACTTTAGATTTAATAAATACACAATCATGTTACAAATAACTTTCCCTTTGGCCAACAATCAAGAATTTTTTTTTAGCAAATTTTATCAAATTTTAAATACCCTTCAAAAACTTAGTATAAAATCTATTAATATATAGATAAATCAGTCACTAAAACCCTTTTTATTCACCACAAGGTGCTACTAAACTAGTTATATAAACTAGTAACATATCCAACTAAATTTGGATGCAGGTCTTGTTTCACTTAAATATATAGCTATGATTAACATAACAATCATTTTTTTAATCAAATATACATCTATGTAGAACATAACAATTATTTTTCACTCAAATATATAGATATACAAAATTAATAGTCATTTGTTTCACTCATATATATAGTTATGTAAAACATAACAATCACATGTTTCACTCAAATAAAAATCTATGAAAAATATAAAAATCATTTTAATCACAATAACCTCATACAACATTTACAAAACTATAAGGTTTTATGAAATGAAACCCCTAAAAACCTACAATGGTTTAAATGTCTTAATTTTAGGCTTGTAGGTGGTCATTCAACCACCTACAGGTCTAAAAATGAACCAAAATAATAACCCATACCTTGATTAATATTCAAAAGGAGCATATCAACAAGAAAAATAGGATTTTCTAAATAATACTAAAGAGTGGGTCAAATTAAAATAAGGCATGATTAAAAACTACAAAATCCAACTTATTTCCTTTATTTGGCAATTAATAAGATGTTACATTTTATAAATGAGGTAAACACCTCTAAATAAACTCACCTCTATGAAATTTTGGGTGAGAATAAATTATCACCCCAAATTTCATAGGGGTGTTTAATATAATTATTCAAAAACAAAAAGAAATGTTACTAGCCCATTAAATCTAAAAGTCATTGTATGCCCTAGTAGGGTGTGAACTATGTAATTTTTGAATTATTAATGTAAGATTGAGCTAGATACAACCTTTAACTATTGCTAACTTTTCTCCCAAGTTTTATGCCAGTATTTCCTCTATAATTATACTCATAAATGTTTGTTTGTTTTTTCAAATGGAAATAGAAAACATTATTTCCAAAACCCTTAATTGTTCATGCAAAACTAGTAGTTTTAATTTACCCATAAAATAGAAAGTCAATAATTAGATGTGGTTTTATTTTTTTGCATTATTTAATATTTTTTCCCTTTTCCTTTGTTATACTATTATCTTCCCCCCCCCTTTCTTTCTACATACTTCCTTCTTTCATTTATCCTACTTAACCTTGATATATCTCTTTGTTTTGCATGCCCAACTAAACTCCTTACTCAGCATGCTTTGACACCAAGTATCCCAAAAAATCCCATAGATTTTTTAGATTTTATTTAGTTATCCAAAAAAAATCTCTCTCTATTTACCAACTAAATTTTCTATTAATCATGCATGCAGGATTCAAAAATGCCCTATAAATGAATCTGATGTCAACTACATAGTTTCTAGGGTTTCAACCAAAATCCTCATATGCTACCACCAAAAAGTGGCATTACCAACACTTTCTACCACCAAGAAAGCTACCAAAAAAATTGGTAATTAAACTTTTTTAATGAACCTATGGGATTTATTAATTCCCTTTATATTTATATATATATATATATATATATATATATATATATATATATTCGAACTTTATTTAGTTTTAAACCTTGTAAAGATACCTATGATTTTAAACATGTTTCTAATATTTACAAGTTCACTAGGAGGGAGTGAAGTTTATCTAATGGCCTATGCCACCAAGAAAAAACACATTCTAATATGTTGTGTAAGACATAAGTTATAAAATTGTCAGATTGGTTAACAAAGTAAATAAACATCAAAGTTATAAACATCCACTGATTATTCATCTTGGACTCCAAAATGTACAAAAATAAGTATGCATCAAATTAAACAATCAAACATATGTTTTAAATAGAATACCAAAACATCAAGACACATATATCAAGACAAATGTACACATATAAAACACTAATTGGAACTAAAAAGTAATCAAAAAATAAAAGACAACAAAAAAATTATGGTATGTTCAGTGATTCCTAACAAGTTCTAAAGTGATTACATTATTCATGATCTGATGATATTGCCCATATGATTCTCTCCCTTAGTTCACTTAGTGAGAGTAGAATATGTCTTACATCCACCTCAAGAATAATAATGTAGTTAGTCCAATACATAAATAAATATGGAAAACCATAAATATGTAAGCAACATAAATACCACTTTGATTTTTCATTCAAGATGTACAAGTAGACTATCATTAATTTTATATAATATACATACATATGCACTAAAATCAAATATGTGGGGTGTAGAAATACAACAGTCTATGTAAAAAAATATAATGTGCCTATCTATTCCACATAACACATAAATATAACTAATCATCAGTCAATTGTTTTTTTTTAATATTTGTTGTTTGTTAAAGATTGGATGGTATATACCATCCTCCTTCCCTTTAAAAGGTCTTCATACCAATGAAATTATTGTCAAAATAAATGTGTTTAAGTAATGTAAATATTTTAACATAATATATCAAGAAAATAAATGAGTAAATAACCTTTGAAACTCCCCAAGATCATCCCAAGTGGCACTATATTTAGAATGTTGTTCCTATTGTACCTTGAATTGAGATACTTGTTTGTTACACAAGATAATCTTGTGTGTATCAATATTATGATTTATTTTATTGTCACCACTCTTAGATCTGTCACCTATAATGCATTGTAATCAAGGATATGTAAAATATCAGCTACATATTTTTCAAATAAGATACATGTAAAAACATTATTTTTTTTAAAATATGGTGGCAAATAAAGTTTATATGTAACAATATCAATCACTTATATAACCTCAAAGTTTACCATATATGTAGGTGTTAATTTGGTTGATTTTACAAATATTAAAGAGATCTTTTGAGGCTTGACTTTCCAAAAAACCTTGTCTCTAAATGAGAATTGCCTTGTTGTTCTTTTGAAATTAGTGTAGCATTTTTGTCTATCATTGGCTTCAACCAATATTTTCCTAATTAAATTCACATACTCTTGTATCTTAGTAAGCATATTAGGTCTAAAAATCACTATATTTTCTATTTCATCCTGGTTAATAGGTGTTATATACATTTTTCTATACAAATATTTGAATGGTGCCATTTTCAAAGCTGATTAAGATAAGTTGTTATAAGCAAACTCAACTAGTGGATGATATTCCTCCCATTTTTATTATTGATCCATGAAATAAATTATTAAAAGGACCTCCAAAACTTGATTTAACTTTTCATTTTTCCCCTATTTTTTTGAATGGTAGGTTGTACTAAATTTAAATTATGTGCCCAAAGATACATTAAGGGATTGAAAAAAACTTAACATCATATGATGGTCTCTATCCAAAATTATTTTCTCTGGAAACCCATGAAATCTATAAATTTATTTTACAAACATCTTTGCTATAATTGGTCCATCATTCATTAAATTACCTAGAATTAAATGCAATGCCTTGTTGAGTTTTTAAATTACCACTAAAATCATATCATACTGATGGACAAAGTCCATATTGATGACTTTCCACTTCCACTCTGGAATGTCATGTGAGTACAATAACCTAGTAGGATTAACATGTTCATATTTTAATTGGTAACATTACAATCATCTAGACACAAAATTATTTGTGTCTTTCTTAATTAATTTACATAAATATAATGGATTTAGGTCTATGATAAGCTTAGCTACACCTAGATGACCTAAATAAGGAGTGTTATGAAACTCTATAAGTAGAGTCACTCTCAAATTTTATATATTTGGTACATAAATTATCCCATTAAACCTCATAATCCCATCATTCTCAAAATTAAATACTTCATACCTATGATATTGGGGATTTTATGATAGATATTTATTGACTTACTCATAAAATTCATCTCCTGGAGAGGACCTCATAACTTGATCTCATAAGGCATTTCTAATATTAGCTATTATTTCTATGTACCTTATGTGACTAAGATAATCTACATCCTTGTTTTATTTTAACTTTATAAATATAATGTAAAAATCATAATCTAATAAAACCTCCAACCAATTCCTTTTTAGATAATTCCAATTTGGTTTAACAAAGATATACTTGAGACCTAAATTGCTTTTTTGAGCCCAAATGGTTTACCTAACAAATAATGCCTCCAATCCTATAAGACATGTACTATTCTAGTAAATTCTAAATCATGCCTCACAAGGATTCAATTTCTTATACTCATTTTTTACTACTAATATTTCTTGAATAAATACTCTGCCTAATCCATCCCTAAAAACATTTGTTATTACAAAAAATGACCATTTTGATTTGGACTTCATAGTAATTGTATAGCTTTTGATTCCTAAAATGTTACAACACCAAATGTAAATTCTCAACTTGTTCTTCCTCACTCTTGGAATAAATTAGAATATCATCAAGGAAAATGATCACAAACTAATCTAGATTATGCCTAAACACATTGTTCATGATATTCATGAATGTTTCAATTGTATTTATTAATCTGAAAGGAAGAACTATAAATTAGTTTTAATAATATCTTCCTATTTTATTCTCAATTTATGGTACCCTAATATAAGGTCAATTTATTTAACCTAAAATTTATTTTTAGATTGTGGTTATATAGGGTTAAGTGGATAGATATAATCTAATATACAAGGGTGATAAACTATCTCTATAATAGGTCAATTGGGTGTTAAACTCAGATAAACATACACTAAATTTCTTGAATAATTTTATGATAGTAAAAAAATTGTAAGTAAAACTATGTTAAATATGAAAATGACAAATAATTAAGTACTTATCTTATTATGATTCTAATACAATTATGGATTTAGAATAGGTAATAAGTAGATTGAAAAAATTGGAATAGTCATCAAATTTTGGGTTGAGTGCCTCTGGAGTTGTAGACACTAACATGATCCCTAGATAATTATGTTGATGATAATATTTGAACCTAAATAATTTATCATATATGGAATGGAAAAGGATGCAACCACCTAGATGCTTCTGGGTTTTTCTTCTTCTTCTCTCTAGTGATTTTAGATTTGATTATGGACTATCACTCCTCATGAATTTGTAAAACACTAATTATTCATCTTCATAGTGACCTTGGGAAAAATGGGTTAGTGGTAACATAGTGTTGATCTAACCATAAATTCCCCTATATCAATAAGATTTTCATAAATAGACAATACTCTAAAGAAGGACTCAGACTTATGTAGTTATCACATACGTGTTGGATTGTGAGTGAATCATGTAATATATGTAAATAAAGTACAATGGTGACCTAGCTTGTAGCTTGTAAAATAAATCTCTTGGGTTTATCCTTTAGTACTTGAAACCTATTGTTATCTCTATGATTAATATGAAAATATGAGGAAATAGGGAATTTTTTCTTTATCGAGTGTTTGATTAAGTTATTTGATAAGTTGCCTTAGGTATTTTCAATTGTCTACTAGGTGAGGAATGAATGATCATTGATCTTGTATTTGTATCAATCCTTTTTAAAAATTAAATATCATTAAATCATTTAGGCTAAAAATTAAGATATATTTCATATGTAAATTAGATGAATTTAGGGCATTAGACACTAGCATCAATGTTGATGTCTATCCCAGATTCTAATGTCTAGGGATTAAGAAAGTAGGTACAGACTTAGAAATTGTAGAGGTGGAAAATAAGAAAGTTTTAATCATTATAATAAATATTTAAGGTCAAGGTAATCAACATAAGACTATTCAGACCAAGAGATAGGACAAGGTGAACAATATAGAGTAGATGTGAAACTTTAGAAAGTGGGAAAGGTCTAAAATTGATAGGAACAACCAAGGTCTAAGTTTTATAAATGTATAAGATTGAGGTGATATATGATCCATAAAATAGTGTCTACATTTCCCCCCTTTTAATCTAATAATGGAATTACTAGTTTAAGGGAAATTAATGTGTACCTGGGTGTATATAACACACCTTATTCTTGAATGATCCCCATTTGACTGCTTTGATAATGAATAACCTATAACCAAGAGCATGTCATAGTACATAATCAATGCATATAATCTATAATTTAAAGTATTTGAAAATATTAAAATTAAAATATCAAGGTTTAATCATTCTAGGAAAGATATAATGTCTAGGTCATCAACATAATACTATTCAGACTAAAATATAGGACAAGATGCACAAGATAGAGTAGATGTGAAACTTCATAAAGTGGTAAAGGTATTTAATTTATAGGAATTACCAAGTTCTAAGTTTTCCAAGTGTAAAATATTGAGGTGCTATATGACCCATAAAATAGTGTCTATAGTTCCCCCCTTTAATCTATTAATGGAATTACTAGTCTAAAGGAAAGGAATGTGTACTTGGGTGTATATAACACACCTTGTATCTTTTTAGCCCCACTTTAATTTTTTTCTAATGATTTACCTACAACCAATAGCTTGTTATGATACATAATTAGTGTATATAACCTAGAATTAAAATTATTTGAAAAGATTGAAATTGAAATAGCAAGGTTTAGGAGTACATCTATGTATCAATGTAACTGCCTTACTTATTAGTAAAGTTGATTTGAAATATGTATCATTTTAAGGATATGAGACTGATATTAGGAAAAATATGTATAAATATATAAATTACATATATATAAGGATATAAGATGGATAGAGAGATTGGAAGGCACATGCCCCCAACTTTGGAGAAAAGGTGGGTTGTCACTCGATAGTTGAGATTAACTCAAATATGTAACCTAATAATACTTATAACCTAGTGAGAATGAGTGAAAAAAATCAACTCATATTATCAAATTATTAAGGTACGATGATATAATCAATTCCAACATATAAACTTGGCAAGATTGAGTGATTTAATAACCTCAACCATACTAAAAGTGAACCAACTATTGTAATAGATTGATTAAATATAGTCCATAAAAGTATATCATAGGTATTAGTACATAAAATTATATATTTTTGGGTGATTACAGTACCTAAGAGTGTTTCAAAATCTAAAATTTATTTGGATTTCACAATATTAGGTGCACATTGCATAGCATATGCACCTTAGATATATCTCATGCTAAAATTTTGTATGTTTTGGCCAATTTATAAATTGTGTGTGTGGAGAATATGATTCCAAATCATGTCCCCACTATATATGGACAAATTTTCAAACTAAAATAAGTACCAATGATGAAGACATGCTTCAAAAAGATGCCCCCACTAAATTTGGGTGTGTTTAATATTGAATAAATGTGGAGAACATGTTTAAAAATCATGCCCCAATTGAATATAAAATTGTGAATGTGTGGAAGCCATTCCTCTATGACATTCCCCCACTGAATCTAAAAATTTATATAAATACCAAATGTTGAATGAGTGCATAGAACATGCTTCCAAAACATGCCCCCACTGAATCTAAAAAATATGACAAATGTGAATAAAATTCCTTTATGACATGCCCCGATTGATATCCCCCCCCCCATTTAAGGTGATGGAATAATATAAATTGATGTTACCTCACCTCAAAAGGATAAGATAGTTGTATAATCTATGAATGGAACCATGTAACATATAGAAGGACATGTCTAGGCAAATGTATCATTTAAGAGCATAGAAAAAATTTATTACATGAAGGCCTAAGATGCATGATAAGTATCATGGAAATGTCTAGATATTAATAATATAAGCTAAATAATAAAATCAAGAACACATACAATATCACTCAAAATCAAGTCAAAAGCCGATGGTCCAAAGAGACTACAAACAAGGGGCATTTTTAAATGTTGCACAATTGAAGGGACATGACTTAGTTCAATGTCCACAAAAGTAATTATGACATATTTGAATGTCCATACAAAAAACAATGACATATTCCAATCTCAAATAAATCATATATAGGCATAGGGGCCACAAATAAAGGAGCATATTCAAATTCTCTAACAAGCAAGATAATAGCAAGGTAAGACATTCAAGGAAGTGCTTAAAGGAAGTGCATAAAGTAAATCATAATAAACCATCACAAACATATCATAGTATCCCATGGATTGAATGTGTTAGCAAAAAATGTCAAGTTCATAGCATATCAAGTACCATGTGTAAGATATAATCATGGATAAAGGCATGAGTAAGTATGTATATGAGCTCAAAACATGATAATGTATAATTACCATAGAATGGTGTTACCTATGAGTATTGTGATCATAGAGGTGGATGCCCCCAATGTCTATACGACATGAGTAGAGGAAAGGCCCAACATCCAAAATAGGAATGGATCATGTATCTGTGTATGTCTATATCACACTAAAGTATAAAAATTACACACATATGTATGTAGGAGTAACTGATATTCCATATATTAACATGGAACTAACACATAAATTCCAAGGAGCCAATACAGTATGTAGATGCCAAAAATGTTTTTAGATTTTTTGAATGTTTTTTTATTTTTTTGGTATTTTTATAATATACACAGGAAAATCTATCCTATGATCCCATCCAAAGCGTGATCATACATATATCCCCACTTTGAACCTAATGTAATAATATGGTGATGTTATCAAGGAACATGCATAATGTAATAATAACATGTTTAGATGCTTTGGATATCTAAACATGGTGCATAGTATATGAAGATTATGTGGAATCCATTATATGTCTTTGATGTAATGATCTCTCTAGTATTGGACACCTATTAAATGGAATTGCATGTTACTTACCCTTTTATGGTAGATTAGCCTTAGTAGGTTTTATAGTTAACTATCTAGGTATAATTTTCTCTTGTTTAATAGGGTGCTCATATGGAATTTTGAAAATTATAATTACCCAATTGGCATGAATGTATTTATCACACCATTACACTATAGAAGGTACTACTCAAAATTTATAGATCTAAGGTCTTCTCAATAACATATTAAATATTACTCTAGAAGGTCTAACTAAAAAGGTAGTAATAACATGTGAAATACCAACTTGTAAATGTAGGTCAATCTCACCAAGAACCTTCTGGGAGGTCCCATCGAATGCTCTAACTGATCTAGTAGAAGGATACAAATCATGATGAGTATAACCCAAGTACATAAGTAATGTCATGGTGAAAAAAAAATTGCTTTCACCATTATCAATCATAACATTATGTAAGGTTGTTTATAGAGGTATTCTCAAATGAATAAATAATGAAGATCAAAAGGCATCATCCTTAATCTCAATATCATTGAAAGAAATAAAGGGTCTTTGAATCATAGTAGGTATGTGTCATGTACCAATAATCCCATATAATAGGTGCCTATAATTTGATGTAGGAAGATGTGCATTGTATACCATTTACACTTTTGGTTCCTTCTTAGAATGATCTTACAAAGGATAGTTAAATATTTTATAGTTTTGGTGATCACCAGGTTGTGAACCTGATTCCTTTGGAGGATCATCAAATGAAATCTTTTGGTCATCAATAAGGTTTTGGATCTTATGTTTCAAGTTAAAACATATGTTTGTAGAATGTTTTGGTCACTAGTGATAATCACAATAAGCATTCACATCATATCCTTTAGGTAGAGGCCTATTCATATCAACCTATATAGGATGAGGGATAGATATAAGTTGACACTCTATTAACCGTAGGAGTAATGAAGCTAGGGATTCAGGTAAATGTGTAATTTATCTCTTTAGTGCCTTAGATAAGACAAGATGATTAGGTTAATATGAAAGTACATTAACCATGGTGCTTTTTTCCTTTTTAGGCTTAGGAGGTTTTACCTTATAACTTGGTTTGATTGTAAACTTGGTACTAGATGTAGATGTAGCTAGTGTGTGTGATACATAATTGAGATTATTTAATTAAATAAGATTCATTTCATGGTCTCGTATAACATGGCATAAGTCATTAGAATATTTTAAATTATTGAAAACAATAGAATCATGTAAAGGATAAAGCAAACTTTGCTTGAATAAGTCTTAAAACTCTTTATCTACCATAAGATTGGTCATTTTAGCCACCATTGTATTTTATCTTAAGACATATTCATAGATAGATTCCTTTGTGCCTTGTTTGATTTTGGAAATTTGATCATAGGAAACCTTTTTATAAATATTAATGGAAAAGTGTGTGAAAATTTGATCTGTAATAGGTTTGAATGCTTTCACAAATTGGAGAGCTAAATCATATAACCACCTCAGAGCATAGTCCTTGAGGCTTCTTGGAAATAATTTGGTCAAAATTTTATCATTAGAGGCATAGTCAATTAATGCCACATAAAAGGATAAAAGATTTTTTTCAAGGTCACCCTTACCATCATAAAATGGAAACTTAGGTGCAATAAAACTAGTTGGAAAAGGGTGCAGATATATCTCAAGTGTAATAGGGTTATGAAACACATCTTCTAAATCAATAGCATGAAGAAATTTTAAAGCATTTTGTTCAATGTTTGTATCCTTGTCCTCTAATGTCTTTATAACTTGAAGGAGAATTTGAACCATAGACCCATTGATATTTAGATAATAAATTTGAGTAGTCACCAAATGGGGTGTAAACGTGGTTTAAGTTGTAATAAGTATTAAAACTAGTATTTTAATTGAAACATTTTGTAATTTCATGATAGATGTAGTAGTAATGTTTTGGTTTTTAGGAAACAAAGGTATAAACACAACCCATGCCCCCACTAGATGTATTAGATGGTAATGTGTTTAAGGGGATAGATGTTTTAATTATACCTTTTGGATTTTTTTTCCAATATAGTTTTGAGGATCTCATCAAGATCTTCAGGGTTTTGATGAATACGCTCATAAAACAATGTAATTTTTTGCACTTGTTCATGGTCTATTTGCTCATGTTCTTTTATTTCATGGTTTTCATTATCAAAATATTCTTTTATAATAACCTCGTCAGTATGTTTTTTTATTATCAACATTGGTATCATCATGATCCATAGGATGAGATCCCACATTATTTTGGGACATCTTAAATGGTAGGAGCGAAGCTTAATGTGTTAAATAGGCACACCTCCAAATCTAGGGATATGCCTAAGTTACATGAAAAATAATATAAGTGATAAATGAAAGAGTATAGATATCTAAAACCTTAGCTAACTAAAAACCCTTGAAATTAGAAATGTTTGCATTTAGATGAATCGAGTTCACCAAATTTTTAACCCTAAAATGGTTCTAGATTTGGGTTATCTAGAACATTAAATGGGATATATAAATGAATAATCACAAGGATGCTAATCAAATTTACATTAAGCTAATTGGGTTTTAAACTTAGATATAAACATATACTAAATTTTTTATGTTAAATTTTACTAAAAATAGTAAGTAAAACTATGCTAGATATGGAAATAAAAATGAATTAATGTAATTATCTTGTTCTGATGAAAATGCAATTTTGGATCTAAAATTTGCAGAAAGTATACTAGAAGATGATTCTAGAAATATCATTATATTCTAAGTTTGATGCTTCTGGAGTTTTGAACACTAAAATCAACCTAGAATGGTTATGTCAATACAAGTGTATTATATGGAATACATTTTATAAAAGGATGTGACCACTTGGATGCTTTTGGGTTTGTCTTTACTTTCACTTTGATGCATTTATATCTAGATCATGGACTATCATCCCTCATGAATTTTCAAAACCCTAGTCTTTTATATTCATAGTGACCCTTAGAAAAAATGGGTTATTGGGCACATAATGTCAAGCTAACCTCAAATACCCCTCTATCAATAAGTGTTACCTATATATCCAATTATCTAAAAAGGGACTTAAACTGATGTAGTTATCCCCTATGTGTTGTCTTGTACATGAATCATGCAATATGTGAAAATTAATTATAATAGTGACCTAGCTTATAACTTGGAAAATCATGCTCTTGGGCTACTCCTTTAGTACTTCATAATTATAGATGCATTGTCCCTATGACTGATATATAAATAAGAGAAAATAGGGAAATTTTAATCAATTAAATACTTGATAGATTGCTTTGATAAGTTTCCTTGGTCTCTTTTGGTCTTTTCTAGGTGAGTAATGAATGAGGGTTGTTCTTGAATTTATATCAATCCCTTTGGATAAATAATTCACATTAAATCACTTAGTTCAACCATTAAGATAAGTTTCATTTACAAATTAGATGACTTTAGGGCACTAGACACTTACGTCAAGTTAGGACACTAGCAATAACATAGGTGTTTGTCTTGGACATTAGTGTCAAAGGATAATGAAAGTAGGTATAAAATTAGAACTTGAAAAAGTGGAAGATTAGTAGGTTTTAAGAATTATCAGCAAGATATATGGTATGGGTCATCAACATAAGACTACTCAGACTAAGATATAGGCCAAGGGGTATAACATAGAGTACATGTAAGACTTTAAAAAGTGGGAAAGGTTTAGAACTGAGAGGAATAGCCAAGGTTTAGAGTTTTCCAAGTGTACCAAATTAAGGTTCTATATAATTCATAAAATAGTGTCTACAAAATCATATCCACTTTCATATTTACCTGCAAAATAATTCATCCATATTATTTTTAATCCAAAATTAATGAAATCCACGATCATAACTCAAGGACAAATTAAAGTTATGGATGACAGTCAATGAGATTTCTCTTGAAAATTAATAATTTAATTAATTATCAAAACATCATAATAAAACATGAAAACCATTGCCTCATTTTGTTTTAAATTTTTAGGAAACATCTTCCACATTTTCCTTGTTCTAATATTAAGGGCCTAAATCCTCTCAACTTTGTCTCTTTTAATTTTATAAAAATAGTGCATCATAAGAGCAATTTAATTTTATCTCCATACCTCTCAATAAAGAGATGTCTAAACTTATCCCAATATTTAATAATTTTATCAATAAATTAATGAATCCAATCTTGGTATTGGGTTATTTACCTTTAGTCTAGAATGTCTCTTCTCTAGTTGCATGTCTAAGAGAATAATATTTCTAACAAGATAGTGCATTAACACATCATGTGAGAAATGGTTCTCATGCACTCACTTGAAACACGTAGCTTAAAACTGGTTCTTATTGGTTTCATCATGTGAACATGTATTCAAATACTTTCCTAACCTAGAGTGCTTGAAAAAGAACTTAGTTATGAATTCATAATTAGTTCCATGTCTAGCTCTTAAGCATTCTTTTCCTACTTAACTAACCAAAGAAAAATAAATTGGGCATAAACTAATAAAAAAATAGTAATAGTTTCATTATATTCATAAATAGATTAGATAAGTATTTAATCAACACCTAATATTATTTTAATTACATTCATATGCCATATCTAATATTAAAATGACTCTAGGATTATAATTATCAACAAAAATACTAAGTAAAACTAATGATAGTTATACATGGTTCACCCTGACCATTAAGTTATAAAACTAATTACAAAAATATGAATCACCAATGACCATTTACATTGAACTCCTAAGGACCTAGACCTAACTACCCTATATTCTCTCTATATGCTAGATCCTCATCATCATGTGCCTATATTCTCATAGACTGGTGTTGGATTTGTGATTGACTATTCTTCTTTGACATTCATGTGAACTATTCTCTAACTGTCTCTACTTTTTGCACCTTTTCCTAACTCTCTTGATATTATCCAAGTCATTCATTATTAGTTTATCTATGTTTCATTCTTCCTTATTCCACGTGACTTACCTCTTCCATTCCATGGTCTTCTATGTCATGTCTCTCCCATAACCTTGTCTTCAAAAAATACTTAGCCAAAATAGATTCAAAATTGAAGGCCCAACATCAACCCACACTAAGTCAATAGTCCATCCTAGACTATGCATTATGTTTAGGTGCATCTAATATCAAAAACTTATGTCCCATCTATTTAACCTACCAATTTACCTCTTCCCAATGATTTAATGAATTCTAGAGCTTGGAAGTGATTTCTTCAACTTCTTCCTTAAGTCACTTAGTCTCTTAGGTTTTTTATATAAAGTCACTTTATTGAATGGTTAAATTTTCAAGTGATGTAGATGCATCCTTATGAACATCCTCTAGTAAATTAACCTCCATAAGCACCTATCCTTAGAGTGCAAACAAGTAATTAACTTATAACGATGAGCACATATTTTATTTTCTAGGACCTACACATCTTGAAATGATTTGGTGCACTCATCTCAATCCTTTATTATTAACATGACCTTAGCTAATTTATGGCATTGAAGTTCATCTACTTGAAGCCTGGATTATAAAATTTTACTAGGTCATGCTAGTTTAACCAAAAACCCTTCAATTATAGGAAGCATGTCACCAAATCTAGTCAAAAAGCTCTTACAAACTTTGATAGCCTTAATGAACTACTCCATCACCCAAGTTTGTTCACACTAAGTATTATATTGGTCTTTACATTTTTTTATAATAACTCCACTAGGTCCACAATTTTTTTATGGCCTCTTCATCAAGAGGAACTCCATCTACAAGGGTTGGATCCTACTCCAAAATTCAATTAAAAAGTGATAGAGTCTTCACTATCATTGTTGTTATTTATACTTGGTTATTGAGTTCTTCTATTTCCTCTTCAAGTTTTATATTTTTGATGCACTCATTATGATAGAGAGAAACACCCTCTTAATGTTTCCTCTTAGGTTATTTTACATCAAATTATTGCAAGACATTATGCCTTGTCACTTTATGAGTAAATTTTAAAAAAATTATGCTTTCTTGAGATGTTGTACACTATCAAGGATCCATCCAAAATGTATCAAGGATTTCCACCTCTCTCAGTGCCAAAATCATACTATTTTTAGGTAGTTCAAAATGGCACTCTTCATTATATATATATCATTACAAAAAATAATTTCTCACCAAGTCTGCTCATTTGAGTCCTCCTTGGGAAAATATTCCCACATATATGAGTCCTTTGGTACATTCTGCTAATACTAGGTATGAATGGGAGGAGTTATAGTGGTAGCTAATAGTCTCTATTACATGGATTCATCAATAGGTTCATTCCCTCTTGAGGGGTCATGCCCAATTATTAATACATCTGACTCCTCCTCTTGGTGACTTATATCAACATCAAGCTCACTAATGCCCAAAATCATGTCTATATTATCCCCCTCTTCACCTTTAGGACTCCCAACATCCACTTGTGCATCATCAAGGATGGCTTCTTCATGATGTGTTGGTGAGGGTTCCTAATTTGGCTCCAGTGTGGCCTATTTTTCCTCTTATTCCTTAGGGGAAGGTCCCCTTTCTGGTGGTGATTCTATATTCACCACTTTTTTTTAGATTCCCCATCCTTAGGTGTTGAAATATATTATTATAAAATGTCTACATGGTGGAATCAGGGCCTTTTAGTTGACCTATAGGCATGCTATCTCTTGGTGGTGAAAGCGTAGTCCTTTGTCACTTTGGTTGTTCTATTTATGCACTCATGTTGGCATCACTCCCCTAACTCTTCTTTTTCCAGCGCCTTCCTATCTCTAGTGGGGTGGAATGGTTACTTTCCTATACTTGACATTCCCTAATGTCTTATTCCTTTGCTTCAACATATAAAACAATAAATTAATTGAGTCCCTAACTAGAATTTTCTAGTATTTGTTGTTGGTCTTATCCAATTCCAATTTTAACTATAGCCTTCTTCCCTGGATATGCATATATTTGATGAATATTGTGAGTCTCATCATCGATATTTATGAGGAAAACATCATATATCCTATTGACAAAGTTCATAAAATATTGATTGGTAAAAGCATATGGTAGCTTAAGCCATCTGGACAAGTCATTTGAAGGGCTCATCCAAATGCGCACTAAATAATAGTGATTTTTTACTAAAAACTAGGCTTGATTTCTTATATGTGTGGGTAAGTCCTTGGGGACATGCCACTCATTTCCAAAATATTCTTTCATTCCATTATACCATCCCTTCAGCCTTGACTTGTGAGTGGGGTAATAACATCAAGGCATGTGAATGATTTAAACCAGTCATCCAGAGACTTGTTTTTAGGAGTGTAACCCCAATTTAACTCACTATCGATGTACTCTAGTACACCAATCTCATCAAATACTAATATAAAAATAATTTTTCCCTAAGAAAATTTATAATTAGGTAGGTTTTGTACCTTTTCCACATCTACAACAATCTTCTCTATAAAATATAGGGAATAATTATACTTGACCCCTTGGGCCATCTAGTGGGATACATACAAGTATACCATATCTACTTCTTTCTATCTATCAATGCCTCCAAGTTTGGTCATATCCAAGTGCATATGTACCCTAAGGGTAGGATCTTGAAGACTAGCTATGTACATTACATGGCCTTATTTCTTATACTCAAGCACTATTATCATTTTATCAATCTCTTCTTGATTCTCTAGGTCCTCATTGAGGTCAACACCTAAGCATTATAAACCAATAACTTTTCTAATCCTCTAGGTAGTGATCCTTATTTTTCACCCTACAATGTATAAATAATATTTATGAACAAGTAAGATAAAAAACTTCATGACCTCCATAGGCTTCTTAGAGTATGGTAAAGTGGACAACTAAAAAACTCTTGCATCATTAAAGTGATTAAAAATAGTAAGGTCATAGATGAGCTCATTTATAGTGTTATATCATTTAACCCTATACTCATGATATAACTCTACTTAATTCCTTAGTTGGTAGGGATTATAGTCAAATACTTGGCAAGTTGACACATTAGCTTCCCATTTCTCTATGTGCAATACTGACTCAAGGTACTATATTTCTTCAATTAATAAAAATGGTATGGGTGATGTTGTATTCTTCTTCATCTCATGTGCCATCTTGGATTCTTTAATGTTTGTTCTCTCAGTCTGTTGTGTCAATATTACCTCTTGTGAAATGGATTCACTAGGTACTTCTTCTCTTATCAAAATCAATTGTGTTCTTGCATCCTTAAACTCTTTTTCTTTGTGAATCATAGGTAAGGGATTGAATTTTTGGGCCTTCTTCTTTGGTCGCATCACCCTCCAAAGAGCCCAAAGGTTGAAGCATAGATGTCTAATTCTCTTAAAATAGTATGTGGTTCTTGTTTTAAATTCCTTAGTTATTTTGATTCAACATTCTCCAATGGTAGACATTAACACCTGTAACCTATAATTCCTTCAATTATGCTTCTCTAATCACCACTCTACCAGTCTCTCTATTCACAATGATCACCTTACTCCAAAATTGTGAATTGGTCACTAAAATTTGATAAACTCTCCTTTGTTAGCTTGAAAATGCACTGCTTAGCTTTATAAATTCATGAATTTATAATAGTAAAGTGTTAAAATGATGATTGGTTAACCTTTTATAGCTTTGAAGGGAAATCCACATTTACTTCCCAATGACCACATCCACTATTTCAATCATTTGGTGCCTCTAACGATATTTCCATGATGTCTATTTGGCACACTTACCATTACACATTATTTTATCACATTTAATGCATATCTCCCATCCCATGCTTTTTTTTAAGTGCATGAAAGTTGTAAATAATTCAAAAATTTCTGTTTTCAAGGTGGGAACCTACTTTATTTTTCATCTTGACTCCCCATAGGGTTATACACCATATCCTATGTATCCACTTTTCCTTATTTGCTTTCACTTACTTGCCCATTTTCCATGTGCATTTCCTTCTACCACTTCCTTTGTTATTTATAGATTTATTTCATTCACACATTACCCCACACTAAAAGATGTCCATTTTCCTGCACAACATGACAAATAAATTAAGAACTAACTAAGTGCTGATCTAAACCTAATCAAATCCATGAAAATCAAGCCACACTTTACTGAAAAATAAACCAAAATCCTAAACTAATATATTGGCATATACCTTATTAACAAAAAGGAAACATCACTTAGAATGGTAGGGGAAAAGATGACTACCATTAAAATGGCCTAGAAGGAACTATCCATCTAACCTATGCAACTTACACATGCCTATGGGATGAATGTTATGAATGATGAACAGACCATCCTAATGGACACAAAGTTTTCCATAGTATTTAATGAACTTGGAGTCATAAACCAACACATGCATACCTAGATTAAAATTCTTATTCTTAAGATTTATATCATGTTAATCCTTCTATTTTTTATTTCTTCACTCCTTGACTCTATTGCACTAGAAAATGGGTTTCATCTAATTTTAGTAAAGCATCTAGATGTGCTTTCAAAGATTCCTCATCATCCAACTAACCAACATACACAATATGTAAATAATATATAAATAACTCTATTGGTAGAATAGATTTGGTACCAAATACAATATTAAAGGGTGTAATCTTGTCTAATCATTTATACATGGTAAGATACACCTATAATATTGTATAAACATGATCATCCCAGTCATTGTGACTAATATTTAAAATCTTAGTCAATTTATGACCCATGATTTTATTTAAATATTCAATTGTACCATTGGCTTGAGGGTGATATGGTATAGTCTTATGGTACACCATCATGAATTCAGCCAAAAGTATGTAGTTTGTCTCATTAAGTAAATGAGTTCTATGATCACTAGTCAAACTTAATAGACATCCATACCTTATAATAATACACTCCCAAATAAATATGGTGGTAGTTTTATTATTATAATCTTGGGTTGGTGATGCTTCAACTCAGTGAGTGAGGTAGTTAGTGGTGATAATGATATAGCACATGTCAATACACCTTCCTACTAGAGTAATGGGGCTAACAAAATCAACAACCTATTTCTCAAAGGTTTCATGATCAAGTATCATATGAAGTTGCATATCATCCCTCTAATTCATTTTACTCTACACTGATAAATAACACATTGGCATGCATAAGCTTTGTCATACTTAAATAAAGTGGGCCACCACAACCAGTTAAAAGAACCTTTCACACTTTAGCATCACTATCATAATGTCTTTCAAAAATACCTTCATGAACCTCTTGAAGAACTTTAGAATTCTCATGTTACATCATGTAGCATCATAATACTTCATCATATCCATGTTTATAGAGGTCTCCTCCAATGAGTTGGAAAGGAGTAGCATGAATAACCAACTACTTTTTCTCTTGAGTGTTGAGGTGGGCTAGTGTTGAACCTATATTAAGAAAAGTTGTGATATATTCCAATTCCTTGGGATTTCATGTGAATTTAAAAAAATTCACCTCAATTAAGTCATCCTCAATGTCACATGTCAATTCAATAGATTCAACATGTGATAAGTGAGTTGGTCCATAATTAGCCTTACCCAATTTCACCATCATAGAAAATTAAAATTCCTAAAAGAGAACAATCCAATGATAAATGCATCCATACAACACCAACTTATTCATGAGGTATTTAAGTGATTCATGACCTATAAATAAAGTGAATGGGGTGGAAAATAAATGTTGATGAAACTTCTAGAGCACATATACCATGGACAAAGCTCTACATTATATAGTTTAGTATTTTTTTTCAATTGGAGTGAGCTTCCAATTGGAAAAGTATATGGGATGATCAAGACTACCCTCACTAGTTATGCAAGTATATGACCCACTACCATACGTAAATCATAAACATGTACATGAAAGGGCTTTTTCCAATGTATACATTGGATAATGGAGGTAGTGATTAGCTTGTCCTTGAGAGCCATGAATACCTATTAGTGAGCATTTATACATAAAAAATGACCATTCTATTTCAATAGTTCATCTAATAACTCTAAAATCTTATCATATCCCCAAATTAATTTTTAATACTACCTTATGTATCTTAGGAAGGAATAGACCTCATGCTAGGTGGTCAATGCTAGAAGGTGAAAAATTACTATGATCTTAGCCAAATCCACCAGGAGTCCATCACAAAAAGTAATGTGATTAAACAAAATTCTAAATAGAGTAGAAAAGAAACACTTCTTCATAATCAAATAAATATGAAGTTGATAGTAACACTCAAGCATGAGGCAAAGATGAGCATAATGATCACACACTACACCATAGATTTCCAATCATATAAGTAGACTTGAAGTAATCTATGAATAAAATTGTTAAAATCCTCTACCGTAGTACATGGGAACATAATCGAAGCATTATTCAAATTGAAGAGCATTACATTATAGGTGAATGAACCTAATTTAATTGTAAATGTGGTCTTTGGTTTATCTTATTTTGTGATTTGGACCTATGATATATTGAAAAACCATTAATGAAGGTATAAATCTCACACCCAACAATTACTTCTAAAATCTTCTCAATGAAAAGCTTTAGAAAAGGGTCAGTTATATAAGTAACATTGAATACTTGATAGTCCACACAAATACAAATGTGTCCATATTTATTGATGATGATCACCATGTGGCTCACCCATTTAGATTCATAATAGGAGTGATAACCCCTACATGGAATATATTATCAATCTCCTCTTTAACCTGAGAATGTAGATTAGGATTCATTCAATAAGGTCTCTTTCTGAATAGTCGAGCACTGTCAATTAACTTGATGTGCATCTTTCTTAATTAAGGGTGCACTCATTTCATTTTAGTGTAGTTGCATGTGAAAATGCATTGATATTCCTTTAAGAGTTTAAAATCTTTGGTGATATCAATATCAGACCAATATCTCCCTATAATGGTCAACTTGGGCATGTCCTCTATTTTAATATTATGTTAAACCATCTAGAGTGGCTCTAAATAAAATTATGGTCATTATATATGGTGTCTTATACATTACATGCTCCATACTTAGTATGTACATCCAAGTGATCAATGGATGGATTTGATGGGTTAGAACTGGTAGCTTTGTCAACTTTGTACACAACCTTCTATTTTCCTTTTCATATTTATTCCCTCAATGCATGGTCCAGTTGATATTTAATAAATGAATAATATGAAGTAAGAGTTTCATATTCCTAAAAAATACATAATTTATCCTCATTTGTGCCATATATATCATATATGGCCTTTAATTAGTAATGGATCACCATTGATATCTTGACGTATGGCTTGTAGGGATAGGCATAAATCTATATGAGGAGATGAGTAAGATAGTGCTAAAATCATATTACTTTGAATGTTACTCTAGGAATCTATATATATGCATCATTCTAAATGAATATACCATGACCTAGCCTAGGTGTGTAGGGTAAATATTTTAGCATCAATTTTCACCCTTGGAGAGGGTTCTTTAATCTCTCTATAATTTAGCTACACTATTGGAACAACCTGAGGTTGTGGGTCACTTATAGTGGGGTTGAACCTCCAGAAAAAGCTGACTTCCTCATGATGGATCACCTATACCAATGTTTGCACTGGGAAAGGGGTTAGATAAGGGTTAAAGGGTCACTAAGAAGGATAAAAGGGTGATTGAAAAAATTTAATTAGAACTCACATAAGCATGAAGTAAACACTAAGGAAATATGAGACAATGCTAGCTTACACAAATCTTATAAAACTAGCTAGTTGCATAAGTGTTTCATAAACTAGGTTCAGGAAGTAATGAATGAAGATAAAGAGGATCTCTAAGACTCGCTGATAGCTTGTATTCATGGAAAAAATAACACTAACTTAGACCTATAACTAACTTTAATATACCTATAAAAGATCAAGAAAGGATAATGGGCATGGAATATTCTCCTTCACAATGCCTCATACACAAGCTTTACTACACACAATTCAGAGGGGAGAGATGCTAAAGAAAGTCTTTATTGATTCAATAGGCCTTCCATACAAATTTTTATAGGGTCTACTCTTATAAAATGAGAGTCTCTACTCTTCTATAATTGAGAGAGAATTTCTTCTAAAAACTGATAGAAAGTTACAATTTGTCAAAAAAATTAAAGATATAGAGAAAGGGTAAGGAGAGAGAGTAAGCATGCCATCATAAATCATTAAATGAGCCACCAAATTTTATGAATGATCCACCATATTTTGATCAAATCATCATTGGTTCTCTATCTTAGGACATTACATTATCTTCCACTTGATTTCATTATGAGGAAAAAGTCCTCATATCCATAGACTTGACAGAACCATGCCTAAGTTTGCTTTTATAAATTAGAAGTACCTATTTGTTGAAGCTATAGATTTATCTAAATATGAGACACTTCAAACATACCCCTACTCAACCTAAACATAGGTATTTTCTATAGATTAAAAACCAATCCAATTATTGTTTTTCTTATATTCTATATGTCAATGAATAGATTACAGACTACATAGCTTCTTTCCTAAACCATATTAGGTATAAATAGACCTATTCTACCTTTCAACCTTGTGAGAATCAATAATCCACTTCACACGAGGATATCTCTTCATGAAATGATGTTGAAACTCAATTCTTCATGTGTTATATCCTCCAAAAAATGTCTTGACTGAGCTTCAATGGCATTCTTTGAAATATTTGCCCTAGTTCAACTTGGATCATGTTTAGACCTCTACTCAAATTCTCCTAGCTTCAAATTTTGATATCAACCATTGATCTACTTTTATACAATAGATCATGACCATCAATATATTTGGACCCATTGATTTCATCAAGCTACCTCTCATCATTAGATCTTTGATCTGATTAAACATTGATTATTTATCTGCCTGATAGCTACTACAGTCATGACACTTGGTAGCTTCTCACTTATCTTTAGGATTCACTAAATTTTTGGATTCAAGCTTTCCATTGATCATAGGTGCATGATTAAATTTTCTCTATTATATATTTAAGACTCACTAACTTTATCAGTCACCCTCTCATCATTGATATACTTGGTATGATGGATCATGCACCATTGATCAACTTATACCCACTGGCTTTGTCAGTCACCACATGCCATTAGATCTTTGATGCATGATCAAACATGCACTATTAGGACTTCAATACATTTGAATTTAAATGGATATTTTATATAGCTTTAACTTTACATCCCCATGCATGTCCTACTCTAAAATTTCAACTTTGATTGCTTATATCTTGAGATAGATAACTCATCAAGACACAAAATTTGTAGAGGATATTCAAGGAACGAATAACACCTTGTCTAAGAAAATATTTGACCTTGGTTGAATTTTAAGTGCATATATAAATGTGTAACCAAGTTGATATGTTCATCTCTACATGAAATTTTGAGATGGTCTAGATTTTTAGGCTTGAGATTGAACTTTCAAGGCTCAAAATGAGTTTTTGAGATTGGTGAAACCTACGTTATGTCCATGAATATCATGATCACCTTGAGAACCTATTGATATTTTTCACCTTACAATCCTAGACCTAATTCCAAGCCATTTGATCACTTACTTAATTAGGAACTCTACTCAATTGATCACTCCATACCAAGACTTCTATGAATTGATCAATCTAGGTAAATCTCTATATGTAGGCCAAAATTGGCTAGCATTTTTGCTGACATCTTGGGATTGCATGCCTACTATGTAAATACTAGTGGCCTTAAACTGATCCATTGGGTGTTTAGATTCATAATATTTTATCATAGTTGTCATGAAACTAACTCAAGGCTAACCCTTTCTAGAAAACTTCCTTTTGAAACAATAAGGACCAAAAGCAAACAAAATAACAATTGTGCCTAAGGCACTTATTAAAAGGGAAACACACAACTAAAAGAAATATGCTCAAATAACATAGAGTAAAGCATGAAAAACTAATATAATATGTTATAATATCATACAATAGATTAAAAAAAATTAATAACAAGGCTTTAAATGAATGCCATTGACTACAATGGGTAATACCTCTCCATCTAGTTGGGTAAGCTAAAAAGCATCATGTTGTTTACATCCATGGATCAAATAAGGACCACTCCACAAGCTATAAAACTAGTGTGGTTTCTTGACTTGGTCTTATTTGAGTCCCATGTGAGAACCAAATCCCCTATTTTGAAGTCCCTTGTTGTGGCTCTCTTGTCAAAGGCTTTCTTGACTTGAACTTGATGTGACTCTAATGTCTTCATTACAAGGTCCCTAGTTTCTTCAAGCTCCATGAGCTCTATCATCCTCACATTCATAAGCTCACTCTCCATCAACTCAAGCTGATGGGATAACTCTAAGGTAGGTATTTTAAGACAAATAGGTAATTTGGCTTCCCTTTCATAGATAAGGACATATGGAAAATTGCCAATGGCAACTTTGGAAGTCACTTTGTCAACCCATAAGGTTGTCTTTAGCTTTGTGTTGACCAAATTTGAGTTTTAGTAAAATTGGGTAAACCCATACATTTTAAACTTTTATAAGGTTTCCATATGTCTTATGGGGTCTCAAGTTGTCCTATAAACCTTACCTATCCCTACTCTAGCCTTAGTCTAAGCCTGGCTTCCTTATACTAGTCTAGTCAACCAAAGTCAACCCTAGTCAAAGGCTCAAATTATTTTGAAAATGTCTTGATATGGTCATTTTAATGTTTTAAATTGTTCTTAAGTCATAAATTTATCCTTTATCATGTCTCATATGCGAAAATGCCCTTTTTATCATATTTTGTCTTAGTTAATGACTTGTACAAACTTTCAAAGGAAGAATATTAGTCACAAAGGTGAATTTAAATGTGAAGGAGGTTAGGAGATGTTAGAAGTGGTCAGATTCAGTTCAATAATTAGTTTCATGTAGAAAGAGGTAGTTTTTCCTTGAAAATAGGCCCTTAACAACACTTGTACAGACTTGGGACGTCCACCTTCAGCAAAAAACATGGGATAGTGTCTATTCAACTCCCTAAAGTCATTTCCATGATTGTTGTGCTGATAAAATGTCAAAAATTTTATTTTTTTCTTTTTTTTTCATCTTTTTACCTTTGCAAGACAAGAAAGGTCAATTTGAAATGCTTGGTACAAGTTGTATAGTTAGAGTTGGGAGGAATGATATTGGGGGTTGAAAGGATTCTAAATAAGCTTCATTTTAATTATAAGAGTTTGAATTTTCATGGATCCTCATTTATGAACCATCACTAAGACCTCAGATAGTTTTTTATGCTTCTTCATCCAAGAGGGGTCACTTTTTGAGATAGCTTTAAAATTATTTGATTTGGTATGATGAATTTTATGGTTTCATATGTGTCTCAGTACCTCTCCACAAGTTTTCTCATCATCTTCTTGTCTTTGGAGGTCTCAAGAACCCAAGAAGCCTCTTCTAGGCTTGTTTGTGTTTTTAGACTTGTTTCCTTCTTCATAAAGAGCTCCATTATCTTTGAGGTCATTTAAGGATTTGGTTGCAGGTGTAGAAATCCTTTGAGGTTGTCCAAAATATATGTGATTCTACATAAGTTTTACAATAATCTTAACCTTCTAATGGCCTAATAAGCATAAAACTTGTAAAAGGTGATAGAAATCTACCCCACACTTAGAAACACATACCTACAGGTGCATAACAGGGTTTTAGAGATGTTGTAAAAAAGGATGATTTATATTTTGTCATCTCCATGAGGAGTGTGAAGTCTATTACAACTTGGAGAACATGTTTGAAACTTTTGGTAGCACACTTGATGTTTAAAAGTCATTCCAAAAAGAAGAATCTATGTTTAAGACCATTTTCCCCAAAATGGTAGAATAGTGCACCAAACACTTTTGTGAAATCCAAATGATGTTTAAAAGTCATTCCAAAAAGAATAATCTATCTTTAAGACCATTTTTCCCAAAATGGTAGAATAGTGCACCAAATACTTTTGTGAAATCCAAATTAGGGTGAGGAGATTAGAGTTGATAAGCCTTAGTGCATTCATTTAGTATTCTCTACCATATATAATTGTCTTGAAAAAATTTGAGGGAGGAATAGTGGAAGATGATGTTTGAAAGCCCTTAAAAGTGCCTATAAAACAATGAATTTGATCAATAACATCTATAGGACTGAGACTCCAACAAGCTCTTTACCTAATGCCACAATCCCAAGCCATGCCTTCATGCTTAAATGGTTTTAATGACATACAAAGAGTATGAGAAAGCTAGAGATAATGACTAGGGAAATTTAATATTCTTTTTTATGTTTTTAGCACCCAGAGGTAATCCTTTATATGGAAAAGCAACACCTACAGCAAGGTATGACAGAGTTGCTCAGTCATTCAAAGAAGTACCTAGTCTAGTGAGTCTAAGATGCACATTAAATGATAATAAATATCTAGTGACAATTAAATTGATTAGTCACTTTATCTGAAGGATTAATGGGATTCATAGAATAAAGAACACCTATAGAAAGGTATTAAGAGGAAATGTCTCAGTCAACTAAGACAAAGTGGATAGTGAGCTTTTCTTAATGTTTTAGTGATGTTCCAAGGGTGTTAAATGAGAATGGAAGTAAAAGGGGTATTTTGTGACACAAGAGAGATTTAATGAGGTCTTTTGAACCATTATCAACCCCAATTCAATGCTTCAAGGCTTCCCCTAAGCTAGCAACACTTACATGCAAGGTCTTAGGTAGTGGTATCTTAGTCAAAGACCTAGGCATAGAGTTGGTGTTGGTTTGAGGATTTACAAGTGGTATTCAAGCATTAAGAGTGTCTTTTTATCTCAATACATTAAAAATGGATCCATGAATATATATAACAAGCTTAGAACATGCCTGAAATGCACCTATAGGTCAGTAATAGAAGTGTCTCAGTCTGCCTAGATAGTGAGCAGGTCTAAGACTCAAGATGATAGAAGGAAACAAAAGGAAATGAATAAATTAATTCAAACATCCTTGATAAATATTTAGACCTTTTTTTTCCAATTTTTAAAAAAATTAAAATGTAGGATGCATCCTTGAAAAGATAAAATACAAATGGCGTCAAAACTTGTTAATAAAGTCTTATGGGATTAAGTATATAGGAGAGTGTGTGAGAGATTGGAGAGATAAATAGAGAGTAAAATCACATTCACCATGGTTAATATAGTCTCATATTACCATAATTATTTATAATGACCAAATAAAGGAGTTCTAAACAAGGGAAAACATAGTTCATCTCAAGGCACCCCTACAGATAGTGCATTCATCAAGACAATCTTATCCTTTTAAAGCTTTGGAAGGTCAAAACTTGGAGTCAAGTTATAAAAATTGGTATAGATCACATTCATAACATATATAACACCCTAAAAAAAATTATGATACTAATAGGACAATATGCCTCTATTTTATCTTAGAGGTAGGGCACTTTTCAGGCACATAAACTCTACAAATATTGAGAAATATGCAAGAATATAGACCAGAAGTTGAAGGAGTTTTGAAAGAATATTGGTAGAGTTGGGACACACATAGATAAACATGTTAAACAAAGATATAAATCTTGAAGGCAAATAGGGTGATCCAAGTAATAAGAGTTGCAGGTAGGGTAGCTAGGCAAGGTGCAAGCCTAGCCTCAAATCAGAGGCCATTTTTAGTTTTAGCCTTAGTGAATCATTATAATGATTTAGATCATATTCATAGAGGTAAATATGATGTTTTTGATCTATCTCATAGGTGTGAAAGGTAATCAAAAGGGTCTAAACTATCAAGTTGTAGGTAAGACCTAGTCTAGGTCTAGTACCTAGAAGTAGTCCATCATCATTTTAGATCTAAATAGACATTAATATCATTTTTGGAATGTTATTGGGGAGGAAAATGGTGAATCTAGACTCCTATTTTGTATATTTGTCCAAAAAGAAGTCATTTATTGGATTGAAAATACTCGGACCCTATAGAATGCATGAAAGAGGCACAAGTGACTATATAGAATGCTTAGAACTCCCATGAAACTTTTCATGGTGTCTCAAGGTGTTTATGGATGTTAGAGAGGATATTTTTAAATCCATAAGTGGTATTTTTTTAGGATTTTAATGTCTGGTCTTCATGAACAAATGTTAAGACTTGAAATTGCCAAAAACCCTCATAAACCCTCTCCAAAGACTTGATTGGGAAGATGAAGTAATTTAAGCATCCAAAGGTAGTGGAATATCCATGAAACTAATTTTAATATGAAGAGGACTCTCTAGGTACATAACACATGCAATTGAGTTATACCCTACCTATACAGATGAGGTATAATACAGCTTGTTTTGGTAGTTTTATGCATTTTTTAGGTGTAGAGGAGTTTCAAAGGATGAAACCACCTTTGGGAGAGAGATTATGACTTATTATAGGTCTTCATGTCCATTTATTGAGATTTATAATCTCCTAAGTGTGCCTAATATATCTTTAATCTCAGCCAGTCTAGTCGGTAAATAATGAGCACTTAGTGAAAATGGTGAAAAATTCAATTGGGAAGCTTTTTTAGATTGGTTTGATGAACATGATGACTTGGACACTCCTTATAGATTTCATTCCACCTTGTTCATGGATCATATTATATAATTGGAAATGTTTTGGGTGCCAAGTGTGAGAGGTGCATATGGAGTCATTTTGTAACTATTTGAGATAATTGCTCATGGATAGAGGAATAATAATGATTGAGGACCAATCCAATGCATGTGAGATTTGGTAACCCCTCCCCTTTATATAAATCATCATACTTGACCCTATTCAATGGTGAGGTATTTTTGTGAAGGCAAATCACGAGGGTAGTTTCTTGTGCAAGTAAAGAGAACCTATGCCACATATGGAGGAGTTAGCTAAGTTGAGGGACATTTGTCCTTATTTTCCTTATGTAACATATCTCATTCTTGATTATATGACTATCATAACTCCTATTTTCTTGACAAGTGTCTTAGTGACTCTTAAACTTCACTTTCTCTCTCTCCTCTCATAATTGTTATAAAATTTGGCCTTTTTAGCTGTTATATCCATCTCTCCACCTAAGTATGGAAAATCCCTGCCAAATTTTTGCCTTGAATTAATGAAGAATGTTGTTTTACCTCATTAAAAATTTCACTATGTATATTTTTTGGTTATTGGTCTTGTGCAAGTGTATTTTACTTACCTTCACATGTTACTCTTCCTAGTGCCTTGTGTGAATCAAAATCTCTCTTTTGTAGGTTAGCAATAAGTGTTTAATGTGGAGTTTAGGTATAGTGAGTATCTCATTGATTAGTTTTTATAGAATACCTATTGTATAATTCCTCCTATCCTAAGATCTCTTCGAGACCCCATGCTTGAAACATTGATGTAGAAGAGGAGTGTCGAACTAGATGAAGTGTATGTGTGGATTTTCCTTGGTTCTAAGTGCATTATGAGTGGTGTGAGTAGACAATGAATTTTTTGTACCACCTCTCATATATTAGATTTATTTTTAGTTATCATTCTACCTTTTCACCCTCCCAAAAGTTAGCAATAGGTTTGAGCTATAGTGATACATCTAGGGAACTAGCCCTAATCTAGATATCCACTTCAACTTTAGGCCACCCATAGCCTTGAGGTGGTTTCATTATGCCACTTGAATTAGGATAGAATTTTAATCTCCTCAAAGGGTGCAAGTTCAAGTGATAATAGTTTTTGGCATGCCCAGTGGGACATTTGTTCCAAGAATTTGAAGAGTTTTGGTGTTCTCCTCAAGATATCAACCTTTGGAGGTAATTTTACTAAGCACCAATGGCAAATATAAGCATAAATATATTGTTTAAGTAGTCTAGGTACTCTAATTGAATTTATTTTCTTGTTCTATACACTTATCATGAGTGATTCATGGATAATTTTGATGTTGAGTTTGTCTTAACACAAGTTTGGGAGACATATCCATCTTTTTCTTTTCCCTCTCAATATGAATAAGTCTTTGGCCAGATTTGTCATGATCCCTATCAATCCTATGTTGCCTATAATAATCCCTATCAAGCTTGTGTTTCAACTAGTCCACCTAGTTCCTCTCCAAGTCATTCTATTGTAAGTTTCAAGAATATTTTCATTGGTTACAAAGACTAGATGTTATACCTTGATATTAGAAATGGTTGTGGTCAAGTCATCCCTAGTGATTGTATCAAGAGTGTGAGAAATGATTTACAAAAATTCAAGGGAGAATGGATTCCTATAGAGAAAACTATTTTCCAAGGTCTTACTAATGAGATGATTGATGTTTATGGCCTAATTTTCCAACTAGAAGAGAGGTTGAGAGCTCATGAACTAGCCCAGTGTTGGCAACCCCAATATAACCCACATCAACTTTCAAGTGTGTCAACTTTGCCCACTCAAAATGCTATTCCAAGAATGTTTCAAAATTCCCCAAGTCTTTCATGCATTTCCCAAATTTTCCCTTCTTGGAAGTTCATCCAAGAGAGTAGCCAAAGGAAAGGGGACATCACTATTGAGTAGGTTTATTTATTTGGAAAAGATTTTGAGAAAGGAAGTTTGAGTTTTGAGGCCAATCTTGACAAGAAGATTGAATTGGCAAACCAACTTTTAAGGCAATCCATCATGGCAACAAAAAATGGAGAGCTTCCTAAACCTAGATTTCCAAGTTGGAAAAAATATACCAAACCCAAGGAAACCCCAAGTTTCTTAAGCCTATTATTTACCCATATCTTCTCATGTCTAGGATCCACTTGGTTTTTGAATTTCTAGAGTAGAAGGTCCATGAGAATCTCTGATTTATTTATTACCTCACCAATAACAATAAATCCATCTAAAATCATTGGTTTTATTCTCAAAATTGTTTGACAAAGGCCCAAAGTCCTAACTTGAACCGCTTCTACCATATTTAATTGGCATTTGAGTTCTTCAATTTCTTCTTCAAGATTTCAAATCTTTCATGATCTTCTTTGTATAGCCACACAACCTCTTAATTTTTTTCATGAATTTGGCCCACATCATGGATATTAATAATGTTTTTCCTATAAACTTCTAGGGCAAATTTGATAAATTATGTGCCCATTTATGTTGGGGATTAAATTGTGGGACTTATCTAGAGCATGTCTAGAACACCTGACACTTCAAGGATTATGTTGTTATTATCCCTTGGAATCTCAAATAATTATTCACCATGATACACTTGCATCTCAAATGACATCTCACACTAATTTTGTTTTACAGACTCATGTTTAGGTAAAAAGTTCCACAAATATAATCATTTGTCTATCATGTCTTGCTAGAACACATTATAAATGGGAGATTCCTAATTTGCTTGTTATTGCTTCACCTCCTGCATTAGGTCCTTTCCCTTCTGGGGGTTATGCTCTAAGTATATAATTTTAAGGATCTTTTCTTATTCACTAGTGCCAATGTCAAGGTCCTCTTCATTAGGGCCCTCTCCCCTATCATCTTCTTCTAATGTTGGACTTTTAATGACCACTTGTTACTTAGCCATAGGATGTTTCTCACTTAATAAAAAAAATCTATTATTCTCTTGGATTATGAGAAGGATCCTTTATATTTTGGGATTTTGGAGATGCCTTACCTAAGTTTAGAATCACCACTTAGAGTATTTCATATTTGGCTTCTACCTGAGTAGTTGGGTGTGTAGTATCATCTTTCTATTCTATAAGAAACTCTAAGGATTTTTTAGGTGAGGGGTGTTGATGATCAACTACCCCTATTCCCAAAATGGAGACCCTCTTTTTTTAATATTTTTAAATGCCTAAGATGCCAATCTTGTTGAATGATTTGACTACATATAAATTTGGTTTATTTTACCAATGCTTGTGCTTCTATAGTTCCTAGTTAATTATTCATCTTGCGTTCAAATTAATGATTAGGAATGCTTAAAGTTATCATAATTTTTCCCCAAATGTCTATTAAACAATGAATCCTTAACCATTGACACTTCAAAAATGTGTAGATGGGCCTTCACTAAGGATTTTATACTTGGTTCTCCAATTGGAATGAATGCAACAAGCTTCACCTGATCTTATTAGACTAACCCTATATTTTGTTTAAAGCATCTACTTGTAGAGTTTTGCTTTAAACTTGTTTTAATTTTCTTAAGATGGGTATTTAACATTTTTATAAGTCTAACTTACCTCCTTGCTTGATCTCATAGGATGTCAAAAATTAAATTAGTGGTCTGTGATGCCTCACAAGATGTCAAATTAAAGACTATAGCTCAAGAGGATAGGTGTCCAACTCACCAGGCTTTGTAATGCCTTAAGTATTTATCATGCCCCATATAGGACAATTAGAGTAAATATACCAAGTTCATGAGCCACATGGTGCCATCTAAAGAGCTCATAGAGGAACTAGCCATTGGAATTCAAATCTAAGGCTATGTGTCAAGATATTAGCCCATACAAGTAAGCCCAATTGATCTAAGCCACCATGAATCCCCCATGTATATAGCTACAATCTATAAGCCTATGATATGATGCCATGTGTCTTAAGCATTACTAGTCTAACTTGAGTATCTTTCCAAAATGATGTGTGTCCCTCAAGGGCTCATATATGATCAATATGTGTCTCACCATGTTGCATCCATCTAGATCTCATGAGATATTGTAAGGTAGACATGTGGTTACACCTTGTTGTTCCCAAAATCCATCAATTGTTTTTATGGACAACATGTCAACCATTTCAGTCCTATAGGCCAAAATGGTCTCTTTCTTTCTCAAAATGTTCTGAGAAGTCAAGTTATTCAATCACACAAGCCTTTTCAACTAAGGAAATTACAGGTTCAAAAGGCAGGCTTTTGCAAGGAAAATTCTCAAAACACCTAAGGCATTTCATAAAAAATTGTAAGGATGGTTCAATACTAAGGTTAAATCAAAAAGGTTTACTGGCAGGGTTAAATAATATGGAATGAACCATTGAACTATTGAACCATTAAACTCCACCTCTAAAATGTTCAAGAGTTCAAAGCTTCAACGAGTTGAAAGCTTCAACGCATTTAAAGGGTTTAAAAATTCAAAGTTCAAGGTTTGAGTGAATGGTTCAAGCAGAAGATTCTAGAAAAAGGTTCAAGTGAATGGTGCAAACAATTACTTCAATGACACCTTGAACTCATAAAGAAGACTAAGTGAATGTAGCTCTTTACAAAACATTGAACCACCAAACTGCCAAACCGTTGAACTTTGAACCGTTGAACCATTGAACCGGTGAACTCTGAAAGGTTCAAAGGTTCAAGGTTCAGAGTGGTTCAAGTGACCAAGGACATCACTATAGATGTAAAATTTAGGGTAATGGAATAACCGTTGATTTTCAAATAATGCAGACCCAAAGACAAACTTAGTTATCTATTGAGAAAGGAGTCGAAGAAGCCATCAGAAAGTGAGAAGATAGCCTCAAGAGCTCGGATCAGCAAAAAGAGACAAGATATAGCAAGGAAAGAGGGAATCAAATAGAGAATATAGAAGTGTTAGTGGAAGAGTTATTCTAGTAGGTGGAATAGTCCACTAGGTGGATATCAAAGAGTGTAAGCATTCAAAGGTGCAGCCTATTTTTCTTCATTTAAGTAAAGACGAGTGGACAGTCGTGTAAGTATCATAAAGAGGAGCAACCTTACCTTTCAGAAGATCAGGTGACCCATGCTTTGGAGAAGACATTTGAAATGATTTAGAATGCCAAAAGTTAAGGCTGATGACCTATTCCAACATGGCCCCTTCATAGAGTTTCCATTGCATTCAATGCAGTATGGGTGATTTTGTGAAAACAAGCGCCAAAGTCTTTCTTTGGAGGCTATATATTGTAATATCTCAATTTTTAAAAAGGAAATCTCTCTATTATTAGAAGCAAAACTCTACCCAAATTGAAAGGCATTTCTGAGACTTTGAGCTCAAACTTTAATCATATTTTATCAAGTCAATGAGAAATCAAGTGATCTTTCAGACTTTGTGTTGAAATAACTTGTGTTATCTAGGAAATATTTCTTAAATATAGTCTTGTCCATTTAATCAAATAAGTAGAACAAGTGGAAATAATCTGAAAGATGTCCTGAAGTCGACTATGGGAGTCTTTGTACTTCCATAATTGTCTTTAGTCTGTGTGATTTATGTTTCAAGATATTGGAAAGACTTTGAGCTCCCCTTATCCTTCATAATCTTTACTCTATTGTAGTTTTTAGTGGAGAATTTTTGCTACACTTCATTCTACTGTGTTACTTTGTCCTAAATCATTAGGAGAAATAATGAAAGACTTTTTGCTTTTATAGGTTTTTCATGGATTCAATTACTATTCAGAAAGAATCCCTATTGTTTGTTGAACATCATTTTTTGAAAGAAGAGAAATGCCTTTAGTAATTACACAAGAATTCTCTTTTATGTTGTGAACATCATCTCTAAAAAAAGAGAGATGGATGGTATGATTTCACCCCTAAGCCTATTTTTAGTTTATATTAGTATATTATAGTTTATAGGGAACCTCCCCTTGCTGAGAGGAGAGATTTATCTCATTATCCTATGGTAACCACACCCATTTTTCTATATAAATCTTATTGTGTTGTGGTTGATATACCCATTTTTCCATCAGTTAGTTGATGACAAAATATTCACCCAATAGTTTTTGGTGACTCCACTGGGGAAGAACACGTAATTTGAAGCCTCAAGCTTCAAATTGAAGCATTTCCAGTTCTTTTCCATTCTACACTCTAGCAAATCCATGGTATACATGAATCCAGAGAGCTCAAGGTTTTATTGATCTTATGTTTGAGTTTGTGTAGCAAAATAATTTTGACTTTTCTCCTCCACAATCTCACCTTTAGCAAACTAGGAGTTTTCCTCCTACCAACATCAGGTCTCTAATACCAGGTGAAGCTTCTCTTTCCTCTACTAGCAGATCTTTGTCTATACATACCCTATAGAGGTTCATTATCCCTCCTTTCAATCATCATATCATGGCATCCCAAGGCCCTTAGGGTAACACTTTTGGTCCTCTAAATCTAACCCCACCTTTACATAAACTACCTCGTAGTTCAAGAAAGAATTTTCCCAAGTTCTATGGTGATGGGAGAGTTCATCTTGATGAGCATATTGTAGCTTTCTACATAGCCTGTGTTTTGATAGGTGTTGAATTTGAAGATATAGCGGTCAGACTATTTGTGGAAACATTGCAAGGTGTTGTCATAGACTAGTTTTGTCATCTGCAAGCACAAACAGTAACAACTAGAATACTCTCAAGGCCAAGTTTGAGGCTAGTTTCAAACCTACAGAAGATGCACATGCCCTGTTAACCTAGCTTACATAAATGAAGAAGGAGTCTCATGAACCCATGCAAGACTTCATTGCTAAATTTGACAAGCTAAGGAATAAGATTCCTATAATTTCTCAACCGACACCAAAAAATCTTAAGTGCTTCTTCATCAATTCTTAGCTTCCTAAAGTGAGTTTTCTATTGAGGTAGGCTAGCCACATAGATCTTGATGTAGCTCAAATTTTGGCCACTAAGGTTGAAGATGATCTTATCTTGGTAAGAAAGATAAGAAGAGATTCTAACATAAACAAATCTTTTTCATCTTCTAAAAATTTATCTATAGGCACCACTGATCCTATGGTGCAAAAGCTAGTAAATGAATTCTAGCTCTAAAAAATCAAATGGCACAAGGGATGTCTACCCCTCCTTATAAGGATATACCAAGGAGGATGTTTCCCAACTAGTCATATCAAGGAAATGCTACCAAAAATCAAAGGCAACCAAATCATCTTCCTCCCCCATAGGGGAAGCTTGCCATTGAAGCAGCACTGGCTAACTCAGCAGTTGGTTATCATGAAGCTGAACATGATTTCTCTTTTCAACTTGAGTTGGAACAAGAAGATGACACTGATCTCTTTGTATAAGGTGAAGAAGAATTAGCTGGCAACTCTAATATTAGTTTCCTAAATTACTAGGATAAAGCTAGAAGTAAGAGAGAAGTGTTTAATGGATCATACGCTATTTTTACTATGTCCCAGAACCAATCAACTCAAAAAGCTGATAAGGGAAAAATAGGGGAAAAATCTTGACTAGTAATTTCAATTGCTAAACAAGGGACTTCACTACCTTTCCAATCAAAAGACTTGGTGATCAATAAAAAAGTAAGTACCTCAAATAACCCTACACCTTTTGATTCAATTTTTTAGACCAGTACCACACCCAACCAAACCCAAAATTATGGACTTATTTCATCTATTCCTAGTTATTTTTAGTCATTTGATATAATTGACCATACTAGGAGGACCAAGATCCAAATTTCTGAGTTTTAATACTTAAAAGCCAACCCTAAGTAGTTGGATAGACTAGTTGAATGCATCAAGAATATAACCATCCCTACATGATAAGATGTTTCAAAGGGAACTCATGATCCACCAAAGAACACATCCACCCAAAAAAATCTTGTCATTACTCCTCATGTTTCCCCTAGGAAGATAGAACCTTTCTATGTTTCCCTATTGATAAATGGTCATAAGCTGAACAGCTGCATAATAGAATCTGGTACCTCTGACAATGTGATGCTCACCAAGGTGGTAGACTCTCTCTATCTCACTTTGACTAAAACTTTTGGGAGATGTTTCTCCATGGAAAAAAAGCAAGTGCCACCTTTGGGATAGATCAAAGATGCCCAATTTGCATTCACAGCTTTCCCAGAAAAAAGGATTAAAATGACAGTCTTGGTGGCTAACGTTCCAGCTTCCTATGGCATTCTGCTTAGATGAAATTTTTGAAAGGATGTTGGTGGAGAATTGGACATGGACCTGTCTGAGGTGAGGATACCTATCAAGGGCATCATGTAAATGCCAGTTCCTGAGAAGGAGTCAAAATATATTGTCACTCAAACATCAGCCCCTAAAGCTCAAATTATATTTGAATCCTTAGGAATGGGTAACTATTTTCTATCCACAGAAGATGTATCTATTTCATTAGATGAAAGTTCTATAAGTGACAATCCAAAAAATTTAGACAAGATGTCAGAAGAATTGGTGGAGCATAGTTCAGATAAAAAAGGATCCTCCCTCTCTAATGAAGATAAGTCTGAAAGGAGATTAGATTCTAATGATGTCTGGATTCTAGAATTTGTTGGCAGCAATTCTTCTACCAATTCTGGAATTAGAATTGTTTTGATATCTCTATAAAGAGATATTTTCCCCTATTCATATAAGTTATAATTCAGCAATACCAAAAACACTGCTGAGTATGAATCTTTGTTGCTCAGATTAAAAGCTGCTCAAGCTAAAGATGTTAAGCTTCTTCACACCCAAAGAGATGTTGAACTAGTAGTTTATCAGGTGAGGAACTTGTATCAAACCAAGAACAAAATATTGTGACATTATCACAATTTGGTGTGGGACTACCTTGAAATTTTTGAGGCTTTCAGTATTTATGTGGTGCCCAGAGAATTCAATGATCAAGCAGATTCCTTGGCCGTCTCTGCAACTCTCATGGTTCCTCACCAAGATTTTAAAGAGCATAAGTACACTATTGAACTAGTCTTTTGACCAAGTGTACGTGATAATGCCAACCATTTTAAAGTGTTTAATGAGGACAACCAAATCATTAATTTTTTGGAATAGATGGATAGCTTTGAGGAACTTTATTTTGAAGACAGTGAATCTCCATCGTGGGAATCAGCTCCTAAAACAAATTTAAAAACTAGTGAAGAGTTCCTTCAACTCAAAGGGAATAAAATTCCCAAAGGGTTAGTTTCTTTTGAAAAGATATTTGATAATCATGATAGGTTTATCAAGACGTGACCAATGGATTCAAGTTCCTCTAGAGATTTTGATCAAATAAATTGAGTATAGAAGATAATCCCAAAATGGTCAACATTAAAAATTGTTGTACTCCTGATGAAAAACTCAAATTCATTACTTTGCTTCACCATAACATTAATGTTTTGGTATACTCTTATGATGATTTAAAATATCTTAGGCCTAAAGAAATTTAGTATGAAATTCCTCTCAAGGTTGGGTCATTGCCTTATAAGTAGAAATTAAGGTTAGTACAACCCCAAGATATTAGGTACTACTCATTCTGAGATCCAAAAAATGTTAAATACGAGGATAATTTTTCCAATCCATCATTCCACCTAGATTGTGAACATAGTCCCTGTGAGAAAAAAGAATAGAGAAATTTGCCTCTGTGTTGATTTCAAAAATCTAAATCAATCCTCTTTAAAATACAATTGCCCCTTGCACATCATGGATCAGCTACTGCAGACAGTGACTAGCTCAGAGTTGTTATAATGTTAGATGGTTTTTTGGGATATAATCAATTAGAAGTTGGTGAAGCAAACCAACATAAGACCACTTTTACTACACCTTGGGGCACCTTTGCATATCATAGAATGCCTTTTAGTTTGATCAATGATGGTGCCACCTTCCAGAGAGCGATGGATCTTACCTTCAAAAACAAAATGGAGAAGTTCATTGTGGTATATCTTGATGACTTAACCATCTTTTTCAAACATCATCCTGATCATGTGCATCATTTACAACAAGTGTTGGAATGATATTGACAAAATGGCATTTCTCTCAATCCTAAGAAATCAATTTTTAGGGTTACAAAAGGGAAACTTCTCAGTCACACTGTATCTCAAGAAGGCATAAAGATCAATCCAAAAAGAGTCAAATCCATCCAAGAGCTTGCTCTTCTTGCTAGTAAGACTGCAATCCATTATTTCTTTAGAAAGGTGAATTTTCTATGAAAGTTCATTCCTAAATTTGTAGAGAAGACTCACCACATTGTCAACATGATGAAGGGTAAAGCTACTTTTTGCTAGACTAAAGAAGGCAAGTCAACATTTCAAGAGATCAAGGAAGCTATCACCCATGCCCCAATCCTAGTTTGTCCAGATTATACCAAAGACTTCATAATATATAGCTATGATTCTGAACACATGATTTTAGCCATTTTGGTTTAGTAGAACAAAGAAGGTGTAGAGTTCCCCATATCTTTCCTGAGTTGTCCTTTCAAATCTCATGAGCTGAAATATTCAAACATGGAGAAGCATGCTTATGCTATGGTTAAGGTGGTAAAACACTTCCATTTTTACATCCTGAACTCACACACTGTTGCTTTGGTTCTTGATACAACAGTAAAATCCATTCTAACTCAATAGGATTTTAGAAATAAAATGGGAAATTGGATTGATAAAATATAAGAGTTTGATCTTGTTATCAAACCTACAAAGCTTGTGTGGGGAAGAGGTCTCTGCCAATTAATTGCTGATAATATACCAGAGGAAGCATGGTATGAAGAAATAGAGGTTGAAGACATGCATATAGTTCTCTTTGTCACTACTATGAATGAGTGGTATTTCAATATCACTCATTTTCTTACCTATGATGAGTGTTCTACCCACCTGTCTCGTAAAAAAAAGAGGACTGTTAAGTTGAAAGTTGTTAACTTTGTCCTGTGGGACAATAGTTTGTACAAGAGGAGCCTTGATGGGGTATTTCTTTGTTACATGGATAAAGTGAAATAGAGAAAACTTTTGGAGTCTTTCCACAATTTGGCTTATGGAAGACATTTTTTTACACTTGTGACTACCCATAAGATTCTATAAGCTAGGTACTATTGGCTTACTCTATTTCAAGATTCATACACTTTGGTGCATAGATGTGAGTTGTGTCAATAGTTCATTGGGAAACCCAAGTTAGCCATGTTACCTCTCAAGCCAGTGGTGATCAAAGATCCTTTTCAATAATGGGGTATTGATTTCATTGGCACTATAAACCCATCCTCGAGTGTTGGACATGACTATGTTCTCGCAACCATAGACTATTTTACCAAGTGGTGGAAGCCATTCTAGTCAAGCATGTTACTTTAGAAGTGGTATGTAATTTCTGAAAGGAAAATATTATTTCCCAATTTGGAGTCCCAACTAAGATTTTAAGAGACAATGTATCCTAGTTCTCTTCTCATGAGGTTACCTAGTTCTGCTATTATTATGGGATTATCCTCTCCCACTCTTCTGACAATTATCTGCAAGGGAATGGTCAAGTAGAATCAAGAAACAAGAACCTGGTGACCATTATCAGGAAGTTAGTAGATGACAATCAAAGAACCTAGCATAAAGCAATATTTAACACTTTACGGGTAGACAGGATTACACCCATAAGGGCAATAGGTATGTCACCATTTCAACTTATGTATGGTTTGAATGCAGAGATACCAATCACACTGGAACTACCAATACTAAAGTTGGCAAAGGTAGTTAAAGATCAAACATTTAAAGATTCTATTGATAAGAGGATCATGTGCTTGACTGAACTAAATGAGTAATGAACTATGGTGGTGGATTGTATTGCTACACATCAAAGTCTGGTAAAGAAACTCTTTAACCAAAAAGCAAGGATTCATGATTTTTAAATTGGAGATCAAGTCTTTTTGTGGGACAAGAGGAGAGAACCAAAAATAATGCATGGAAAATTAGATTTATTATGGAGAGGTCCATTTTCCATTCATCGATTAAATGGTGAAAATAGTTTCCTGTTGAAATATCAAGATGGAACGCCATTTTCACTACCTCACAGTAGGTAGCATCTGAAGCACTTCAATCCATAAAGTATCAGATAAGTCTAGTTATACATTTGTATAGTCTTTATTTGTTTCATATTGTTCATTTGGTTTTTGGCATCTTTCTCTTTTTAGATGGCATGACTCCGTAGCCCAATGGCATAGATGAAGGCACTTAGAGTTTGGATTCTACTTCCTTTGATTATTTCAAAATACAATCAATAAAAGTTCCCCAACTAGAGCTAGCTGTTGTTCCAAAAATATGTCACTTATTTTTGTGGATAACATGTCAACCATTTTAGTCTTATAGGCCAAAATGGTCTCTTTATTTCTCAAAATGTTCTGAGCAGTCAAGTTCTTCAATCGCACAAGCCTTTTCAGCTAAGGAGATCGCAAGTTCAAAAGGTAAGCTTTCACAAGGAAAAATCTCAAAAGACTTAAGGCATTTCCTAAAAAATTGTAAGGATGGTTCAACACCAAGTTTCAATCAAAAAAGTTTAACAGTGGGGTTTGATAATATGGAATGAACCGTTGAACCATTAAACTCTACCTCTGAAAGGTTTAAGAGTTTAAAGGTTTGACGAGTTCAAAGCTTCAATGTGTTCAAAGGGTTTAAAGATTCAAATTTCAAGGTTTGAGTAAATGGTTCAAGTAGAAGATTCTAGAAAAAGGTTCAAGTGAATGGTGAAAACAATTGGTTCAATGACACCTTGAACTCATAAATAAGACTAAGTGAATGCAGCTCTTTATAAAACATTGAACCGTCAAACTGCCAAACCGTTGAACTTTGAACCATTAAACCATTAAACTGGTGAACTCTAAAAGGTTCAAAGGTTTAAGGTTCAAAGTGGTTCAAGAAATTAGTGACACCCTATGGACATCAAATTTAGGGTAATGGAATAATCATTGATTTTTAAATAATGCAGACCTGAAGACAAACTCAGCTATCCACTGAGAAAGGAGCCAAAGAATCTAGTAGAAGGTGAGAAGATAGCCTCGAGATTTGAGATCAGTAGAAAGAGACAAGATATACCAAGGAAAGAGGGAATAAAATAGAGAATATAGAAACATTGGTGGAATATTTATTCCAATAGGTGGAATAGTCCACCAGGTGGATATCAGAGAGTGCAAGCATTCAAAGGTGCAGCCTATTTTTCTTCATTTGAGTAAAGACAAGTGGATAGTCATGTAAGTATCATAAAGAGGAGTGGCCTTACCTTTCAAAAGATCAAGTGACCCATGCTTTGGATAAGAAATTTGAGATGATTTAGAATGACAAAAGTTAAGGCTGATGACCTGTTCCAGTATGGCCCCTTCATAAAATTTCCAATGCATTCAATGCAGCATGGGCTAGTTTATGAAAACAAGTGCCAAAGTCTTTCTTTGGAGGCTATATATTGTAATCTCTCAATTTTTAAAAAAGGTGATATCTCTATTATTAGAAGTGAAACTCTACCCAAATTGAAAGGCATTCTTGAGACTTTGAGCTCAGACTGTTAATCATATTTTATCAAGTGAATGAGAAAGCAAGTGATCTTTTAAACTTTGTGTTGAAATAGCTTGTGTTATCTACGAAATCCTTCTTATGTATTTTTCCTAAATATAGTCTTGTCCATTTAATCAAATAAGTAGAACAAATTTAAATAATCTGAAAGATGCCCTGAATTCAACTATGGGAGACTTTGTGCTGCCATAATTATCTTTAGTCTGTGTGATTTATGTTTCAGGATATTGGAGAGAATTTGAGCTCCCCTTATCCTTCATAATCTTTTACTCTATTTTAGTTTTTGTTGGATACTTTGTGCTACACTTCATTATACTATGTTACTTTGTCCTAAATCAGTAGGAGAAATAATGAAAGACTTTGTGCTTTCATATATTTCTCGTGGATCTAGTTACTACCTAGGAAGAATCCCTACTATTTGTTGAACATCATTTCTGAAAGAAGATAAATGCCTTCAGTAATTACACAAGAATTATCCTTTATTTTGTGAACATCATCTCTAAAAAAAGAGAGATGGATGGTATGATTTCACCCCTAAGTCTATTTTTAGTTTATATTAGTATATTATAGTTTATAGGGAACCTCCCATTACTAAGAGGAGAGATTTATCTCATTATGATGTGGTAACCACACCCATTTTACTGTATAAATCTCATTGTGTTGTGGTTAATATACTTATTTTTCCATTAGTTAGTTGATGACAAAATATTCACCCAACACACCTGAGTTTCATGATTTAATTTGATGGTGTATAATTATTTAAGGCTCCTTCTAAGAGTGACACTTGGAATAAAAAAGAATAAAAGTGACATGTGTCTACTTTGGACCCATGTAATGATGCCATGTGTCATTCCCATGAAGCTATATCTTTATATCAACTAGATCCCCTCTGAAAGTGATGTGTAGCCACCTTGGACCCATGTGATGATGCCACATGTCATTCTTGTAAAGTTATATTTCAAGATCTTCCAAATCATCTCTGAGAGAGACACATATCTCTACATGAGACACATAATTAATGCCAAGTTATTGATAGTTGTCTGAGATCCCTCTAAAAAAAACACCTAGAAAAGGAAATCTATGATTACCTATGAGAGAACCACCTGGTAAAGTAGAGCCTTGATTTCTTATGAAAGCAACACATAGCACTCTCATAACCAATCAAAACTAAAAGGCCATCTGAGAGCTTACCACAAATCCAAATATTCCATTTGGTAGGGTACAAATAATTTATCACACTAAGAAGCATTCTAGGAACCTGTGAGTAATCAAAAGGTGCCATGTGTCCATATTTAAGCCAACTAAGTAGCCTAGTCACATATAAGCCCCATAAGCACCTAGTTGGATTTGAGGTGGTATGCCACATGTCAAAGGGTATCAATCTTTAGATTTAAATATAAAATTGATGGAAAATCAAAGGTAAATCATCACTAAATTTGAATTCTAAAATAAATTAAATGCCAAAATCAATAGTTTGAAGTACTTCAAATGCAAAGTTGGCAAGCTCACCATTAATATGACATGAACCAAAATTGCCATCGGTATTGCATTAATCAAAGAAATATTTCAAAAGGCTATGTGGCTTAGTTATCATTACCTACATTTACATTTAAATCTATACACATTTTCTCTCCTTTTTATTTGCTTCCTCAGTACGACAAAGCTCAAAGATATTCACAAATTACACCCTGGCCACCATTGTTAAAACTCTAAAGTTGTAAAGAGATACAAGAGGAAGTAAATTTATACTTATTATATTGTAGAGATGGCATAAGTAGGACCCTCTACTCTGGGTAAGAGTATTACATTTGGTAATGATGACTTCCTTTTCCAATATGGCAATTCAATAGTTTTGAAAGACATAGAATTCATCCCTAAAGTTATAAACTTAGAGGGAATGCATTATAGTAACATTTATTACAATGTTAAAGGAGATAGGGATCTTGATGAGTCTAAAATAATTCCTCACATAATCCAATTAGCTTCTAACATCCTTGCAATCTAAGCTACCAGCCTCCATAAGGTCATAATAAAGCCAGAGGTAATGCCACGCACTAACTTAGTATATGGCATCTTTAAGAGGACGAGATACAAGGATGGGTTGATAAAATAATGAACCAAGGGCTCCTAATTACTTTCATCATAGGTCCTAGCTTTGAAAAATATTATGATTTGCCTCTACCATAGGTAGAATAAAATCAAATCATCATTAACAATTGGTATGAGGTACACAAACTAAATATAGTCTTAGCTTCATGGGTGACTGAACCAACTGGGGTTATTTTCATGGATGACCAAGGGAAAATTCCCATTCATCAATTTATAAAGGGAGTCAAGATTGGCTTGGCTCTTCTAAATAAAATATATGGCAATGCACACATTGGGTATGTAGATATAAGGATCCTACCATTGCTAAAAATCATCTTAGAGGACCAATAAATTCCCCCACTCAGGGATATCATTAAAAATAATATGGTTTATGCAGTGAATGACACTTTAAATAATGGCGATCCATTATTCATGATGAGATACCTATTGTATTTAATCTATACAACTACCCAACTAGGCCTGAACTCATGGTTTCCTACACAAGATGAAGTTGTACCCTAATTATTCTCTATAATGCATATCCACCACTTTAGGCATAATATAAAGGTAATTACAAAATATTTTTACCTAGTTTTTTACAAATCCATCACCAAATACAAAATACCAAGATTTCCCCTAGAGGTTAAAGAGATTTTAAAGTAAATGGGAAGCTACTGGGTATACCCAAATTGTATGGTCATCAGGGTAGAAAGGGTGATGGTGTCTCCTCTTAGGTTATCAAGATATGTAATAATGAATTTGGTTGAAGATAAGTTGGCCTATCAGCTACTCCATTGAGTTGAAGGCATCTTCAAGATCAAAAGGAAGACAATCCCCCACAATACTCCTTATAAGTTGGAGAGGATTAAGGTTACAAAATGGTAGGACATTATAGTGGATACAAGGCATAAGGACTCATACTTATTCCCTAAGGATGATTTCAGAGCATGGAACCCCAACAATGTCATTACAAAACATCTACTCAAGTTCAAGAAGGATGTGACATTGGAATATAAGCACAAAAAATAGGTACACAAATAGATATATCTAGATGCCATGAATGATGAGGTAATCCTCAAGAATGTTGTAAAAAAGAACATTGACCTAGAAATGAGGTTGGATAGAGAGAAGAAGAAATAATATATCATAAGGCCTCAACATCCACCAACTCAAAGGAAGCATATTCAATGTAGATTATGAGGAGAGATAAGAAGATGAAGAAGAGGACAACATTCCTCTCATTAGGAATAGACCATGCAGAACACTATAGGCCACATCAAGTAGCCAAGGTATGCCTATGAGATTTGAAAAAGAAGGAATTAGTAGCCAACAAGGGCCTACCTTCATCTTATCATCTACAATGGGAGCTATCATAGAGGACCTAAGTCAGCCTAATCTTGAGGTCATTAACCTTGAATAATTATAGTAGGGCATTGAGCTCTCAATGGAGGAGTTGTAAGCATTAGCCAGGAGGAATATAGAAAAAGTATACAAAAGAAATAAGTCTCCTAGGGATACCATGATAGGGGTAGTGTTTCTTCCATCAAATCCCAAATTCCCACTATAGTTATTGCACAACTACCTTCTTTTTCAATTACTTCCACCTCTTCTTATATTTCTACTTCCATGTTTGTTCTTCCCACCTTTACTTCTCCATTGGCTCCATCATCTTCCACTAAAGATACCACTACCACTCAACCCTCAAAGGACACTAGCATGAGCCAAGATAGTGCTTCCTTTAGCTTCACCTTTCCCCATTTCATTTCCCATGCTACTACATATATGGCTTCATCCTAGGTAACCACTATAAATGCCTCACTTTCTATTGGTTCTCTAGTGCTTGTGAGACCATTAAAACCCATCTCAAGGATGCTCGCCTTTCAAAATCCACTTAATCTCACCAAAACTACTAAGTTGAGTATACCTTCAAAGTCTCCCTCATTCATTCTTAACATGGGCCCTACCAAGTCTTTATTTGATCCACTTGTGTAATTAAACCCAAAAAAAATTTCATCCCTGTCATAGCTTTTGCCTCTTCCTATACCCAAGCACTTCCATTTTAGCCACCTCCAACACAACCAACATCTACCGTTGCCCCAAATTTGATTAGAGACATCACTCTCTACCTCCAAAATTGGCATGAGGTTTGATGCTAACATGAGAACCATGAAAAGGGTGGTTAGAAGGCAAATTGAGTAGCCACAATCAAGATCCATTATGATTTATGAGAGTGAATACTCACTCTTCACCTTGATAAGGAAGAGGAAGGTCATCCCTAGAGAGGTGCATGAATATGTAGATGATCTTGTGTCCATAGTTTAGGCTCAGGTAGAATCTATAATTACCTTGATGAAGGGGATGAAACATGAATTAAAAATGTTGAAGGAGAAAACACTATCTACTGTGCTGAAGGCACTTTAATTTCAATAATAAATGTTGTTATTAATGTCTTTAACCTATATAAGGTCATGAAGAAGAGGTAGTAAGATGGGTTCCTACAATCCAAGGTGGTGATTAGACTTGACCAAAAGCTTGCATTTTATGATTCCAAGTTGGATGACTTACCTAGAGTGAAAATAAGTAATAAGTTTCCTTACCTTAAAGTGTTTCCACTTGAGGGCATTATTCCTGTACAAACCATCCTAATGAATAGAAGAAGGATCTTGAAAATATGGTTGGATAAAATCAAAGATGCAACCACATCCTTAGATAAGATTGAGTTTAAAATTGCATTATTGCTAAATGATGCCATGGTCATAAGGGTGACCGAGCTTGATGTCTCCTTCATGGTGATCAAGAGTTTAGAGCATAGATGCAGGTATTTATGGCTAAATTCTAATAGGATGTAGCTAGTATAAAGACTGCTACTGAGGTAATGGGAATTGTATCATTCATTAATCAAATGCTAGAAAAGATAGAAGCAATTAAGGAATTACTAAGGCCAATATTCACAAAACATGGGAAGCTCATCCATTTGATACCCAACTTGTTTTGACCCATGATCCTAGAATTTACTCAAATTAGCCAAAATTACTTGGCATGTGTAGAGGTATAGACTAAGGAGGAAGCAAATAAGAAACAAAGACAGTATCAAGCATTACAACATCCAACTCTAGGGCCTTAGAGAAGATTTTGTTTCATTTTATAAATTCAAATGTAAAATATTCTTATATATGTAACATTTTATCCACTTAGCTATTTGGGTACCTTTTTATGGGCCCACTTGAAATTATCTTAGGCATTTTTTATGCCTATAAATGGGGGTTACCCCTTATTTGTAATCATAAGTAGTTGTTGCAAGATTAATACAAAAGTGCCAAAGAATTCATAAGTTTGTCTAAAGTTCTTAATTGTTTAATTTTGTAGTTGTTGTTCCTCATGATTTTAGATGATTGAGAGTTTCTTTTTCGTAAGTTAATTTGGTAATTTCACTCCATATATGCATCTACTGGTTTGAGTTTGACACTAGGTTGACTAATCTGTTAGTATATTTTCTCTATTTCTTCCTCATTTTCAACTAAATTTTCTATGCAATTTACTATGAGTGAGAAATATTTATGCAATATATTATTTTAGATATATGCATTTCTTTTCCTTTGAAGCTTCAAATCCATTTATTTCACTTTGAGAATTATGCTAGAGTTGGTAGATGCTAGTTTTATGTGTTTTTGCCTTAGAATTTAATAGAATCAGTGCCTTTGATCATCTTAAGCAAATTCTCTTTGCTACCCTACCCTACTTACTCTTGGATCCATCCATGACTCACTTTAGCTTAGTTCATGTTATAAATAACCATTAATTATTTATATTGTGGAAGATAATTGGTAAATATTGAACAATTCCACAAAGAATAGCAATAAGTAGTGTCACTACGTAACATCTATTATCCATACAATAGGGTCTACTTGTAGACTTCTAAAGTGGTGACCATATCTCTATTATTCATGTTATTTATAGTATTAATTATGCTAACAACTCAAGCCCTCAGTCTTCTAAGGCTCAAAATTGAGTTTCTTACTTTCCCCTTGTTCCCTAGTGATACATGGAGCACAATACATGCATCAATAGGAACGGAAAATATGGCACTAGAAGGAGGGCCTTTATGCAATTATTTTCATACATATTTGTAGATTATAATGTATTTCATTAAAATTATCCATATTTAATTCAAACTTCAAAAATATTGTTAAAGAACACTAAGGATCTACATTATTTACATGGATTTTTGCAGTCTTTGCATGAATATTTGCATCCTTTGAAATATTTAATCAAGATTAGTGTTCATTTATGAAAATTCAGTGAATAACCGAGATATTTGTCTAAATTTATGTAAAGATAGGTGAAATACTACATCCTTTTAGAATATTCAAAATTAATTTGATCATATTTACAAAGTTTATAATAAATTTGGTAAAGAATCTAGATATTTGTAAGAATTTGTGCAAAGTTCGAGCTCTAAGAACTCATTTATGTTGGATTTGGGCATTTAAGATCATAATTACTCTAATTCATTTGGAATTCAATAGATCTTTGCGTAGCTTAGTGATAAATAATGTTTTGAGGTGATTAAACACTCTTTGATTTTTGGACTGGATGTAGAAGTGATCTAAAATATTTGTCTAACACTGATATTTATAGACTAGTGTGTAGGGCTAATAATATTTGTGTAGGTATTAAGAAATTTGAGGTTTCTAAGCTTGGATCCTCAAATATCAAGGTAAATCCACTAGATGTGAGGCTTTTTCTATAAAATATTGACCAATATTTGTAATATTTATCACTTTTGAGGTCATATTTGAAGATCCTTTACTTTTATCACCCATTCTGCATCTTAGAGTTGCCTAGGATTAGACCCATATCTTGATTTGAACCCAGGATCCCTTTAGCATCCTTAGAAAACCAAAGGAAGGTAAGAGTAGATAAAGGTAGACATAATAAGTCTAGGACCTGACCAAAATCCCCATTTAACCAAAATCTATAACCCCTCATACCAATCATGGCATGGTTAGTTGGCTCATCCATCAATGTCCTTGGGCCCATGCATGATCTACCTAGAAATATAGAAAAGTATCTACCTCTCTTTTCCCCCACTGGGAGAGTGACCACTTAAGAGCACCTAAATTCATTTAAGGCATCTTTGAGGCTACTCAACATGATCCATGAAGATGTGGTTTATTGTTTTTTTCCCTTTACCTTTAAGGACACAAGTTATGATTGGTTTCTCAACTTGCCCAAACATTTCATCACAGGATAGGGTTAGTTTAATGATACCTTTATTGCCTAATTTAGAATAGTAGTTAGCCTAGGAGTTATATACCAATTGTTTAGCACCCTCAAAAGGGACTTGAAAGGACCAATTAGAATATTTAATGAAAGGTTTCAAAAGATGTATACCCTGACATTTCCACCCTATAAACTAGTAGATAATTTAGCCTTAGAGATATACAAGAATGTTGTAGACCTAATGATATATGTCTTCTTAAGGAGATCCATGGGTATTGACATGTTACCTTTAGCCTATGCTAAATCCATTCATATTGATGAATAAATTCACCCACAAGGGCATCCTATCTTTGCTATACCAAACATTGACCCAATTATGGCTACCCTAAATGTCATACCTAACATGAACCAGAACATGCCTATAATAAACCAATTTCCTATAATCAACCAATTACCTTTGAGCCATGTTGCACCCAACCAGCAACAAGGATTCTTCAACCAAGAAAATGTTGGAGCACATCCTCATAACAATGTCAATCAAATAACCATGCCTGTAATTAACACCAATGTCCAATATGTAACCCAAATTAAAATCTCAGAGCCTCCAAAGAGAGAGTTAGATTCAATACAAAGAACTATCCAAAAACTTAATGACTTATTGGATCTCAATAAACAAGTGGGTAACACTAGTGAGATTTTTAATAGAAATTATAATTTCTAAAGGTATAATAAACCTTTCAATAGGTATAATAATAATAACAATTCCTCCTTAATCAAGTTGTCTAAGATCAACATTTGTGAGCTAGCCTTGCCTAACTAGTGTCAGGTGCACAAAACTATTAGACATGGAGAACTAGACTATATATTTTTGCCATGCATTTGAAGCCATTTAGAGCCAAATAGAAGGATTCGATATGAATCCCATTGATCAAAATAATGCTAAAATATCTAACAAAACCAATAATGCTCCTAGAACACCATAAATAGTCCTAATGGTTGAGTCCTATGATTTCTCTAATCAAGATGAAAATGAGCCTGAAGATAATGTTGAGGAAGTGCATGCTTTCCAACAATATCAGAGGAATAACTATGCTATAATAACCAAAGGCCAAAACAAACCTCTGACAACTTCCACCCCACCAAATAAAATGGATACACCTCTTGATATCAAGGCAAAGAATGATCCTCCACCCCCTAAAGGTAAGGAGAGTCAACTAATAATAGAATCTCCATGCATAATGTCAAAAAGAGGATACAATATAGTGGAAGACATGAAGAAGACCAAGGAAAATATAATATTGTATGAGTTTAATCAAATCACTGAACAACATGATTTTTTATTGAAATCATTGAATGAAAAGACTAGATCCAACAAAGGTAAATTGGCTCATGCAAATGTGGTAATGTATAAGATCAAACACAAGGTTATACCATTCTTTTTTACTATAATAATTTTTGGTAAAAAACTCCATAATTATTTTCTTGATTCTGGTGCTTTAGCTAACATCATGCCTTTAGGAATTTGTGAAAAAATAGGATTAAACCCAATAAAATAAGAGAAGGTGGTGTTATAGCTAGACAAATCAAGTGTGTAATTTGTGGGTGAACTATTGAATATCCATATCCAGCTCATCCAGGAACCTTAGATCTAATAGTTCATTGACATCCAAGTCATTGACATACCTGAGGCTTACAGATTATTATTGAGCCATGACTAAACTAAATCCTTAAATGGATATATTTCCACTAACTATTCTCACATCTGGCTACCTTGGCATGGGATCCCCAACCAAATAAGAATTGATCAGGAACCTAAAATGAAATACATGATCATTGAATATAATGCCAAGAGTGAGAAGATAAACTACCAATCCTCTAATTTAGGTGTATATACTTTAGAAACTACTAATTTTTTTTTTAGATGATGAAGTGAAAGAAGAGAGCAAAGGTCCCTAAACATTGCACTTTGATGGTGCATAAGCAAAGCAAGGTTCCAATGCTGGGATTTTTTTTATAAATCCCAAAGAAAAACAACATATAGCTTCTTATAGATTATAAATTACTTGTACTAATAATTTGGCATATTATGAAGCTCTTATTTTAGGACTTAAATTTACAATCAAGCATAAGGTAAAAGACTTTTTAGTCTATAGTGATTTAGATTTAGTTGTTAACCCAGTTTGAAGTAAGTATAAATGTAAGATTTCTTATTTAAGAAAGTATAAATTCAAAGCTTAGGATTTAATTGAGTATTTTGACTCATTCAATATTGTTTCCTTTCTTAGGGAGTAGAACTAACTAGCAGATGCTCTAGCCTCAGCAATAGTAAACCTAGTCCCTCCATATCCTTTGAACCTATAGGAGTTCACTATGGAGATAATTTCATCCCCCTCTATGCCAGATAACATCAACCACTTTCAAGTCTTTGATGATGATAAGTTGATAATTGAATTTTTGTGTAGTGTTGGTGTATTTGAGTCCCACATCATTGATGAAAAAGATGAAAGTATTATACAAGACTCAAAATACAATGAGGATGGATTGATTCAACTCAAAGAAAACTAGATACCCAAAGGCATGATCTCCTTGGAGAGGATGTTTGACCCAGATAAGCAAAGGACTAAAGAGAAACAACCCAAGGTGAGTGGGAAAGATTATAATTAAGTTAACTTGGAAAGTCTTGAAAGTGAGAAAAATTCTAACATTGGTTTACTTTGCACCAATGAAGAGATGAAATAAGTCACCACCCTTCTAACCAATTTCAAATATGTTATTGTTTGTTCATATGATGACCTAAATATATTTGACACTAGTGTGATTACTCACACTATCTAATTTAAAGAGGGCTAAAAACATTTTAGGCAAAGATAGAGGCCTATAAATCCATTACTAGAGCCACTAATTTACAAATATTTAAATAAATTACTAGATGAAAGGATAATCTTCCCCATAAGGCACTCAACATGGGTTTCCAATCTTGTGCCTATTCAAAAGAAGAACTGAGAAATCATACTCTGTGTTGATTTTAAAAACTTGAATAGATCCTAGAAAAAGGATGATTACCCCTTTCCATCCCTAGATTAAGTCATTAAATTAGTATGTGGGTGTGGAATTATGTCATTTCTTGATGTATTTTCAAGCTACAACCAAGTCTTGGTGAATAAGAGTGACAAAATGAAGACTGTGTTTACTACCAAATGGGGAACATTCACCTACAAGCATATGCCTTTCAGATCGATCAACATAGGAGAAACCTTCCAATGATAAATTCACCATGCATTCCATGGATTAATTTTTAAGTACATAATTATATACATGGATGATCTAACCATTTCTATAAAAATAGAAGCAATCATATGATGCATTTAGAATAAGTGTTGGAGAAGTGCAGAAGGTATGGTATTTCTTTAAACCCCAAGAAAAGTATCTTTTGTGTAACTAAAGGTAAACTCCTAGGACATGTAATCACTCAAGAAGGTATGACTATGGACCCTAATAGTATCAATTCAATTTCAAGGTAGAATTTCCTAATATCAAAAAAGAGTTGAAATATTTCTTTGGCAAAATTATTTTTTTAAGAAAGTTTATCTTTGGTTTTGTAGAGATTGTGAGACTACTCAACACTATGTTAAAAAAAAGATGCAAAGATAAAATAGACTACTAAAGTGAATAAGGCATTTCAAGACATTAAGGATATTATTTTTCAATCTCCTATCCTAATAAGTCCTAATTTTAGTAGAGATTTATATTTGTAATCTTTTATTTTTGATCATATTATTATTGTTGTCCTAACACAGAAAGAAGATTATAAAGAGAACCTCATATCCTTTATGAGAACTAATTTAAAAAATTTGGAGCTGAACTATCCAATTTTGGATAATCAAGCTTACACACTGGTAAAGGTTATCAATAAATTTAGACACTACATCTTGAGGAACAAGACATATGCCAAAGTATCTGACCCAGTTGTCAAATTGATGCTTGGATAAAATGAACTTAGAGAAAAAAGAGGGAAGTGGATGACTAAAATTGAATAATATGATTTAGATATAAAATATACTAAATTAGTTAGGGATCAAGGTCTGATCTAACTCATTAAAAACAATGATCTATGTCTTGACATTTTACAAGTTAAAGCAAAACAAGTATCCAGCAATCATTGGTACAATGACATTGTTCATTATTTTCTACATGGAGTGTGTCCCCCACATCTTAAAAAGTAAAATAAGAGGGACCTTAGGCTGAAATCAACTCACTTTATGATTAAGAGAGGATTCCTCTATAGAAATAAATATGAGGGGGTCTATCTAAGGTGTGTTTCCAAAGCTAAAGCCATGGAAATTATGAATAATTTCCATGATAAATTGGGAAGTGGTCACCCTTCAGAACAAGCCAAAACACATAATATTTTGAGGGTTGGCTTCTATTGGTTAATCATATTTAGGGATGCCCACACCCATTTATGGACATGTCATTAGTGCCAAGTATTTGATTGATGAGAGATAAAGGCAGCCATGCATTTGCAACTAGTAATTAAGGTGAAGCCATTTGTGTAATGGGGCCTCAACTTTATAGGAGTAATTAATCCCAACTCCTTGATATGACACAAATTTTTACTCACTACCACAATTTATTACACAAGGTGGACTAAAGAAATGTCCACCAAGAATAGCAAAATAATTGATGCCATCAAATTCTTACAATAAAATGGCATTGCTCAATTTGGGATGCCCCTATCTTTAGTATGTGACAATGGTCCAACCTTTATATCAGTTGAATTCACTGAGTGGGAATATGAAAACTAGATAGTCATCAAGTCTACTTCAAACTATTACCCTCAAGGTAATGGATTTATAGAGTCCACCAATAAAAACTTGATGAATATCATCAAGAAGTCTACTAAAAAGAAACCTAGAGAGTGGCAGTCACTATTAAAATATGCTTTATGGGCAAATAGAATAAGATATAAGCAAGCACTCAAGGCATCCCCATTCTTAATTTTATATAGGTAGCAACCTATGTTTCCCATCATGCTAAAGTTTCCCACCTATGAATTTATGGTTAAGTACATGGAAGATGATGAAAGAGTGTAGTCCAAGATACTAAAAATCATCCAAATGGAAGATGCTAAAGATGAAGCATTGCAAAATTTTAGTAAGCATCAGGATGTTGTGAAAATATGGTTCAACAAGTGAGCCAAGGTTAAATAATTATAAATATTAGACTTGGTCCTACTATGGGACAAGGCCCATGAGAAAAAAGGATAACATGATAAGTTTACTCCCCTCTGGATTGAATTGTATCAAGTGGCAGAGATATTCAGTGAAAACACATTCAGACTTAAATATTTGAAAGGAAATGATCTAACCTTGTCAAACAATGGGAAATATATGAAACATTAATTCTCTACTACTCTATTACAAATTCCAAAAGTAAAATAATCTTGGTTAGAGTTAGAGTAGGTAGGGTTACATTAGTTTACTTTCTTGCTTTGCTTTCTAGTTGTTTCCTTTTTTGCTCTACTTTCTTATTTTGGTGTGTTTATTTTCTATTATGTGTTGTATCTAAGTAATAAGTCCTCTAGATAAGAATTATTTAGCTTAATTTTTGTTAATATGATTCTAAAAATGGAAGAAGGAATTGTTATTTTAAGAATTGGTTGTCCAAAGTTAAAATACCTCTAGTAGTGTTCTAACTTAGAAAAGTTGGGTGGGATTAATTAGAAGTCAGTTTTCTTGTGAAAATCCTAAAATTATTTTAAGGTTGTATTATAGTTTAGATGAATAAATATTTTATTGATCTAGTGTTTGAATTTATGTGGACCATCCTACTGTCACTTAAATTCATCAAATATATTGCCAAGGTAGGACTTAATCTCTAAAAGTGAATCACATCCAAGATATGTTTTAAAAAAATCCTTACACTTGGATGATTCTAGTTCCTAATCATTTTGGTTTATGAATACATATATAAAGAAAGAAAAATAATAATACACCAATGAAGTAAAATCATAAACTTTATCAGATTCCATGAATGTTGATTTAGGCAATCTCTATCAAGGCTATGGATGCCTAGCTAGCAGTAGACCAAGGTTCAAAGTGGAGTAAAAGGTATCTCTATTGGGGCTATGGATGTCTAGCTAGCAACAAAGTAATACCCAAGCCATTCCTAACTATACAAAGCATTATTATATAAAATATAAATAATGCTAAGTCATTTCATGTTTCGATGTCTTGAATCTTGAAATTTATCACTTTTGAACCCATTATCAATGGTTAAAGGACCTCAAATCATATACATAGTATGATTGTCTACAAGATTTAAACACTATTTCAAGCCTATAGGCTTTCATTAGTTCTAAAAACTAGTTTTGATACTCACTAAAGATCATAATGAGATAATTAATTTTTTATTCATATTTGAAAAAAAATTGGGTTCTAACATTTTACAAGGTTTCCCCATAAAGTTTTCCATTTATTGATGATTAACTACCCCCTATTCCCAAAATGGGGACCCTCCTTTCTTAATTTTTCAAAATGCCTAAGATGCCAAGCTTATTGAATCATTTGACTACATATCAATCTAGTTTAATTTACCAATGCTTTTACTTATATAGTTCCTTGTTAACTATTCATCTTGTAATTTAGATTAACGCTTAGGAATGTTCAAAGTTATTTCAAGTCTTACCAAAAAAATTATTCAACAATGAATCATTAACCATTGACACTTCAAAATTGTGTAGATAGGCCTTCACTAGGGATGTTCTACCTAGTTCTCCAATTAGAATGAATGCAACAACTTACCTGATCTTATTACACTAACCCTATATTTTTTTTAAATCATATATTTACATATTTTTGCTTTAAACTTGTTTTAATTTGATTAAGATGGGCATTTCACATTTTTAGAAGTCTAATTTAGATCCTTGCTTGATCTTGCAAGATGTCAAAAATTAAAGTAGTAGTTTATGATGCCTCATGGGACATCAAATTAAATACTATGGCTTAAGAGAATAGGTGTCTAAATTCCTATGCTTCATAATGCCTTAAATATTTATCGCACCTTGCACAAGACACTTGGAGTAAATCTATTGAGTTTGTGAGCTATATGGTACAATCTGAAGAGATCATAAAGAAAATAGCCATTAGAATTCAAATCCAAGGATACGTGTCAAGATCTTATCCCCTAAAAATAATCATAACTGATTTAAGACACCATGCATCCCCCACATGTCCAACTATAATCTAAAAGCTTACAAGATATCACCACGTGTCTCAAGAATAACTAATCCAACATGAGTAACCTTTAGAAATGGTGTGTGTCCCCTAAGGACTCATCCATGATTGATGCATGTTCACACCTTATTATAACCATATATAAATCATGAGAGGTCACAAGGCATACACATGGTTTCACCTAAGCCATCTGATCCAATTTGATGTTGTACAATTGTCCAATGCTCCTTTTGAGAGAAACACTTGGTAAAAGAAAGAATAAAGGCTCCTAAAATTGACATGTGTCCACCTTGGACCCATGTGATGATGCCACATATCATTCCTTGAAGCTTCATCCTGAGATCAACTAGATCCCCTCCAAGAGTGGCGTGTATCTACCTTGGACCCATATAATGATACCACATGTCATTCCTACAAAGCTATGTTTTGAGATCCTCTAGATCATCTCCAAGAGAGACATGTGTCTCCACACGAGCCACATGATTAATTATAAGTTGATGATAGTTGTTTGAGAACCCTATGTAGAATACACCTAGCAAAGTAAATTTGTGATTGCCTACAAGAGAGACACTTTGCAAAGTAGATCCCTGATTGCTTATGAAAGAAACATGCAGCACTCCCATAACCAATCAAAACTAAAATACCATCCAAAAGCTTTCTAAGAATCAAAATATTCCATATGGAAGGGTAAAAATAAGTTATCACACTAAGCATCATTCCAAGAACCCACAAGCAATCAAAAGGTGCCACATGTCCAAATTTAAGCCAAATAAGAAGCCTAGTCACATTCAAGCCCTGTGAGCACCTAGTTGGATCTAAGGTGGTATGACACATATCACAGGGTGGAAATATTTATATTTAAATCTAAAATTGATGATAAATCAAAGTAAAATCATCACTAAATTTGAATTCTAAAAGTAATTAAATGCTAAAATCAATAGTTTGAAGTACTTTGAATGCAAGTTGATGACCTCACCGTCAATATAGTGTAAACTAGAATTACCATCGGAATTGAATTAATAAAAGTAATATTTAAAAAGGATACATGACTTGGTTATTGTTACCTACATTTTCATTTAAAGCTATAAGCATTTTCTCTCCTTGTTATATACTTCTTTAGTAAGATAAAGCTTGAACCCAAATGCCATTGTTAGAACTCTAAAGTTGTAGAAAGATATAAGAGGAAGTAAATTAATACCCAAGATATTATAGATATGACATAGGTAAGAACCTCTAATCTAGATAAGAGTGTTGCATTTGTGAAATATGACTTCCTTTTCCAATATGGTAATTTGGTAGTTTTCAAAGACATAGAATTCATCCCCAAAACTATAAATTCAGGGGGAATGCATTATAGCATCATCTATTATAGTTTTGAAGGAGATACAGATCTTGATGAGCTGAAATAATTCCTCACATAATCCAATTGGCTTTATAAATACTTTCAATCCAAGCTGTCAGCCTCCACAAGGCCGCAACAAATCTAGAGGTCATGTCATGTGTTGAACTAGTATATAAAATCTTTGAAAGGATGAGATGCAAGGAAAAGTTACTAAAATCCATGAACCAAGGGATCATAATTGATTTCATCATAGGTCTTATATTTTAAAAATATTATGACCTACCTCTACCATAGGTAGAATACAACCATAGAATCATTGACAACTAGTATAAGGTATACAAACCAGAGACAGTCTTGGATTCATGGGTGACCAACCCAATTGGGGTTGTTTTCATGGATAACCCAAGGAATGTTCCCATTCATCAATTCATGAAGGGAGTTAGGACTATCTTGTCTCTTTTAAATATAAAGTATGCCAATTCACACATTGAGTATATAGACATAAGGACCCTACCATTATTATAAATCATCTTATAAGGCTAGTAGATTTCCCCACTTGTGGATAACATTAGCAATAATCTAGTTTATGCAATGAATGATACTTTCAAGAATAATTATCCATTATTCATGATGAGCTACCTATTATATATAATATACAAAACTATCCAGTTAGGCCCGAACTCATGGTCTCCTATATGAGATGAAGTTGTGCCCTGATTATTCTCTATAATACATATCCACCACTTCAAGCATAACATAAAGGTGATTGTAAAATATTTTTAATAAAATTTTTAAAAATCCAATTCCAAATGTGAAATTCCAATATTTACCATGGAGGTTAGACAAAAACTAAAGGAAATGGGAAACTATTGGCTATATTCAGATTGCATGGTCATTAGGGTAGAAGGGGTGATGGTGGCTACCCTTAGGTTGTCAAGATATGTATTGATGAAGCTAGCCAAAGAGGATATGTCCTATAAACTACTCCATGGATTTTATGGTGTCTTCAAGATCAAATGAATACAATCCCCCATAATACTCATTACAAGTTGGGGAAGACTAAGGTTACAAAATGGTAGGACATTATAGTGGTTACAAGGCATAGGGACTTGTACCTATTGCCTAAGGACGATTTTAGGGAATGGGACCCCAATAATGTCATTAAAAAACATCTCTTAAAGTTTAAAAATGATGTGGCATTAGAATATAAACACCAAGAAGAGGTGACCAAATGGATATACCTAGATGCCATGAATAATGAGGTAGTCCTCAAAATGCTACAAAAAAGAACATCGAGCTAGAAATGAGGCTAGATAGAGAGAAGAAGAAAGAAACTATCATAAGGCCTCAACATCCACTAACTCACAAAAGCATTTTCAATGCAAATTATGAGGATATACAAGAAGAGGAAGAATAGGACAATGTTCCTCTAATTAGGAATAGAAAATTGAGAGCTCTACTATCCCTACAAGCTCTGAATAAGAAGTAACTAGTAGCCAATAAGGTTATACCTTTATCTTAGACTCTACCATGGGATTCATCATAGAAGGCCTAAGTCAATCTAATCTTTAGGTCATTAACCTTGAATAATTGTAGTAAGGCATTGAGGTCTCAATAGAGGATTTGTAGGTATTATCTGGGAGGAATATATAAAAATTATACAAAAGAAAGAAGTTTCCCAGGACTACCATGAGAAGGGTAATGTTTCTTCCATTATTTCCCCAAATTCCCACTATAATTACTACACCACTACCTTATTTTTCAACTACTTCTACTTCTATTTCTAGTTCTATGTTTGTTTCACCTACCTTTACTTCTTCATTGGCTCCATAATCTTCCACTACAGATACCACCACCACTCATCCCTTAGAGGACACTAACATGAGCCAAGCTAGTGCCTCTTTTGGCTTCACCTTTCCCCATTTCATTATCCATGTTATTGCACACATGGCTTCCTCCTAGGCAACCATTACAAGTGCCTCACTTGTTATTGGCTCTCTTGTGCTTGCGAGACCATTGAAACCCATCTCAAAGATGTTCCCCTTTCAAAATCCACTCAATCTCACCATAAGTACTAATGTGATTATACCTTCAAAGTTTCCCTCATTAATTCTTAACATGGGCCATACCAAGTCTTTATTTGATCCACTTGTGTAATTAAACCCAAAAAATTATTCATCCCTATCATAGATTTGGCCTCTTCCTCTGCCCAAGCACTTCCATTACAACTACCTCTAACACAACAAAAATATACTATTGCCCTAGATTTGGTTAGAGACATCATTCAGGTAGCAAGGTAGGAGAATCCCTAGACATCCCACTCTATCTCCCAAATTGGCATGAGGTTTGATGTTAACATGAAAACTATGAAAAGGGTAGTTAGAAGGCAAGTTGATCAACCACAATCAAGATTAACTATGATCCATGAGAGTGAAGATTCACTTTTCACCCTAAAAAGGAAGAGGAAGGACAACCTCAGAGAGGTGTAAGAATATGTAAATGACCTTGTGTCCATAGTTTAGGCTCAGTTATAATCTACAATTACTTTGATAAAGGGGATGTAACATGAATTAAAAAGGTTAAAGGAGAAAACACTACCTACTATGATAGAATGCACTTTAATTTAAATAATAAATGTTGTTATTAATGTCTTTAACCTATATAAGGTCATGAAGAAGAGGTAGGAAGATGGGTTCTTGTAATCCAAGGTGGTCATTAAAATTGACCAAAAGCTTGCACTTTATGATTTCAAGTTGGCAAACTTGGCTAGAGTGGCAAGAAGTAATAAGTTTCCTAAACTCAAAGTGTTGCCACTTGAGGACATTATTCTTTCACAAAACATCCTGATGAATAGAGGAAGGATCCTAAAAATATGGTTGGATCAAATCAAGAATGCAACCACATCCTTAGAGAAGATTGAGTTAAAAATTGCATGGCTGCTAAGGGATGCCATGGTCACAAGGGTGACTAAGCTTGATGTATTTTTCATGGATGATAAAGATTTCAAAGCATATATGAAGGTGTTTATGGCCAAATTATAGTAGGATGTAGCCAATGTAAATATTGCTACCAAGTTAATGGGCATTATATCATTCACTAATCAAAGGCTAAAAAAAGCAAAATCAATTGAGGAAGTACTAAGGCCAATACTCGTAGAACATGGGAAGTTCATCAAGAGATACCCAACTTATTTTGGCCATGATCCTAGACTTTGCTCAAATCAACCAAGATTACCTATCATTTTCATATGTATGGACTAAGGAGGAAGTGAATAAGAAACAAAGATAGTAGAAAGCATTACAATAGCCACCTCTAGGGTCTTAGAGAATTTTTTTTTTCATTTTATAAATTCAAATGTAGAATATTCCTATATATGTAAAATTTTATCCACTTGGCTATTTGGGAACCTTTTTATGGGCCCACTTGAACTTATCTTAGGTATTTTTGATGCCTATAAATAGGGGTTCCCCCCTCATTTTGTAATCAAAAATATTTGTTGCAAGGATTAATACAAAAGAGCCAAAGAATTCACAAGTTTATATGAAGTGCTTAATAGTTTATTTCTATAATTATTTTTCCTCATGATTTTAGATGACTACTAGTTTCTTTTTTGCAAGTTAATTTGGAAATTTCACTCCATTTATGTATGTGTTAGTTTGAGTTTGACACTAGGCTAACTAATCTATTATTATATTTTCTCTATTTCTTTCTCATTTGCAACTGAATGTGTTATGCAACTTACTATGAGTTAGCAATCTGTATGAAATACATTCTTTTAGATATATGCATTTCTTTTCTTTTGAATCTTCAACTACATTTATTTAACTTCGAGCATTACACTAGAGTTGGTAGATGCCATTTTTATGTGTTTTTGCCTTATAAGTTAATAGAATTGATGCCTTTGATCATCTTCAGTAAAAAAATTTTCCCTACCCTACTTACTCTTAGATCCACCCATGACTCACTTTAACTTAGTTCATGTTGTAATATCCATTATTTGTTTATATTTTGGGTCATAATTAACAAATATTGAAATAATTCCAAAAAGATTAGCAATTAGTGTCACTACATAACATCTAATATCCCTACAGCATGGTCTACTTGTAGACTTCTAAAGTGGTGACCATGTCTCTACTATTCATGATATTTATAGTATTAATTGTGTTAAAAACTCAAGTCCTGAGTCTTATAGGGCTTAAAATTGAGTTTCTTAATTTCCCCCTATTCCCTAGTAATAAAGGGAGCATAATACATACATCAATAAGGGGGATCACCTTTTTTATTTGGACTCTACTTGAGTATCCAGCCAAGAAGTAGTGAGGTCCTCTTTCTCTGTAGGCAACCCCTAGGTCCTTTGTGGAATTAAGGCCTATCATTGGAATTTTGGGATGACCTAGGATTGGTCTTGCATTCTTCTAGAACTGGCAGCTCAAGTCTTGGCTTTTTCTATTTTTCCCATGCCTATGCTTTTGTGAATGTCTCTAGTTGGGAGGTAAGTGGTTATTTTTCCACCTCCTATCCTCCTAATGTTTTCTTCCATGGCCTAATCATATAAAATATCACCCAGATATGTGCTTACCCAACTATCATATAGGGATTAAGTTCAGTCTTATCATATTCATGTTTCTTCACATAGGTGTGTATCCTTAGGTAAACGTAAATATTTCAAAGAGTATGGATCTCAACATCAATCTTTTTTGCATAAATATTCATAGGTAAATCATCTAAAATGTGGTTTATCAAGTCCATGAATTATGTTGTCATGAAGGCATAGGGAAATTTAAGCCACCTTGATAAGTTATCTATGGTTTCCATCCAAATTTGTGTGAGATAATAGTGTTCCTTTATATAAAAATAAGCATAATATCCAATTTTCATAGGCAACACTTTGGGTATGCACCATTTTTTCCAAAATGCCTTCTTCACTCTATCAAACCAACCCTTCATCATGGATTTTTAGGAGGGTGTGATGGCATCAGGGCATGTGAATTGCTTGAAACTTTCAATGGGGGACTTCTATTTTGATATTTAAACCCAATTTAGTTATTTTCCATAATACTCTAAGATGTTATTATCATTAAAAATTATATGTAGTAAAATTATGCCCTAAGGAAAATTGTGGTTGGGCAGACGATGTGCCTTCTCCACATCCTACAAAATCTTCTCGATAAAGCACAGGGAGTAATTTTAATTTACTCCCTTGACCATTTGCCTAGTGATATAGAGATGGGAAATATTCACATCCTTCCACCTATCTATGCCCCATAACTTGGTCATGGCCAAGTATGTAGCTACTCAAATTATGGGGTCCTCTACACTCTTAATATACATAGTGTGCCCTTTTTTCTTATACTTAAATTCCACCACCATAGTATCAATTTATACCTGATCTTTAAGGTCTACACTGAGATCAACTCTAGAGAAAATTAACCTAGTTACTCTACTAATCTGATCAGGGGTGATCCTCATATTCCCAGTAAAGTATATTTAGTCTTCTTAAATGTACAAGATTAAGAACTAAACCAACTCCCATAGTTTCCCAAAATATGGTAGCTTAAAGAGTTAGATCACCACTACATATTAAAATAGGTTTTAAACCATTAAATCATAAGAGATCTCATTTATGGTGTTATATCACTCTATCTAGTAATCATGTTGTAAGTCAATTTCATTGCCAGTCTAGTGGTGATTGTAGTCCAGGACCTAATAGGTGGAAACCCTGTACTCCAAATCATCTATGCACAACACCATCTCTGGGTATTATATCTATTCAATCATAATAAGAGGGAGAAATGCTACTGTAATAGTATTTTTCCCCATGTGTGCCATTTCTAATTTTTTTATAGGGTTCCCTTCCCTCAACCCTGCTAAGTCCTTGTCTTGCATGTTATTTTCACTAGAACCTTCTTCATGAATAAACATGGGACTTCCTTCTTTTGTTCCCTCAAACTCTTCAACTTCAAGAATAAATAGAAGTGGATCTCTTTTCCTACCTTGATGCTTTGGTTACATCACCAATTGAGGTCCCTAAAGGTTAACACATGGCTGACCAATTATCCCAAATGAGTACATCTTCATTTATTTTACCTAAACCTAAAATACTTTAGTTCCCTAATTCAATCTCTTCTAATGATAGACTTATTAGCTTTAACCTATAAATTATCTTATCTACTTGTGTGGACATGTTTCTACTTTTATTTCCTTGAACACACATTGGTTTGATATCTTTATAATTTTTGTAAATGGGAGCACTACATAATCACATTCTTCATCATTGGTTTTCAACTGTTTCAGCTCTATAATTATTGAAGTTTTAAATCATAAAAAAATGGAAATGAGAAGCCTTATGGACCTTTTTAGGATATATTTAATTTTTGCATTAACTCCTCTATGCTACATTAATTTTCTCCATGTTTCCAACCATCACTTTAGCAATTAATGCTCCAAACTACATGCCTTGATGTCTATTAGGCATGTTTTCTATTCATACCACTCCATAGTTAGTAACTACATGTCCCATCCTTCCTCTGAGAGTTATTGTGCATTCCCCATAGTAAATTCTAGTTGTAATAATTTAAATTTTCTATTTTCATGGCACGAACTATCTTTTCTACTTTAACCCACTTTCTAAAGATGTTTCTTTTTCCATATGTGTTCTATTGTCTTGGGTCACATTCCACCTCTCATGATTTTTGTGATATATTTTATGTGAATCCTTCACACACCCTATTTTACATGCCTTATCCTTGAGCCACATCTTGTGTGCCCCATTTTCTTCTAATCTTTTTTATTTGGCTCTATGATCCCACATGGTTTTCTAATCATTTATTTTATGTGCCTCCTCTTACATGATTCCACTTGTGAACTTAATCTTGTGTACTTATTCTTGTGCACTTATTATATGCATTTTTCATTGATTAGTGTATATATATTTAAAACCTAACCCACATTAAAATCTATTTTTGGTCTTCCATGTCATAACTTCATGAAATTCATGTCAATAAAGAAAAAGAGTGTGAAATACCAAAAGAGTATCAAAAAGTATCAAATCAATTATAAAAAAGGCATGTAAATAATGTGAAACTTATTTAAAAATGAAAAAAATCCTAGAGTAACCTAGTGTTATACACCTTATTTACTAAATTTAAAAATTACATATAATGGTAGGGTCAGATCTGACTACCATTGAAATGGACTGAAATGAATTTCCATCCAATATTTTCAATATGTAAACACCTATTAGAAAAATAAAATGAAATATAAATATAACATCCAAGTAGACCTATAGTTTACCTAAATATCACATAAACTTTGAATCATAGACAAGGACATGCATACTAGGATGAAAAACCTTGGTTTTGATATATCGATCATGTCAGGTTTTCTATTTTTACTTTTCAACTCCTTGGCTCCAATGTGTGAGGTAACATGTTTAATATAGTTAAATTAGATAATCTAGGCACACTTTTAGGTACTCTTCATAATATATTCTACCTATGCATGCAATACATAAAGAAGGAACTCTAATGGTAAAACTACTTCAATACCAAAGACAAGATTGAAAGGAGTACTCTTGTTTAACCTTTTGTATGTGGTTTGATACACCTATAAGACTATAAAAACTCAATAATCCTAATAATTATGATTGATAATTAAAATTTTGGTTTGTGTTACGCATCACTTTATCAAAGGCTTCATATGTGACATTCGCTTGAGGGTGGTATGGAGTGGTTTTATGATGCACAATCATGAATTTGACCAAAAGATGCATAGTATCTCATTGAGAAATTGAGTGATATGATCACTTATTAAAATTAGAGGGAATATATACCTTTTGATTATATTTTCCCATAAAAATTGAGTAATATTTGTCGTATTACAATCATGCATGAGTGCTACTTCAATCCAACATGTGAGATAGTCTATGGTAGTAATGATGTACCATGCATTAGTCCATCACATAGTTCATTGAATGGGTCCAACAAAATCAATATCCCATTTATAAAATGGTTCATGAACAAGTATTATATGAAGATTCATAGTATCCTATCAATTTTCTTTACCTATGCACTGACAGTTATCACATTGGCATGCACAATATTTTGCATCTTTAAATAAGGTAGGCCATCATAATCCAATTAGTAAAAATTTTTATGTTGTTACATCACTAACATAGTGTCCTCATATTATGCCCTCATAGACTTCTTGAAGGACTTTTACATGCTCATGTTATGTTACACACGTTCATAGTACTTCATCTCATCCAAGTTTGTAAAGGTATCCACAAATAAGATGGAATGGGGCAACGTGCATAACTAGTTACTTTTTCTCTTGGGTGGTAAGGTTGTCTTGCCTAGACCCTATTGTAATAAAATTTATAATTTCCTCTAATTATTTGGGCACATTAATAACTTGAAAAAAAATTATATTAGGTAAATCATCCTCTATGGCATGTGGTGGCCACCAAATTAAACATGTGAGTGATGGTTGGGTCTAAAATTAACCTTGCCTAGTTTTATGACCATAAAAAATTAGAATTCTTAAAAAATAACAATCCACCAGTAGATGTGTCTATGCAAGACTAACTTAATTAAAAAATACTTAAGAGACTCATGATCTGTATAGAATACAAAAGGGGTTTCTGGCAAGTAATGGCATAACTTATAAAGCACATAAACAATAGATAAAGACTCATATATAGTTTTTAAATTATTTCATTCTATTAGTGTGAGCTTCCAAATTAAAAAATAAATAAGATGATCAAGGTTTCCCTCACTAGGTTGTTTTAGGATAACACCTACTACCATGCCTAAAGCATTGGCATGTACATGAATTAGCTAGTTCCATTTCAGGAACTAGAGAATGGGTTCACTCACCAATTTTATTTCAAGGTTTCAAGTGTTTGTTGATGTTCAGTCATCCATAAGAGTAGGTAATTATTATTGAGTATTTACTCCATTAGGGAGGCTATGTTAGCATAACCTCAAATAAACTTTTGATAGTACACCATGTGACCTAAGAAGGCACAAACTTCACATTGAGTGATTGGCATTGGGATTTGGATAATGACTAAAATTTTAGATAGATCCACCAAGATTTCATCCCAATAAATAATATATCCTAAAAAAATCCCAAATGGGGTTACAAAGATACACTTGTTTACATTTAAGTAAATCTAAAGTTGTTAGCAATGTTTGAGAATGAGGCATAGATTGTCACAGTGGTTTCACACTAAACCATACATGGTCCACTCATATAAGTATACCTAAATGAAATTATGAATTAAATTCTTGAATGCTTCCACTAAGATACATTAAAACACTACTAGTATATTATTTAGGCTAGAGGGCATAACATTGTATGTAAACAAACCTTATTTATTCATAAAACTTGTCTTTGCCTTGTCTTCTTTAGTAGTTTGGACTTGGTGATAGATATAAAATGCCATTGATGAAGGTGTAAATCTTTCACCCAACATCTTCCAAAATTCCCTCAATAAATGGCACTAGGAAAGGACTTGTTACACATACCACATTAATTAGCCTATAGTCCAAACAAATTTCAATGTGACTATCCTTCTTGATGTTAATCACTATGGTACTAACCCATTTTGATTCATCAATGGTAGTAATAACTCTATCATATAACATGTTATCAATTTCTTCTTAAACTTGAGTGCATAGATTTGGGTTCATCCTATACGGCCATTTCCTCACCAATAAATTACCTTCAACCAACTTGATGTGTATTTTTATAGTCTTTTCATTTCCATGTAGTTGTGTGGGAAAATGTCTTGGTACTCATGCAAAAGTTCAAATATCTTGATTATTTCAACATCAAACTAGTAATTCCTAATCTTTGCTAATTTAGGTGCATCATCCACCCTGATATTCTACTAAACTATTTAGAGTGGCATGGAATATGGTTTTTGCTCAAACTACATCATATCTCTAACACCATATACATTGCACTCTATATTTATATTTAAGCAGTTAAATAATGGATCTGGTTAATCATAACTAGTGACCTCATTAACTTGGTATACAACCTTTTGCTTGCCCTTTCAGATCTATTCTTGATGGTCATATTCAAAGTGGAAATCCAATTTTAACTAATCCATGATAGGAGCATCAAGTTTTTAGAATATGGAAAAATTATCCTTAGTTACATCATGCATATGTCATATCTAGTCTTCAATTAGTTCCTAATCACATATAATGACCTTAAATATCACTTGTAGAGATAAATTCAAATCCATCTTTAGTGAATAAAATGCAAAGGTGGAAAGTATATTTTGTTTGATGTGATGTTAGGTATATGTATCTCTTCATGTTTATCGATGAATTTACCATGCCCTAGCCTAGCCACATAAGATACCATAGAATGAATATACCCATAATAAGTCTAGTAAAAAATATTTCATCAGTGCTCTAAAGGATTTCACATTATGTTATATGTTGTTCCATCAAAGTAATACCACTATAACTTAGGGTGGCATGAACATGGTTATCATGGTAGAAATTATTATTCATGGTTACACGTACTTATTCCCATGTATCCAATTGGTACCGATGAGTAGACCAACATTGAGTAATTATCCCTTGAAATAGAAATGTGCTCACATGGAACCTTTCATCCTCATTAACATAGTAATCTTATAATTATTGTAAGTATTCTTAGACCTCCATTTTTCCCTAAAACCTAGGTGTCTGGTCTAATTATAAGGGTGGTCCAACCATCACACATCCACAAATGAGGTGAACGATTTTATAGTGCTTAGTAAACTTTAGAGGGGAACCTAGGTGACTTTCTAAAACACCACAGACATGCCTTGATATATCATATGTGCCTTCATGCCATTGGTCACAAGCAACATTGGTAGTGTTAGAAATAGACTAAACATCTTCCCATCATAAGATGCCATTAGGAGTAGGATCCACATTTTCATGTCCCTAATCAGTAATTTTATATATTATATTAAAATACTCATCAACATTAGTAGGTTATATAAAGTGGGGTCCTTTATCATTATTTATGGGTATGATTATGTAGTGAGTGTCATTCTCAAAATTGATATACCTCTTCTTAAAATATAAGTTAGCATTATTTTCATAGCACTGAGGTTGATTATTAGGTAATTCATCAGCTTTAATAAGCTTGATTACCTAAAAATATCCCTTGAATGTGATGTCCAAGATGTTGATGTTAGAATATTTAAGAATGCCTATGGGTAGTGCATGAGTCTTGTTGGACATGAATAATACATGTGGATAGGGTTGCAAAGTGGGGCTCCCCATCTTTTCCTAGCCATATTTGATAAGACCACTAACTTCCAAGCCAGTGTCTACCAGGATGTCAAAAATCATCTATCCATCATTTGGTGCATTGATAAGAACCTATTTATTGAGCTTGGTTAAAAATGGTTCTCTTATTGTCTTACATGGTTTAAATGATGGTCCTTAGAAGGATTTACCATTTTCTATCATATCTAACTCTTGAGGAGAAGAATGATGTCTTTATTAAGGAAGAGTTTTCACAACTCTTAGAACTCATCATGTCCTTAATCCATGGGTATTGTATCTCATTGCATCTTATCCCACATTTTAGCATCCTTATCCTTTAATAACTCAATTTCACCTTGTAATTCCCAAACTAAGGCCATTTTCTTGTGAAACACTTATTTCTATCGTTAAAAATTAGGATAATGTTGTACATGAGGATCTTCATGTTTCACCTTTTTAGAAGGTGGATTTTAGACTAGTTAGGAATAAGAGCCACTATGTGTAGTGGTATTGACCTTGGGTATAAATGTTAGAGTGGTAAGACATGGTATCCACTAATTATTAATAATTTTGGAAACATGTGTCATCTAAGTGCCCTTCTCATTTCATTCTTTAGTTTTGGTAGCATATACATTAGGACATTCTTCTAAGTGATGTTCATTTTTTAAAAAGGCACAAGTTAGATAAACTATGTAGTTACATTGTTATTAGTCTAGAGAACCACACTTGTAACATGTCTTATGTGTAAAATGACCACCTCCATGTATATTTCCACACCCTCAACCTATGAAATATCAACCTACACTAGCTTCTTGGTTGTTAGCTATGTAAGTTTGGCACATACCTCATGTACATGCTTCATGAATTTCATTAATGACCCAATAATCATTGGTATCATGTGTATATGCATCACATATTTTATATTATAGTGACATTTTAGCTTGGGTGTCATGTTAAATCAAGGGAAAACTCCTTACATCATAATCTTGGTTGAAAATCTCACATGACTATTTTAATAAAACATGAACATTCCTTTGTGGAGATTTGTTAATGTTATGGCCTTCCACTTCATAGTCAGCATAACACAAATTATTTGAGGTATTATGATCATTATTGGTTATAATATTCTCTAAATAATATTCCATCACATCGATCTAAACCTCCATAAAGGGGTTGATACCCACATCTATACTTCCCATGGATTCAATGTGGAGGGTGGATTTCATGCCTCGTGTAGCTCAATGAAAGTCTTATGAGATAAGGCTAATCAAAACTAAAGTAATAAACCTCCCATATATCATTGATCATGTTGTGTTGGGTTAATCTAAAATGATAGATTTGAAAGAATCATTTTGAAACATGCATCATATGTGCACAAACTCTTAGTGATATTTTTTTATATCTTTTAAGTTATCAATACTTTACTACTCAAATTAGGGGATATCAAATTCTTAGATTAAACTAGACTTTAATAATTCATAATTCACAACTATTTGTTGAGGATTAAATTTATGATACTATTTATGCATGTGATCCAATAAATTAGTCATAAATTGAGTTGTCTTTAACTCTAAAGAAGTGATACCTCCACTTGCCAAATGATTTCATACTTGTGAATATGCTCTATTTCATTTTTGACACCTCAATATTTAGGCAAGTGAAGTGTTATCTTGTAGTAGATTGTAGGTGCATTGGGTGGTTGTATTAGACCTTATTGTGGTGTTCCTCTAATTCCTCTTAAACCCTGGGGTAGTGGTCCACTGATGCCTCATGCACTGTTTCCTAATCCTATAGATCTAGTAGAGCCACCCCTGGTACTACCTCCTATAGTAATAATTACACCAAATATTATGGGTAATGTGGGATGTTTGTTAGTTATTATTCATCATATAGTTTTCCCACTAGTTATTTTCGATCCACTAGGCATTCCAAGGTGAGCCATAGATCACTCTTGAAATAGAATGGTAGAAACCAATGGTAGATATTTAACTTGATCTTGCACTTCTAGGGACTCTTCTATGGTTTTAGTTCCATATTCAACTTCAGATTCCACATTGTCAGTATCCAAATTTCTAACAAGAATTCTATCAAACTCAAATATGTGAGCATGCACTATAGTGGGGTAATTGGGTCTATTTGGATGGGATTATGATATCAATGTTTGTCCTATTTTTTCCACATGTACCTGTGCTAGTGAAAGGCATGAATTCATGGTTATGGAGTATTCACCATGCCTTTTTTCCCTCTTGTATATTCTCATGGTACTTATAGTATCCTCCTATCTACCTCTGAGATCATTTCCTCTTAAAGCCTTAGGCTTGGATTCATCATACTTATGCTTTCATATTTCTCATTATCCAACTTTCATATTAAACTACCAATCATATATCTATGCATACCTTCCATTTCCCCACCAATCACATTGCTCATACGTGAGAGAGTTTATCCATCTATGGGGAAGTTCTCAATCCTAGAATCAACCATAAGCTTCTTAATCTCTAAATAAAATAGATTGAGAAACCTCCCACATGGTTCCCTTAGAAAATTGAACCATACTTATTCTAGATAGGAATACATAGACACCATGTATTTTAGAATATAGTTATTAGGTATTCCATTCCATTAAACACCTTCAACTCATGTCTAATAAATTTCCAACTTATCAAATTTCATCTAATGTTTAGCTGATTAGGAAGCCTTCCATTTATAATTTATTAAGTGTTCTTACATATATGCCAAAAGCTAAGCATGTAAATGAATGGGTAATTCTATAAATAATATTTCATTTGAAGAATCATATAGGTGTTTTTATACCCATGTGCATGTATAAATTCTTGGTTTAAGATATTGGAATCCAAGGTTATTTTTTATAATAGTAACCCAACACTCAACATTTTCCAAAGATAGCCACTCGAGCATTTTTCTACCATCATTCCAACAAGTGCAACATGTCCCAACAATGGAACCAAAAATATTGAGTATTTTTCCTTAACTTTAAATAAATAAGTATTAGCTATGCACTATATGGAAATAAGTTTCCAATGATCTTGCACATTGGCATATCATGCAAGGAGTAACCTCACATTCTCACCTGAGGCATGTAGTCTAGATTGGTCCCCATCAATTCTTCTATATGTTGGTGGTTAGACAACTTTATCTTACTTAGGCACTCAAATTAACATTTATTCATTGTTAATATCAACATTATTATATATTTATACATTTGAGTAATTCATATAATGCATATAACTAATATCATAAAATAAAATTTAACACTATATAGTTCAACACATCATGATTTGTAGTCAAAATATTCTATTGTTTCCATTGAATAAGATTACAAGGTGCTTACTTCATTACACTCTCTCTTCAATTTTTCATTTATAATCAACTTCAACCATAGCAATAACACTTTATAATAAGACTAGGGGGTACTTATACACAAATAAACCCCTCACCTTTGGTTACATCAATAATACCAAAGTGATAATTAACCAATGATCATTAACAATAATGAGTCATGGAGAGTTCTTATAATTAATTATAATTAACTCTAGATGAACCACCCCTATATACCCTCTCTATACTAGATATTCATGTCCATATTCCTCTTATTTTATAGATCAGTACTAGATTTATGATTTCATTAGTCTCTTCTACTTCTATGAACTACTTTGTAACCACCTCCACTCCATGCGTTATTTTTTTAGTCTTGCACTTCTTTGAATCTTATGTCTTCTACTCATTCTCTGCTTCCTTTATTTTCATGAATTAACCTTCCATGATAAGGTCTTCTACATTGTTCCCTTGTGCTTCTCTCTTCTACATAGTGGTCTTACACACCTACTCTTATACCCTTGCTCTTTTTTGCTTGTCTCCAAAATACTTATAATATATTATTACAAAATTGGGGTCTAACATAGTTCATACTTTTTTATAATTTCATACTTCTACTATAACCAACAACATTGATTAAAACAAAATTTTATTATAATGTAACACAGATGTTACCTAAACCCATGGTAGAATTTAGTGGATTCTATATTGATGGATCTTAAGCCATAAAGGATTAGTATGCTATAACTACTTGAAATCCACTTGAATCTTACAAGTACATACGCCGATTTGATTCTAAACCTTGACAAAGTTTCCAATACCATTAATGTATATTCAAGTTTGATGGATAGACTTCATATCAACAACATTTTTTATGATTATTGTATACAATGGAATAATTCCAAATATAAGCCACTCATTATTTTGATGGGCTATTATGAATCAACCCACCACTTTCTACACCAATTATGACTAAATATAAATTATAACAAATACTAGGGATTATTAAAATACAATAATAACTAGATAATCCATATAAGTGTATTAAATGGTGAGGATTATATTGAATAACCAAGTAAACTAAATACTTTGTATAAATGACACAAATTTTTTGGTAGATTTGATAGGCTAAACTAATAAACCCATCACTACATAAATGTGCTACATGTAACTAGAATATAAATTTAAATAAGAGACCATATGTGTTATAACTTGTTATCAAGCATATGACTTCACAAATTAGAGAGCATGGTCTTATAAAAAAATTCATAATCATGGATAGGTTCATCATACCCTTGTTTAAATTTCACAATCTATGCACAAGATAGTTTTTCTCTAATGTAGACTAGGAAATTTATTATAAACTATTCGATAAAAGGGTTGAAGGCACAAACTAAGTAAAAAAAAAGATTATATAACCATTTTAATGTATAATATTTTATAATCCTTGGAAATATTTTGGTTAATAACTTATCATTGGGTGAATGGTTTAAACATGTTGTGGAAAAAGAGTAAATGTTCTCTTCTAAATAACCCCTACCATCATAAAGTGTGAATTTAGGTGGTAGAAAGATTATCGATATGGAGTAGGTATATATTTATAGGACCAATGGACCATGTAATAATGTTTTTTAATTGATTGAATATATTACATGAGAACCTTTATCTAATTATAATACTTGATCCTATAGATTTGTGATAGTCTGTATGAGGGATTGTGAAATAAGTATGGTTACTAATATAAAAGGAAAGCATTATGTTAACCTCATAGTATGTGTGAGCATCAAATGTGTAACTGTAGGCATAATATTAGTAGTAGTAGTCATCTTAACACCTATTGTAGAGTTATTACCACTAAAAGTTTAAACATCATAAACTTTTACATATTGGATATGCATATAAAATTTGTCAAGAGGATGTGTGAGAGGTGGAATGGGATGGGTAGGAACATTATAATGGCATCCATTTTATACTATAATATGAGTCACCTCACCTCTTGGGATAATGACAGTGTGGACATCGATAATATAGGGATCTTAGTTATCACAACCTTGAGGTAAGACCAAAAAATTCTCTCATGTAATATTTTGAGAAAAGTTAAGAAAAATTAATTATTAATTACTTCCTTATTTTTATTTTACATTAATTCGATCCATTTCATTATATGGGTATAAAAAAATTGCATATTTAGGCCAACAACATGTAATTTTACAATAATTATTTGAATTATAAAATATACACTATTCATATCCATTACATCCATCATATAATTTAAAAAATAAATAACCAACCACTTTTGGGAAAATCTAAGGAATATCCAAAAATAAAAGGCAATTTTCAATATAAACCAGTAAATAAATGAAATCCATTTTTTTTTTTAAATTAGGTGTTGTTTTATCAAATTTTGGAAAACCTATCAATATGTAGATTACTTTAAATGATAAATTATTGTGTAAAATTAGGAATAATAATACTTCATATATCAAGCATTCATTTATTTTAAACTTTATATCTATGGAAACTTCCTAAATAAGAAAAGTGCAATAAAAAATTATAACTTTTTTAGAAAACAATTTTGTAGGATGAATCAAAAGTTGAAACTAGTAGAGTGGCTTGGTCTAGTGATAATGAAACTATATTTATAGGTGAAATGAGCCCCCAAAAATATCACCCTGAGTTGTAAATGATTGGGTTCTCTTGTCCTCTATGAGGTTGGCCCTGACAAACAAATAGTAAAGATCTAGGATTTCTAAGTTTTGTTCACCTTCATTTGTATGTTCTATGCAGGAGCTTTTGTCAACTATGGATACCATTGTATAACTATTTTTCCTTTAAAACCCTATCCTTGACATGTGAAGATTGATGCAATTCAATGGGATAAAAATGGGTCAGTGGTTGAAGGTGGGAGTGACCTTGAAACCCCATGTGTTGAGGATTACCTACATACTAATACTACAAAGATATCAAAATTTATGTAGTTCTTCCATGCTATAATGGTATGTGAATGGCTAGTGAAAAATACTAGAATTCAGTACAATATTGATGTGATAAAGTGCCTTAACTGTGACTTGTGACCTTGGATATGTATTTAAACATTAGATCTAGATTACTAGAGTTGTATGTGTATGCAATAGGAATCCAAGGGAAAATATGCATTAGTCACATGTTAGTAGAATCAAACATCCAAAAAAATATTAATACAAAGTATTCCCAAGCCTAGATACTAGGGGAACTTATGATAACAAGACAAAACACAACACAACTATAATAACAAAAAACAAATCCCTTTCACCTTCCTTGTAGATCTGAATTATTTTTTGAGATGGTAGTTAATTTGCTCAGCTTGTTTCCAAATGGAGTCTTCATCATCATTCTTGTTTTGCCAGAAGCACCTCCCCTTTTTCCAATATGGTTTTATCCTTGGAATGTATTAGTCTATGAAACTTCTCTTATAAATTTTGAATAATAACTTTAGACAAAAGAACTTGTTAAAAAATGGTCATGCCTTGGGTATTTATAATTTTTTAGAAATAAAGAGAATGATTTATGACCATCCATCTCAAGATCAAGATGTGTGGCCACAAATCAATTCAATTATGACCATCTATCTTAAGATGAAGATCAATGGATGAAAATCATAGGGCCATGTGAGAGACATGGGTCAAGAATGATTATGTCTCCCACCCAATTCTTGATATTTATAAGTGGCTTGAAAACTTGGAATGATGTCACCTTTTCAGATATTTTTTTTGAATTTATGAGTTTTCAAAAATAGAAATTTATTAATTTTCCATGTCTTGGACACTTGTCATGAGAGTTGAGGAATAAATTCAATTAGTGAATTTAAAAAATAGGAAATGATAAAATGTATGGATTTTCCTATTAGAAGAAATTAGGCTAATTAAACAAGATTATTTAACTTAATGAAAATTTAAGTGAATTTTAATAGTCAAGGAACCATTTGACATAATTAATCCCAAAATGTCTCTTGTACAATCATAATTTGACTCAAGATTAATTAGGTGAAGCTAACAGTTGTGTATAGTGCATTACCCTAGTTAGTGATGTGCTAATATGTTATAAAATATGCATATCAAGTGTGTATAAGAATTTGGTTATTTTAATTATTTTGAGACTTAATTTATGTTTTTTGCTAGAAATTGATCTGAAATACACTTAGACACAGATGTGACCAAAAAGGACTATCTACATTTTGCCTTATTTGAAAAGGTATTATGAGACATAAACATAGTAATGTCTTTTCAAATAATGAAAAAATAATTAAGAAAAAAATTAGATAGTGATTGTAAAATTATTCTCCAAACAAAGTTTGGGAATCTTATGATGCCCCCTCAAGGGAGTGGATGAAAAATAATATTGATGGATGATCTCTCAAAAATAATCAAGAATAAGAAAGTAACTAACCCATGTATAAGATTAATATAATCGATCTAATGCTTGCATGCTTGATTTATAATGATGAGAATATACCTAATGTGTTGACAAATGTAGTTTGTTATAAGCCAATAAGTAAACATCCATGCCCCAAAGGGCAGTATGGATAACATATTTATTTTTCCCTAGAAAATCATATTTTATCATGATAAATTGATTATTCCCTAGTAAGGATAATTGGCAAGGATAACTAAAGGATATAACATGTTACACAGTTTAAAGATGAGCGGGCACAAATGTAGGTGTGATGGTCTAATGACTTTTTAAAAATTGAAGAAATCATAAACAACTAGGCACATAAATATACACAAAGTAATGAAAGAGATTATTGGAATAAAATAATGGGTATTTAATAATAATGGTTGTTGAGTTGACCCAAGTACTTCATGTATCCAAACACTACCTACATAGTCTAAATGAACCTCAAGATAATGTGGTTCTCCCACAAATGGTAGAAAATGGAATAAAGAATGAATAAATAGATGAATAAGAATGAGAATAAAAATTTATTAATGTGGATGATTTTTTTTTACCTATCAATTTGAAGATGTTCATCTTGATTAGCATCGATACAGCTAAAATGGTCAATGAGCTTGATATTGATTAAGGAATAGGGGATAACTGCCAAAGTAAACAAGGCAGATTATCAAAACACCATTACTTAATAGATCCACTAGCATAATTTTTATTATATATTATGAAATTATGCATTATAGTTATAAAAAACTATAATAACAATATGTATCTTAAGCATAAGGACTGACTCCTGATCCAATAGATAATTGAAAACAACACACCAGTGATAAAAATCATGATGGCAATGTTAATGTATGAATATGGATGGACTCAAGTAAAATCATAAGGAATCATCCTATGAATTAATATGAACTGAATCAAGGCACAATAAGGAAAGCAAATAAATAGGCAAACAAGTAAACAAAAACACACAAAGCTTGAAAATAAAAGCAAGAGAAAACATTATGTTGTTAACCAAGTCAATACCTACATGTGAAGGCTCAACAAAATGAGAAATGGATGGTTCCCCAAATCAATATTATATACATTATAACAATATGTGGGGATAAGAAATCCTAGTATAAGTTTCATGATTTGATTTTCCCTAGCAAGGTAAAAGCTATGAGCTTGGACTAAAAGTACAAATCTGAAGGTGCCCCTAATCAATGATACATGAAAAGCAAAGGTCACACCCCCAAGGATACTTGGTGTAAAAGTGATAAATTAATGGTGAACCTAAGCAAGGATACATGCAAAATTAATGTCACATCATAATGGTAATGTAATGGATTAGAACCAACAACGAATTTGCCATAATAGGGTGGATTGAGGATTGGTGACTAAGTTTAAGATAGGACAAAAGTTTTTATATTTTAGGGATTTATATCTCTCTAGGAAATTGTAAACCATCTTCTAATGATTTTTTTTTTACATGGATTTATATTTTGTATGAATATTGTAAGCCTATTCCAATTTTTAGGATTTTGCAGCTTTATACCTCTTAGGGAGATTGTAAGCATTGATCTAATTTTTATGTCTTTTGATTATTTTGAATGTTTTTTGGGCTATTTGACATCTCAACTTGATGGAAGATTAAGATATGTAGAATGGTTTAACTCATAAAATGGTAATAGAATGGTTTAAGATATTGGTAAACGATAATAAGCTAATACAATAATCCCACATTCATTGGGATTAGAGACTACTGATGGATAAGATAGGATAAATAAGAGCTTAAAATAATGTTAAGAACCAAAAAAAAAATTTAATGGAGCTAAGTCAAAGGAAGGGTTCCTTCATGAGGAGGCTAGGGATTCTTAAATTTTATGAGGGCATAAGTGAAGTGAAAATAGTTATTTCTAGGATCTAAGTTTTATAATATGGGTGTTTATCAAGATCTGCAGAGCCTTTTTGACAAAAGGCCATCATTGTTATGAGATAAGTTTTATGGGTTGTATATAAATGAAGACTTTTAAATATTTTCTTTGAAGGTTTTCTAGATTATATCTAGTAAAATACCATCATTGTGGTAATAGATAGTGGATGGACTACTTCTAAGTCAAGCATTGCAAATCCTTTCTTTATAAAAGTTAGTCATGTTTGAATCCTTTGTATCAATACCTTGGTACTAATAGTCTATGGGGTTATGTTTCCACACCTAAAGGTGATTGAACATGACCTTTTTGATTAACATGACTATTATTTAGAACCCATGAAAATATGGTAAAATGAAATTCAAACATAACAATATAGTAGACTAGTGTGGGGTCATGTTTCTTCACTAAAAAGTTATGTGATTGCACTTTTAAGTGGATACACCATTTCATCAAATCCATGATGTGTAAAGACCCATTTAATCTATGGATATGATGGGATATGATTGAATATTAATATTCATGGGCATTATATAAGGCATTGGCCTAGGATTGAGTACACAACTTACTTTAGGTGATTAGTTATGTTATATCAATGGTAATATTTGTAGTATCCTATCATAGAATCAAGTCACAAATTTTCATAATGGCACATAATGGAATCAATGTTAATGTAGTTGGAGATGATTGAGACCCACCACATATTGTTATTATCTATGAGGTAAACCTATGGATATTTTAGACATTGTACTAAGTGATGGACCTAGTAGAAGAAATACTATAACAATAGCAGTCGATAGAGCCTTGAATTCAACCTCAACCTCCAACTTAGTGAAAAGGCATGAATTTTACTATATAATATGTTGATAAGGGGAGCTTAATGTTAGGCCTAAATAAAATGAACAATGATTGATTTATCATGGAGGAACTCCTCACTATCCACCAAGATGTGAGATGAGGTGATGGCATGCATTTATTACATAGGCTCATCACAATGAGTAGATCAATAAGGTAGAGAGTGGTGTAAGATAGAGAGTTGGGTAAAATTATCTTACCAAGATGGTGCATGTAAATATTGGGATCCTAATGTGTCTTCTAATATATATAGATGTAGTAAGGAATGTGGATCAGGCAATGCAACCTATAGTCATGTGTGGCTACTATGGAGAGACTAGCCATGCAAAATAAATGTGCCTAAGGATAAATGTTGTAGATTATAAATCATTAGGAAACTTATGAGGATGATGGCTTGAGTTTAATATAGAGTCACCAAATCCTTATCCTAATGTTGAGAGAGTGACCAAACCAAGGCACAATGCCTAAGGTGGCAAGATACCAACTGACTATTTTTTTTGTGCACTTCTATGCCTGAGGTGATAGGTTGTAACTATGTCATGATGTTTACACCTATTTGTATGATTTGTGTGATTTATTGAATTTTAATGTAGAGAGAAAGTTATTTTCATTTCATGTTTGGAACAAATTTATGGTTATCCATGTTTCTTCGATTATGGCTTGGTTTAAGTGTAAATAACTGAACCTAAATGTAAGTGTAAATAGAATAGGATCAAAATATGAATGATCAAATGCTAATTATAAAATTTAATAGATCATGATGAGGATTAAACAAAAATACCAATAATTCAAGTGCTAGATATAAATAATCAAGACTTAAATGGAAAGCATATATTGTGAAAACCAAAGGCAACTGAAAAAAATAAAACTAAAATGAACATAAAAAATAAGAAACATACACACACAATAGAAATTCAATAAATAAAGTACTTAATGAAATTGTTTGTGAATGTGAAATAGAAGTGTTATGCTTGGAAAAATGTTTCCCCTAGGCCATAGGGAATATTGGCATAGGTATGATGATACAAGAATAGAAAGGGTGAATATAATAATAAGGGGTGGCCAAGATAATTTCAAATGCCCTAGGAAATTAGGCATTACCTATATATTCCCATGGATAGTAAGTCTAATATAAACTTCAGGCCAAATGTAGTTCTTCCAAGATTTGGGATAGAATAAAATTGATGATAAGTAAACCTAATAAAAAAGAAGAAATAGTAAAGTGTCATGCTCTCAAAATTATGGGACCATTCAAGTGATGAGAATGGGATGTGAATTTAATTAAATTCTTGATGCCCATTGGTCATGATAATGATTACTTGTAAAATGGTGAGATCATAAGAAAGGTCAAGGAGTTAAAGGTACATCAATTTTAAATGCACAAATGTCCACAAAAGTGAATCAAAAAATAGAGAGACCATAAGGCAAAGGGATTTAGCACTCATAATTATGAGAATGTCAAGCACAAGAATTTATAGAATTGTAAGAGTGAGGTTTATGTTAAAACCACACTAAAAGATAGAAGACAAGTGTTCATAAATTAAATAGGTTTGTAATTCATAGTGTTCACTATGTCTAAGGATTGGAAAAATAATATGAACTCATAAAATGGTAAGAGTGTAAAAATGATTGGAAATAAAATTATAATTATGAGGAAACTAAAATAAAAGTGGTCACTTATAAAATAGTTATAAGGCCTACACTAATTAGGGCAAAATAGATGGATAGAAGTGCTAAAAATTAGTGAAGTGATGAAGGAGTGGCAAAAAATTAGTGGTTGAGCTAACCTCAGATACCTCAATATATCCAAGTGTTTCCTACATAGTCTGTGTGGACTTTAGGCCAATGTAGTCCTCCCAAAAATGGGAGGAAACACAAATAGGAAAATGGTGAAGGCAAACAAAAATGGTCATGTTTGGATAAAGGGTTGCCACCCAATAAATGTAATAAACTATGTCATCGAGAATAAAATTAAAGACTATTTAAAAACAAGATGACAAACCAAGAAAAAAAATTGGAGCTTTATATTTCTCAAGGAGATTGAGTTCTCTTTTGTTTGAGATGTTTTGATTTTTAGGTCATTTTGTTAGAATTTTCCATTTTTAGGGTTTTTTGGCATCTCAAATTAATTGAGGATTATGAGATGCAAAATGGGTAAATCTCATAAAATGGAGAGATCATTGTCTTAGGGTTGTTCATAAAATGATGAGAGTGTGGCTTACGTTTCTCTCAAAATAGTGAGAGTGTAGCTTAGGTTCCTCAAAAAAATGATGAGAGTGTAAGGCAAAGGGGTCTGATGCTCACAATTATGAGAATGTCAGGTATAATAATTCATAGAATTATGAGAGTGAGGTTTAGGCTAAAACCAGATTGAAAAATATAAAATGAGTGTTCATAAATGAAATAGGTTGGTATTTCATAGTGTCCACTATGTCTAAGGCTTGGAAAAATAGCATGAGCTTGAAAAATAGTGAGAACATAAAAATTATGATTGGCAAGGGAACAATAACGATGAGGAAACTAAAACACAAGTGGTTACTTATAAAATAGTTATAATGCCTACAATATTTAAGGAAAAAGAGATTGAAATAATTGACAAAAGGTAGTGAAGTGATTAAAAAGTGGTGAAGAATTGGTAGTCAAGCTAACCTAAGATACCCTAATATATCTAAGTGATACCTACATAGTTTGTGTGGACCTTAGGTTGATGTAGTTCTCCAAAAAATGGGAGGGAACACAATCAAGAAAATGGTAAATGCAAATGGATATGGTCATGCTTGGATAAAGGGTTCCCACATGATAAATGCAATAAACCATGCCATCTAGAATAAAGCCAAAGACTACTGGAAAACAAGATAACAAAGAAAGTAGATTTTTGAGGGGGATTTGTATCTCTTATGGAGATTATGAGTCCTCTTCTTTTTTAAATGTTATAATTTTTAGGTCATTTTGTTAAGATTTTACATTTTTAGGGTTTTTTGGAATCTCAACTCAATTGAGGATCATGAGATACATAATAGGTAAAACTCACAAAATAGAGAGTATTGGCCTATGGTTATTTATAAAATGATGAGAGCATGGCTTAGGTTGCTTGCAAAATGGTGAGAGTGTAGATTAGGTTGCTTTCAAAATGGTAAGAACGTAAGGCAAAGGGGTTTTGGAACTCACAATTATGAGAACATCAAACACAAAAACTCATAGAATTTTGAGAGTGAGGTTTAGGCTAAAACCACACTAAAAGATATAAGATGAGTGTTCACAAATGAAATAAGTTGGTAATTCATATTTTTCACTATGTATAAGGCTTGGAAAATAATATGAGCTTGAAAAATAGTGAGAGCATAAAAATAATGATTAGAAATGGAATAATAAAGATGAGGAAACTAAAAGACAAGTGGTTACTTGTAAAATAGTTATAAGGCCTATAATCCTTAGGGTAAAAGAGATGAAAAGAAGTCCTAAAATATAGTAAAGTGATTAAGAAGTCGTGAAGAATTGGTAGCTGAGCTAACCTAAGATACCCCAATGTATCCAAGCACTTCCTACATAGTTTATGTGGACATCAGGCAAATGTAGTTCTCCCAAAAATTAGAGGGAACATAATTATGGATATGGTAAAGGCAAATATAAATGGTCATGCTTGGATAAAGGGTTCCCACTTGACAAATGCAATAAATAAGGATGTGTAAATTAATGAAAGAGATTATTAGAATAAAATAATGGGGGTTGAAGAATAATGATGGTCAAGCTAACCTGAGATACCCTAATGTATCCAAGTATTTCCTACATAATCCATGTGGAACTCAAGACACTATAGTTCACCCTACAATGATGAAACTAGATAAGCAAAAATAATCTTGTGAATAGGAAAATGGAAAGGTATGAAATAATGGTAAGGCACGTCATGGTTAAAGGTTGATCCTAGGCTATAGGAAATAATATCATAGGTAGGTTGCCCCTAAGATATAACGAACAATGGCATAGGTAGGTTTACCTTAAGCTATAGCAAATAATTACTTAGGTAGGTTGATATATAACACTTGATAAAATTAAGGATGCAATTTCCAAACCACTATCATACTTCCTTAAGATATCACCCCTTTATGAATGAACATGCTCAAATAATTGTAAGACTAAATCACCTGCTAAAACTACATCTAAATCTAACCATTGAAAGTGTCTAAAGCATAAATGAATTAGAACCAAAGTCAAAATGGGAATGGGGGAGGTAAACCAAAACTTTGGCCAATAGAGAAGGTATAGGAGGAAAGGTATATGGTATGGTATTAAAAAGGTGATGTTATAACCCAACTTAAATGATCCTCATTGAGAATACCTTAGGTCACTTGAGAAAAAAATCACTTGAGATGTATTATGTTCATTGGTTAATCAAGTTCAACTCCTTCTATCATGGCCAACCTATATTCTTTAGATCTAAAGTTAATACAATCACAAAAGGTCCCAACTAATTAGGCTTGAACTTGCCTTTTTTCTTGCATTCAAAATTTGTGTTCTTCTAGTTTTATTTGAATACAATATCACCAAGCTCAAATTCTAAATTTTTTAGATGCCTATTATATTGAACACACAACCAATTTTGGTAAGCTTGAAAACTATTCATAGTGGCCATGTGTTTTTCATCTATTAGTTTTAGCTCTTGTAGATAATTCACTCTATAATCCTCATCATCAAGGTTATGTTTCAATGAAATGCATAGAGAAGGTAACTCAACCTTGACAAGAAGAACGGACTCAGTGATATAAGGGAATATGGTGTGGCTCTTGTTAGAAGGTATAAATTGGTTTAGTAGGCCTTAAGGGCATGAAAGAGTTGAAAGTGCCAATCACATCCAGCATTATTAACAATCTTCTTAATAATCTTAACAATGGTTTTGTTAGATGCCTTTGCTTGGCCATTACCTTGTAGGTAATATGTAGTGGAGAAATGTTGGGTAATTTTTTATTTGGCATAGAGGGATTTAACATCTTTTTTTTTAAATAAAACATTATTATCAGATATAATGTCATATGGGATACCATAGCGGCAAATGAGGTGACTAAAAAATGAATTTGGATATTTTATTTACTATTACATAAGGGGAATTAATTCTACCCACTTAATAAAGTAATTGGTGGTGGTATGGATATGTTTATGTCCATCTGAGGAGGCAAGGTTAATCTTTCTTATGAGGTCGAGTCCCCATGTTAAAAATGTCCATGGCATAGTCATTAACTTAAGTGTTTGGGTTGGGGCATGTATCAAATTGGCATGCCTTTGACATTGTTAACACATTTTAACATAAGCAGTTTCATGTGTTTCCATGGTTGGCCAATAATAACTTGTATGTAATAGTTTCTTAATGAAGATGGCCCCACTAGTGTGGGGCCCACAAACCCCTTTGTGCACTTACCTCAATGCTACTCTAGACTCTACCGAGGTTAAATAGTGAATCAAAGTTCCATCAAATTTTATACAATAGAGTGTAAGTCCAAGTTATAATGAGAGATTTGGTGGATGAAGGATTTTTGTTGTTTATAGGAAAGGTTTAGTGGAAGGACTTGGTCATGGAGGTATTTATAGAGTTTGAATTACTAGGCATAATTGGGACCAATAATATCACAAATCATTTCAATTTCCAAGGGTTTATGGGATGGTGTGAGAGAATGTTCAACAAGGAACTAATAATCTCTTGCCTTATCTATGATGTAGACCATAAAACTAATTGTAATAATGGAATATATTATTCTATTGTTAGCCTAAGGTATTGTTCAAACTAAAGGTGGTAATTTGTTGCTTGAGAGTGTCCACCATGGATTTATAAGGTACCAACTTCTCATCTTTGGTTTAGAATTGGTCTATGACCTAATTATTGATAAGTTGTGAATCTCCATAAACTAGTAAATGTTTAATGTTCCATGATACCGTTAAAAAAATCCATATAATGAGTGATTCATACTCAACCATGTTATTGGTACAAGGAAATTTGATAATAAATGACTTGGGAATGAGATCCCCCTATGGTGTTATGAACAATAGTCCTGCTCCTGACCCATGAGACATGAATGAATCATAAAAATAAATTTTCCATTACTACTCTTCAGGAGGTGTTTTGACTACAATCATGATAGACTCGTCTAAAAATCCAAATGTGAATCGTTGAGTGTCAAGAAGAGGAGATTTTATAAGTTAGTCTATAATTATTTGTCCCTTGATGGTCTTTTGATTATCAGCTTCAATCTCAAACTCACTCAAAAGTATAATCCATTTATCCATACAACCCTGTAAGTATATTTTTTAAAGTAAATACTTGAGCAAATATACTTTGGAAATGATGATGGTCTTATTATTTAGCATGTAGTGGCATAGTTTTTGATCTATGAAAACTATAGCTAAACAAGATTTCTCAATCATCATATAATTATGCTTATACATGACTAGTGTGTGTCTTGGGTAATAAACAACATGTTCCTTCCCTTGTTCATCATTTTGGGTTAATAGTACCCCCAAAGCATTTCAATGGCACAAAGGTAGAGTAAAAATGGTTTGTCTAGCATAAGTGGAAATAAACCAAGTGGATTGGCCAAGTATTCTTTTGATTGGTTGAAGGCCTTCTAAAAATATATGTTCCATGAAAAATTAGTACCCTTATTTATAAAATGGGTAAATGGATGGTGTTTATCGATGAGTTATTATATGAAATGTCTACTTGATTATATCTTGCCCTGTAAAATATCGATCTGATTCAAAATAGATGGTGGTAGCATCTCGATAATGGCCTTGAATTTAGATGGATCAACTTTATTGATGTAGGTTTTATTCACACCATATCCTTAATGAGGTAGCCTTTAATGTTTTTACATCTTAATAGAGGTAAACTCCACTCCAAGGCATGAGTTATAAGTATGCGGTCTATTACAACCTATTAATGGAATATCGGGTAGGGCCTGTAGGTTGTTGACAAGGTTTTTTTAGATAGAGGTATGGTTCCTAATAAGGGTATTGAATCTCTATATGAGTTTGATGGGTGGTTGGTTTCTAATATATAGTGGATAGATCTTAAAACAAACACAAAAAAAGGAGGGAAGGGTAAGGAAAAAAAAATATTTTATGGTTTTCAAGAACTACTTCCCTAAATGGTTTCTAAAAGGATAAGTGATCTCAAAACCTATGCCCATTGCTAGCAGCACTTGCACACACATAATCAAACATGGCTAAGAAGTCTAAGGAGATAAAGATGCAAGAAATTCATAAGCATTGGACAAAGGTTAATGTTGACCAATTTTTCCCATAGGCAAAAATTTTGGTCCCCTTCTTCCCTTGCTATTCATGACAATCATTTTCAGGTTGCACAAGTTCAATGAGTTTGGTTCATGGCCTTTTTCAAGTGGTTCAGTGACCTTTGGTTCAAAAGTCCATCTTCAAGTTCAACATCTTGATTCAACAAGCATTGAACTATTGAACCAGACTTGGTTCAATGGGTTTGGTTTATTGGGCTTGGTTCAACGGGTTTGGTTCACCGAGCTTGGTTCAAAGGGAGACATTCATCGGCCTTGGTTCATTAGTTCATCGGTGCTCAATGGTTGAACCATTGAACTGTTGAACCATTTTGGTTCAATGGCTTGGTTCAAAGGGTATGCCCTTGGGTGAAGGGGAGTCTTCAAGTTCAAAATGCCCTAGCAAAGGGTAGGCACTTTAATGGAAAAGACTGGGTAAGTCCCAAATTTGCTTAAATTCAAAATTGGTTTAAGTCCTAAATTCCTTCAAACTTTTTGTCTGAAGGAATTCCTTCAAACAAAAAGTTTAAAGGAATTCAGGCATAGCTCAAAGCAAAGACAGAGACAGACCTGGGGAATTTCCACAGACATTTTATTCACAAGAAAATGTCCACAGATAAAAGTCCGCAGAAAATACACAAAGCCCACAGGAGCCCGGGGGGTAATCTAGAGGACCCAAACGACCCGCTGAAGGACCCTGAAGTGTAGGTGCCCTTGCAGGGGACTCTCGGCCAAGTGTAAAGGGATGCTTCTGAACACCGAAGGGTCACCTTCCCTTCAAAAAGGTGATAGAGATAAAGGAAAGAATGCCCATGGAGAGTTGAGAAGGACAAAGCCGGTGAATGGACCTAATGATGCTTTGATAGGGACAAAGACGTTCTAAAAACCATCAAGTTCAACAAATCAGATTAGCCATTGGTTTTCAAACCAATGACAGCCATACAAATGTCAAAGTTAGCAAAATGAAATGGCCATTTGTTTTCAAACTGAGAGAGCGCTAACCAAAGGCCCAGAATGTAGTGACCTGCCAGAATGTTCACCCCCAAGGGATGAAGGAGCCAGAAGAGACAAAATTGAGAAAAGACAAAGTGACAAGCATGGAATGAGCAAGTAGTTAGTCCAAGTGGTGAAAGTAAGCACTGATTTGAGAAGTGACTCCAGCATGTGAAATAGTTCTTGTGAATTGATCATTGGGGATGCAAACAGCTAGCAATGCAACTAATTTCTCCATTTTACATTTAATGAGTAGACAAACTGTGTATTGATTTTGTAAAAGCAGACTTTAAATAGACAAAGCACATAGCTCATTAATGTTTTGAGCAACTTTCTCTTCCTAATGAAGGGACGTGATAGGCCACTTGTAAAAAAGGAGTGCCAAATGGGCCTCCTTTATTCTCCTATATATTGAGGACTTGTCATTTAAGAAAGGATCTTCCACATTTTTAAGGCGTAGCCCTAGCAAAATTTCACCTAAATCAATAAATGCATTTTTACCTCTATCTTGGATAGACATGTCTGAGTATGCCTTTAGTGTTTGTTTGTTTTCAGTCATTATTTCTTAAATGCTTTCACAGGTTCAACACCAGCATATATGTTGTCTACAAGGTGCCATCTCTGTAGTTGATAGGAGGAGAGTTATATTTGGGGGTGGAGAAATAGAGAAATTACCTTTCAGTGTGCCTCTCATAGCACCTTTGGTGAACCTCTATTCTTTGTGTTTTCATTTAAAACCTCCCTGTCAAGCTTTTATAGTCTGGTCCTTCTACCAAGAGTGAAGCGTATGTATGCATTCATCTATTTTTAAGAGTGGATGTGAGAAGGTTGACTTAGTTTATTTCCCTGCAATCTTTCTCCCTTTTCATCCCCCCCCCAGTTTATATATCTATATATACATGTATTTACACTTGTTGGAAAAAACATGGTGCATCAAAGGGAGCTAGCCCTTATCTAGAGACTGTCCCCTCCAGCTTCGCTAGTCCCATAGGTGAGAGGGGAGTTTCCATAGTTGCAAGGAGAAGGCAGGAGCTCAGCCTCCTACCAAGGGTGCAATCTTTGATGTCAACAGTTTTGGCATGCCTGGTGGGACATAGTTTGACAACTCAATAAGGTTTTAGGATTGATTTTGGTCCTATCATAACAAATTTAAGCTTTCCAGCATCTGGTAACTCCAATGGTAAGAGCTTTAGTTTCCCATTAAGACTAGTTTCTTACCTTTCTATGCCTAAAGTCACCACAAGGTCTACTTCAAAAGGGGTTCCTTTCGATTTCATTGAGTTGCCTTTGAACTCTGCAAAAAGACTACAATTTGAGAGGACCCATCCTTATCCAAAAAGCCATCCTCCTAGACCTATTGTAAGGGATGCATACACAGCAGAACCCTAGTTATAGCCCATCCCAGCTATGGCATTGCCTTTTGTGACTTTTCATGGTCAGAGCCCCTTGAACCTACCACATTATGATCTAATTCTAGGAATAACCCTCAAAAATGTGCCTTCTTTTAATGGAGAGGGAACCATTACAATCATCGAGCATATTAGGAATATTTCTAACCTTTGCAATATTCACAATGTAATAGAAGAAAATATCACCATCAAATTGCTAGCATTGTCTCCCAAAGGCAAGGCTCTTGACTATTACAAAACTTTGCCTATAAATTCAATATATTCTTGGAATGAATTGGGCAATTAGTTGATAGATCATTTTGGGGAAAAGAGCGACGGCATCTCGCTTGTTGAGTAGCTAATAACCATAAAGAGAGCTCCACACAAGTATATGTAGGACTTCAACACGTGGTTTCAAAAGACATGGGATGATATTCCCATCTTGGTAAGGCCAACTCCTAGCTACGCTTTCTTGTATTATTTAAAGGCATTAAATAGTGATATTGATGTGATGATCCAATCCATGGTAGGGCATATACTACCAGCTTCTTATGACATAGCCATAGACGCTAAAAATTGCTTAGTACAGGCTGGGAAAATAGCCCCTGGGCCTCACATGCCACTTTTCCCAAAAATCCTACCTTTAATTTAGGCTATTGCTCGCACATTGGCTCCTCTACCTACCATAGAGAAACCAGTTGTTGTTCCATCCAATGAGCTTCATGAGGTTAAAAGTCTATTGTAGAGCATGTCAAACAAACTTGTAGCTCTCAAAAGACAACAAGCTCAAAGTAACATGCCAAATCAGGGATACCAACATTATGGTCAAGCCCCTAGACCCCCTTTTCAAAACTATAATCAAGGACAGGGTCAGCTCACTCATACCAGGACATTTCAAAGCTACAACTCAGGCCCCCCTTCATCATCTAAAGTCATGGTGTTGGTCCAGAACAATCTAGTATAGGAGTAGCCAAGTTGTTCGACCATGGGATATGGTCAAGAATAGGTTGTTTGCACAAACGAGATGATGAATTATTTCTAGAATGTAGACAATCAGGTAGCTGCTCATTCCCAGATTTTTAAGGCTCCAACTCAACCCAGCATAAGTAGCAATTAAGCCCAGCCTAATTCTACCCTCATGAATCATCTAAAAGTGGAATTTTATTTAGTGAATTATGTGGGTGTTATAGACAATCAAGCTAACTGTGTTACAGCCAACACAATATTTAAGATAAGATCAATGGGAGAAGCCTAAGCTACCACCCAAGTGGAAATAACACCTTCTCTATCACACTCAAATTTAAAGGCCCCAAACTTTAGATAGTCATTTGCACCTTCAGCCCCTCAGCCTGCAGCTCAAATTAGAATTAGCCCCAAAGAAAACTTGAAGGGAGGTAGTCCCAAAATCAATATAGTGGACCAGATGAAGAAGCTACATATCAACATCTCTTTATGGGATTCATTGTCTCTTCCAGGATATAAGGACATATTGAAGAAGGAATTACATGAGATGGATCGACAAACAGTCCCAGCGAGCACTGATAATGTCTTGATGACAAATGGATAGCCTTCCACTTCAGGTTAGGTAAAGAAGGAAGAAAAAATTCCCCCTTTCTATGTATCCTTGGTCATAGGGGATTTCTTGGTACATAATTGCATAATTCATAGTGGGGCTAGTACCTCAGTGATGCCCAAATGCATAGCTGACAAGATGGGACTGAAGTATGAAGAGATGAATAAAGGAGTCCTACAGCTTGATGGGACACTTACAAAAATAGTTGGGATTTTGAAGGGTTTAGGCTTGACATTACATGCTTGCCCAACCTTCTCAATTCCCAAAGATATAGTGGTAGTGGATGTTCCTCCTTATTTTGCAATTTGCTTGTCCAGGGACTTCACGTTAAAGATAGGTGGCTATCTAAAAGTGAATTGGTCATATCTAGTTTTTAGAACCAAGTACGGGACCAAGGTAAAAATCAAATTTGAACCACTCTACAAGGACCATCTAGAATTATATTCACCCAAGGCAGTGAACGTCAGTTACACCATTATCAACCCAGAAGAGTCCCCGACAGACCAATCTCCGTCCTCTGCTCTTGAAGGAGTCACAGACCTACTCTTAGATGAGTGGGGAAATGATAACTTTGAACATGATCCTTATAAGTTCATAGAGGAGGAAGACCTTGGAGTCTACTGCATGCATGAAGAGGGTGCCTTCATACCAAATATAATGAAGGTAGGCCAAGAGGAACTAGGCCTGTGGCAGTTGTATTTTGACGGTTCTAGAAGTAGGCTAGGAGCTAGTGGTGGGGCGATGTTAGTCTCCCCTTCAAAGGATAGGTACTTTTTAGCTTTCCATTTCTAATTCTCTTGCACTAGTATTGTTGCAAAATATGAGTCTCTTATTCATGGCCTGGAATGGGCAAGAAAAATAGGGATTAAGGAGTTGCAAGTTTTGGGAGACAGCGAGCTAATTGTAAATCAAGTGAAAGGCCAGAATCTGACCAAAAATTCCTTGCTAAAGTCTTACAATCATTGGGTCTGGGACTTGGTGGAATATTTCCTTGCTTTCAATATCACTTCCATTCCCAGAGAGTAGAACAAACAAGTGGATAGGCTAGCAGTAATTGGTGCTCAATTTGACGTTTCAAGGGAAATAAGTTAGAACTATGGTTCACACCACTTGAAGGTGGTAGTTTGACCCTCTATCCCCGATAACATTGCAAATTGGCAGTTTTTTGAAAATGACCAGTAAATAGCTTTCTTCTTGAGGAAGGAAGTTGAGTTCACAACATAAAACTAGGCAAAGTTGTAGCAGCAATATGGCAACCAAATTATTCAATTGAAGAACAATAAGCTTCCTAAAGGTTTGGTCATGCTTGAGAGCATCTTCAATAGAGATGACCAATTTAGAAGTGATAAGGCATGCATCACAACTAAAGAGGAGAATTATGAAAAGGTTGAGATCTTCAAGCATAAGTTGTTTGTGCTTGGAAAATTTTGCACTATTCAAGAAAGGTGGGCTTTCATTTTGCTATGTCAGGAGTTCTCTGATGTCTTTACTCAGGATTACACTGATTTGAAGGGGTTTAACCCAAGACTCACCCAGTACACCATCAAATTAGAAGAAGGCACCAGGCCAGTCATGTAGAAGTAGAGACCTGTCAACTTGATGATTGAGCCCCTCATGTAGAGGGAACTAGCCAAATTGATTAAGTCTAGAATTATATTTCCAATCAAACATTCCTCTTGGCTGGCCAACCTTGTTCTTGTTAGAAAAAATAATGGGGAGATCAAGCTATGTGTCAACTTTAGAGACCTTAATAAAGTCTCTTTAAAATGCCATTATCCTTTCCCAAGCATGGAGTGGATCCTTCAGAAGGTAACTAGTAGCGATCATTTCTCCCTCTTGGATGGTTATTTAGGGTATAATCAGATCCTAGTGCAAGGCTGTGACCAGCACAAAATGGCCTTCACCACTAAATGGGGAATGTTTGCCTACAAGAAGATGACATTCGAGCTATCTAATGCCGGCGCTACCTTTTAGTGAGCCATGGACATGGCTTTTGGAGGCTTGATAAACAACAACATGCTGGTATACCTTGATGATGTGAGGATTTCCTCTAGGGAGGCAAGCTAACACATAGAACACCTTAGGCAGATTTTTGAAAGGTGTAGGGAGTTTGGCATCTCTCTTAATCCAAAGAAATGCATGTTTGCTATTCATGAGGGGAAACTCCTTGGCCACATCATGTCTAAGGAAGGCTTATCCATTGACCCTGAGAGAATTTGTTCTATCCTGGAGATGTCCCTACCAAAGCACAAGAAGGGCCTGCAGAGCTTCTTTGGTAGGATAAATTTCATTCAGAGATTCATTCTAAATTTCATAGAGATAGCCAAGCCACTAACCTCTATACTGAGGAAGGGTGAGGAGTTTAAGTGGAAAACACAAAGAAAGGATAGCTTTGAAGCCATCAAATGGGCCATAACCCGAGCTCCTACTTTGATCAGCCCTGAATTCAATAAAGACTTCAACCTCTACACTTTCAAAAATGAAGAGGTGATCTCTACCATGCTTACTCAAGAAAATGGTGATGACCTCGAGCAACCACTTACTTTTTTTAGCCAAGGGTTAGAGGATTTTGAAGTCAGATACACATATGTTGAGAAGTAACTCTTGGTAGTAGTGTGAAGCCTAAATAAATTTAGGCATATGTTGTCTAACAATAGGATTTACCTCATGGTCCCACATCCTAGTGTCAAGGATTTATTGACCAATCGAGACCTAAATGAGAAGAGAGCAGGGTGGATCACCAAAGTGATTGAGTATGACATAGACATCAAGATCACCAAGCTGGTGAGGGGAAGAGGCCTATGTGAATAGCTTGCTATAGAATTTAAGTAAAAAAGGGGAGATAGCTTGCTAATTCACGATGCAACCACTATAGAAGAACCAGTTGTCATAAGGGACTAGACATTAAACCTGAGGCATTTCCTTCTCACTGGTGGGTGCCCATAGAGTCTTGATAAGACTGAAAGAAGGTACTTTAGGCTCTAGTCTCTCCATTATGTTTTGATTGATGGAGTATTTTTAGGAAGGATCTCTCTAGGGTCCTTCTAAGGTGCATTGATTCAAACTAGGATGATAAGGTACTATCTAAATTCCATGATGGGCCAGCAGGCGGTCATTTCACTCCTAGAGCTACTGCAGCAAGGATAATGAGAGCTGGCTATTTTTGGCCTACTCTTTTTAAGGACACCCATGCTTGGGTAAGAAAGTGCCAAAAGTGTGCACTTTTTGATGGGAAACAATGGTTGGCTGCCATGCCTCTATAGCCTATTCAGGTGGAGCAACCATTCATGCAATGGGGCCTAGATTTCATAGGGATGATCAATCCTCCCTCTAGTGCTAGACACAAATGGGTCCTGACTACTACAGACTATTTCACAAGGTGGGTGGAGGCTATTGCTCTAAAAGAAGCAAATGAAAGTATAGTCTTGGAGTTTTATGAGGACTTGGTAACAAGATTCGAGGTCTCAGCCACCATAATCTCAGATAACGCCTTGGCTTTTCTGGGAACCAAAACAAGTGAATGGGCACTAAGGTATGGTATATACCTCAACACTTCATCCAATTATTACCTATAGGGGAATGGGTTGGCTGAGTCCACCAATAAAAGTCTAATCAAAATCATAAAGAGGACCATGGAAGAAAATTAAAGGACTTGGCATGCCAAGCTGAAGACAGCTCTGTGGACTGATCAAATCACTCCGAAGAGAGCAATCATAAATTCTCCATATACGCTCTTCTATGGAAGGGAAGCTAGGCTTCCCATCTCACTTGAATTACTAGCATTGGAATTCACTCACCAGCTACAGTTAAAAGAAAGAAGTAGCATGGAAGTTAGGCTATGCAAGTTGATGGAGCTCCAAGAGATAAGGGACCGGGCTATGGCTTCTATGACTAGTCGCCAACAACAAGTGAAGAGATACTTCGACAAGAAATCTTCATCAAAATATTTTTTTGAAGGAGACATTGACTTGAAATGGGATGAATACCAAGCTAAGCCTAGAAAGCATGCAAAATTTGATGCCTTATAGAGCGGTCCTTACATAATCACTTAGTGTAAGCAGCATAATGCATTCCAACTCTCTAGGTTGGATGGTGAAGAACTACATATCCTAGTTAATGGGATACATATAAAGCATTGCCACTGAGTCTCCTTTCATTTGTATATATTTTCCCTTGTTTTATTTCCTATTTTCCCTAAGTGTTGTTGCACAAGCAGTAGTTTTTTTTAGTCTTGTGTGTGTTTTCTTTTCCTTGGAGGTAGATCTACATGTTTGGTTCTAAATTATTGGGGCTATTGCTAATTTTAAAGTTACAATCTAACTCCATGACCAATGGACTGCAAGGCAATTAGTCTCTAAGCATATCAGGCATGCTTCCCCTGGGAGTCACCAATTTGTTGACCAATTTTGCCCACAGGCAAAATTTTTGGTCCCCTTCTTCCCTTGCTATTCATGACAGTCATTTTCGGGTTGCACAAGTTCAATGAGTTTTGTTCATGGCCTTTTTCAAGTGGTTCAGTGACCTTTGGTTCAAAATTCCATCTTCAAGTTCAACATCTTGATTCAACAAGCATTGAACCATTGAACCAGGCTTGGTTCAATGGGTTTGGTTCATCGGGCTTGGTTCAACAGGGTTGGTTTAATGGGCTTGGTTCAAAGGGAGAAGTTCATCGGCCTTGGTTCATTAGTTCATCGGTGCATAATGGTTGAACCATTGAACCATTTTGGTTCAATGACTTGGTTTAAAGGGTATGCCCTTGGCCAAAGGGGAGTCTTCAAGTTCAAAATGCCCTAGCGGAGGGTAGGCACTTTAATGGAAAAGACCAGGTAAGTCCTAAATTTGTTTAAATTTAAAATTGGTTTAAGTCCCAAATTCCTTCAGACTTTTTGTCTGAAGGAATTCCTTTAGACAAAAAGTCTAAAGGAATTCAGGCATTGCTCAAAGCAAAGATAGAGACAAACTCAAGGAATTTCCATGGACTTTTTGTCCGCAAGAAAATGTCTACAGACAAAAGTCTGTGTAAAATACACAAAGCCCACAGGAGCCCGAGGGGCAATTTGGAGGACCCAAACAACCCACCAAAGGACTCTAAAGGGCAGGTGCCCTTGTGAGGTACTCTCGGCCAAGTGCAAAGGGATGATTTCAAATGTCGAAGGGTCACCTTCCCTTCAGAAAGGTGATAGAGACAAAGAAAGAATGCCCATGGAGAATTGAGAAGGACAAAGCCGGTGAATCGACCCGATGATGCTTTGACAGGGACAAAGACATTCTGAAAGCCATCAAGTTTAACAAAGTAGATTAGCCATTGGTTTTCAAACCAATGATGACTATACGAACATCAAAGTTAGTGAAACAAAATGGTTATTTGTTTTCAAACTGAGAGAGCGCTAACCAAGGGCCCAAAATGCAGTGACCCACCAAAATGTTTGCCCCCGAGGGCCAAAGGAGCCAGAAGAGACAAATTTGAGAAAAGACAAAGTGACAAGCATGGAATGAGCAAGCAGTTAGTCCAAGTGGTGAAAGTAAGCACCAATTTGAGAAATGACTCTAGCAGGTGAAATAGTTCTTATGAATTGATCATTGGGGATGCAAATAGCTAGCAATGCAACTAGTTTCTCCATTTTACATTTAATGAGTAGATAAACCATGTATTGACCTTGAAAAAGTAGAATTTAAACAGACAAAGCGTGTAGCTCATTAATGTTTTGAGTGACTTGCTCTTCCTAATGAAGGGACGTGATAGGCCACTTGTAAAAAAGGAGCACCAAATGGGCCTCCTTTCTTCTCCTATATATTGAGGACTTGTCATTTAAGAAAGGATCTTCCACATTTTTAAGGCGTAGCCCTAGAAAAATTTCACCCAAATCAATAAATGCATTTTTACCTCTATCTTGGATAGACATGTCTGAGTATGCCTTTAGTGTTTGTTTGTTTTCAGTCATTATTTCTTAAATGCTTTCACAGGTTCAACACCAGCATATATGTTGTCTACAAGGTGCCATCTCTGCAGTTGACAAGAGGAGAGTTATATTTGGGGGTGGAGAAATAGAGAAATTACCTTTCAGTGTGCCTCTCATAGTACCTTTGGTGAGCCTCTATTCTTTGTGTTTTCATTTAAAACCTCCCTATCAAGCTTTTACAGTCTGGTCCTTCTACCAAGAGTGAAGTGTATGTATGCATTCATCTGGTTTTAAGAGTGGATGTGAGAAGGTTGACTTATTATAGTGCATCACCTCTTTAGAGTAGTTTATTTCCCTACAATCTTTCTCCCTTTTCATCCCCCCCAGTTTATATATCTATATATACATGTATTTGCACTTGTTGGAAAAAACATGATGCATCAAAGGGAGTTAGCCCTTATCTAGAGACTCTCCCCTCCAGCTTCACCAGTCCCATAGGTGAGAGGGGAGTTTCCATAGTTACGAGGAGAAGGCAGGAGCTCGGCCTCCTACCAAGGGTGAAATCTTTGATGTCAACAATTACTCCTTTTAGATTAACTATTGCACACCCTTAATTAGGAGATTATGGCTGAGGCTAGTGAAGTATCTGAGGTAGCTATTACACACATGTAGAAAACTACATCCAAAGAAAGTACTCATGCACAATTCTAATTATGAATCAATTTGAAATTGACTATCTTAACCAATATATTTACCAATCTTTTAATATTTTTTACACATCTTCAGATCATTGCATTAATCAAAATAATCAAGAATCCATTCATAGCTTTTACACACTAAAGATTAATGAAACATACAACCAAAGAAAGTAACAACTAATTACATAGAAATTGGAACAAAATACATAAACACATTCATTGATGATCAAAACTAATTTTTCTCTTATATTTAAATATTCTCTAACAAAAATCCAAGTTGGATTACAATTGTTTATATAGACTTAGGCAAGGGGTCACCTCATCCCCCAAGTTCATGTAAGGTCATTATATGTGATAGTTATAACATGAGTTCTAACTATGGTATAAAATTGTATAAGAGTCCACTTATAGTTATCAATTTAAATTAGCCTTCACCAAAACTATGTAGCATGTGCATATGTATAAAGATAGAGGAAATATTTTACAATTATAGCTCAAATTGTATGCAAACTTCAGAATATGCATCATTTACCAAAATTGTACATGCCTCCTTTTATATGTTATGATAAAAACCTATTGATCTTTTAGATTAGTCACCTTCAGATGAAACTTAGACATATGCATGAAGGACTAAAATTGCTTTACCAATGTTTTAGAACTAGTGGCACTATTGTTAGCCATGACTAATCTAAACTATGCATTACATGCTTGCCTATGTTTTTTATATAATTTGTATATTCACTTGTATAATCACAATTTAGATTAAGATGTGTGTGTTTATACTCTATTTTAACTATGAGACCCAATGTCTATTGATAGATATAGCTCAAGTGTCCAAAGATATATGTATTCTATCCATAATTCCCTACCAGATTTCAAAATGTGACGTGTCAACCCTTGATTGAGTCCAAGATCTTAGAAAAGTCCACCCAAGACTCACATCATCAAATACAAGCATACCACTTGGTAACTGCTTAGGGATTTTTATATCTATGTAATAGGCTCCCTACTTCTTCCCATAGGTCATTGGATCTATATATTGGGCTCCCATGATGGTGGCACTTATCACTCTTGTGGAGATTTGACATTTCAAATTTCTCTTGTGTCATTCGATCAAATGGGTTTGAGTAGACATGTGTCATAAGATCTTGGTTTAGAAATTTTGAATTTTAATTCAATCATGTGGGTATCCCACTTGGAAACTCTTTATTTAATTTAGGACCTTTAAAAAGTCTCCATAAATCTCACACCATTGGATCAACTATACAGAGAAATGTGAACTGTCAATATGTTGGGTCCACTTAACATTTGAATCTAAAAGAGAAATTTACAAGGTTAAATTTGACATTTGTGTGACTATCAACTAATTTCCTCATGACTATCAATGACATCCACATGACTGTCAAATTTAATTCCATAATTTAGCCATTTTTGAGGTTAAATTTGGCATTCATATGACCATCAAATGATATCTTCATAACCGTCAATGACATCCTCATGACTGTCAATTTTAATCTCATAAATTATCCATTGTCGAGGTTAAATTTGACATTTTCACAACCTTAAAATGACATCTACATGACTATCAAATTTAATCTCATAAGTTTGACACATGTCATTTCCTCAAGACTCCCTATTCCTAAAAGTATAAATGAAAAGAAGACTTGGCATAATACTTTGGGAAATATGTATAACAGACCCTGCATGAATATTCTAGCCTAAGGTATTAGTATTAATAAAATATGATTTGGACCTAAGCTAAAATAATCTTAAATTAAGCTCAAAACATAATGAAAATGTTTTCTAAGCAAGGATTCCACTTGATAGTATGGTATTGGTCTCAGGGCATTTATTATGAGGAATTATTTCAAAATTTCTATGCAAGGGAATTGTTTTGGGTAAAATGTCCATAACAATTATTTTGAAGACCCAAGTCTCTCAAAAAAATGTTCAAAGGAATTGGCCAAAGGAAAAAAGGACTTGGGACAAAAGTCTTGAAGGGCAGTCTCATAGGTCAAAATGCGTAGGAAAAAAGTCCCAAAGGGCATGTGTAAAGGGCAAAGTCTCTTGGACAAAATGTTTGAAGGAAGGGGTCAAAGGGAGAAATCTCTCAGATAAAATATCTAAAATAATTGGTTGAAGGACAAGGTTTCGGGATAAAATACCTGAAAGGTTTGTGTGAATGGAAAAAGGGCATGGGACAAAAGTCTTGAGGGGAAAGTCTTAGAGGGGAAAGGGCCCAAGATAAAGTCTCGAAGAATAAGTGGCCATTTTAAAAAGGGCCAAAGGGTCATTTTAAAAAAATTTGAAGGGTTGGTTCAAAAATTCTAAAGGGCATGTGACCTTGGGGGAATTTTTTTGGGCCTTTTGCATTACAAAAAATATCCAAGACATAAATTTCAAAGGAATTGGCTTAGGGTAAAAGGTTAATGGAAAAAGGCTGAAGGGCATGTTGCATAAAGCCTAAAGGGTAGGTTCATGTACTAGGGGAAAATGTATTAGATAAAATGTTCAAAGTATTGGTTCAAAAAGGTAAAAGTGTATGATGAAAGTCCTGAAGGGTAGGTGTGGAGGGGTTAAAGGGCCATTTTCAAAAGTTCTAAAGGGAAATTTCAAAATGTTGAAGGGTCATTTCAAAATGCCAAAGGGCACTTTCTATTTGATAATAATTCAAAGGGTGCACTTTGTATGGCATTCATCCATGACAAAAGTCATGAAGGATCTACTTTATAAATGTCAAAGGGTCATTTCAAAAGGCCAAAGTATAATTCTATTAGGTCAAGTGAAATTCCCATGGAAAAAAAAATCTTGCAAACCAATTCCATCAGAAGAATTATTTTAGACAAAATGTTTGCAACAATTTCTTTGATAAAGATAAGTCTGAAAGAATTCATGCATGGTAAAAAATATCGATAAAGACCAATAGGATAAGTCCAAAATAATAAGTCTAAAAAAACAAATAGAATAATCCCCAAAAGAATTCAAGTGTTAGTTGATAAAAACATAATATACCAATTCCATTTTGTTAAAGTATGAAGGCCAATAATTAGTCTTTTCCCATAATTTTGCATAAACATATAGAAGAGGGGGCTCAAATTCAAGACCATAGTTTGAAAAAAAGTGGGTCCCCATTTCTTTATGGGAAAATGGGGTGTGTTAGGCACAACAAATGGTGACTTACAAGGGGAATACTCCTAAGTATTCAAGAACTCAAAACTTTAGTTTGCAATCCTAAATAAATCATGAAGTGTGCCATAGAATAATACTTACATCAAAAACATGAAAGAGACTCCTAAACTAATTCACACAACATACTTGCCTTCTGATTTCTTAGATCTATGTGTGTCAAAATGTGTAGTTTATTTAACCCCTACTGTGATGAGTTTTTCAAAGGCTTTGATGGGGTTGAAGGTTTCATTCCAGTATCTATTAAAGATCAAAAATAAAGGAAGCCCAGGCATAGATCTACTACTAGCCAGGCATCCATAACCTCGATAGAGATACCTTGGGCACCTTCTCTTCTCATTCCATTATTTTTTTATCATGATACATGGTACATTGACCTTATTTCATCATGTGAGCCTTTTGATTTTCCATAGATTTTATTTTGATATTTTGAAACCATTGGTTGTTTTTTCTTTGTTTTTATTTTGTTATTCTTTTGTTCTTGAATGGAAAAGAGAAGATTTAGAACCCTAGTGAGCTTGTATAATTATAAAACAAATCATTATTAGAATGTCCCTACTAGCTACACCTATACACAAAATTATCACTTCTAATAGGTATTTAATGTGATAAGTGCATTTGATCCAATAAAAAAAGAAAAAAAAATCGTATGAAGTAATCTAAGAGAAACTTCCACATACCTGGTAAAAGTATTCAATTATGACACCATTCAGAATAATCCATGATTACATACCTTCATCCTAAAGACTTAAAAACACAAAAATACACCTGATCTATAAAGTAGTCCCAAAAGAATTTAATATTTTAATTTTCCCCTTTTATACAAATCAAAAGCTCAATTAGTTTGGATTTTAACTTGGTTATAGTTAGAGTAAACACAATTCTGATCATCAAAGAAAGCAAAGAATAACTAATCTATGAAATCACTAAAATATAATCTATGAAATAAAAATACTAAAACCAAGAAAGATTAATCTAAAAATTAGGAAACTAGTCTATAAAATCAAGAATCTAATCTATGAAAGTAGGAAACTATTCTAAGCAAGCAAAAAACCTAAGGTAATCCTACAACTACATTCATCTATCCCTCATTACTCAGTAACATTAGCAGATGGTATAGCCTTGAATTAGTGCTTTAAGACTTGTCTATTAATTGGATATGTAAAATCATTGCCTTGGAGGTCCTTTAAATGAAATGCATTATTTCCCATGATCTTTGAAATCTGGGGTTGTCTAATCCGTAGTGAGGCAAACTTGTTATTATGTCCTTTATTCTCATGGGATTTATCCCAAAGTAACACTAGATATAAAATATTGAATGATTTGACATTTTATCTCTTATCAAACCACCTCTTGACCATGTCTTGGTGTTTTCTAAATGTCTATAAGGCCTCAGTCCTTGAATATTATATTTCTATTATGTTTAGTAACATTGATTCTACTTTATCACTCAATTCCTTGAAATCCTACATAAATTGATAAGTGGGTAGCTTAAACATAATTGGTAATATAGGCTTATGTCCATAGACCAATATATAGGGTGAAGTTTTAAGGGCTTGCTTATTTCTAGTTTGGTCTACCCAAAAAGCATACTTCAATAAATTGTGCTAGTCTGTAGGCTTGTCTCTAGCTGATTTCTTAATTACATCGATCAATGTTTTGTTTGTTGATTATGTTAACCCATTTCCCTAAGGGTAATGGTTATAAAATTACCTAATAATAATTTGGTTATCATGTGTCCAATCAATAAATTTTGTCGATATGAAATCTAGTCCATTGTCACAAACTAGAGAAATAGGCATGCCAAATTTGGTTGTTATGTGTTCTTCCAAAAAGTGAATCACATCTTATGCTCTAAAATTCTTGTGGTTATGGATTCAGTCCATCTATTGTAATAATCTATAGTAGTAAGTATGAATTTATGGCCTACTAATGAATTTGGGTTGATGACACCAATGAAGTCTAAACCCCATTAGATGAATGGCCTTCCTTCAACAACTGGCTATAAAGGCATTGTTGCATGTACTTCTCTCTTGGCTAGAGCTTGGCATTCATGAAATGTTATCACATGAGAATGAGAATATTTGAAAACTATTGGCTAGTAGTATCCCATTCTTAAGATCTTATGGGAAGTGGTATTCCTAAAAGGATGGCCACTACCTATTTTTTGATGTAGGTTATCTAAGATTTCTTTAGCTTCCTCTGTAGATACACACCTAAAATAAATACCTTCATAATTTATCCTATAAATGACTCCCTTATTGATCATGTAATGAGTATTTTTGAGCCTCAAAGCTCTCTTTCTCTCTTTATTGAGCTGAGGGGAATAAGTTCCTATAAGTAAATATTATATTATATCAGTATACCATTTTCCTTTAGATACTTGAGCTTCACATACCTCTGCAACTATGATATATAGATCTAGTTCAGTCATAAGTTAATAATGCCTTCACATACCTCTTCAACTATGATATATAGATCTATTTCAATCATAAGTTAATAATGCCTTGACCTCAAATGATCTTTACAGGGCTTGATCTCTATGTCAAATTCTTATAGCTTGTCCATCTATTTGCCTCATCATTATCCTAGCTCATTATGTGATAGGGTGAGTTTGGCCATAGGATTATGTACAATGGCAATGACTTTATTCCTCAAGATGTAATCCCAAAACTTCTTCATTACTTTGACAAGGGCAAAAATCTATTTTTCAATCATGGAATACCTAAGCTTTACATCCTTCAAATTCATGATCATAAACATGATTATATGTTTGGTCTCATCCTTTTTTTACATGATGATATCAATAATTGTATGATCTGAAGAAAATGAGTATCGATAGAAATATTTACTAAAATCTAGACTAATCAGCACTAGAGCCTATGATATGGAATCTTTAATGTCCTAGAAGGACTTTTGGGCTTTAGCTATCCATTCTATTTTGGCATCTTGCTTTACCATGGTGTTCAAAGGTTTGATGACCTCTATAAACCTTGAGATGAACTTCCTTACAAAGTTAATCTTTTTAAAGAATGATTTGAGTTCTTTCTTGCTATTTGGTGGCTAAATTTTTGAAATCCCCTGAATTTTGTCCAGATTAATGGTGATCCTATCCTTGGTGATGATGTGCCTCAAAATCTTACCTTAAATCACTCTAAATATTTTTTTATTTGGGTTTAATAAAACACTAAACCTTATACATGTTTCAAATATAGATTGTAGGTGACTTATGTGGTCTTTCCTATTCTTTGAAAATATTGTAAGATCATCTATGTAAATGATTATGCATTTTTTTCCAATCTTTTGAATGTGTGATCCATGACATGTTGAAAGTTAATTCTTACATTTATCAGATCAAAATGCATCCTCTTATACGCATAATTTCCCCACTTTGTGGTAAACTCTGTCTTCATTTTGTCTTTAGATTACACTAGTACCTAAGTGTAACCTAAAAACATCCAAGAAGGATTCATTTTAGAACCACTTATTATTTGTATCACCTCATCCAGAGAAGGTAGAGGATAATTATCCTTCTCAAAATCCTTGTTTAGATTTATGAAGTCCACACATAATCTAATTTCATTGTTTTTCTTTCTTATTGGGACCAAATTGGCCATCCAGGTAGAATGTTGGACTAGGAAGATTATTTTTGCACTTAAAATTTTCTCCACTTCTCTTTGAATGAGAGGCTCTATAATAAGATTGACTAGTCTTTACCTCTATCTAAATGGTTTATTATTTGGCTTCAAAGAAATCATATGAGTAATGACCTGTGGGTCATAACTTTCAATTATTCATATGTCTAAGAAATGGCATCCTTATATCGAGTGATTAAATCCCTCACTCATTATCTCTATTCTAGGGTGCATCTAAGACTAATATTAACATAACATGGGTTATGCTCATCTCCTATATTTTCCTTTCTGAAGTCTAATTCATTGACCTTTGGTTGTCTTAGTTGATGTGCCTGAGTATCTATGTTGAATGGTCTTTCCAAGGAGACCAACCTGATTAAAATTTGATTCTCTTTGAGTTGAAGAATGCCCTCTTTGTTTGATTCCTCTTGGTAGAGATGATTAATATCCTTGACATTGATGATTTGGGATTCAAATCCCCTAAATTGGTTAAAAACTAAATAATTTGTTGGTCATCATCAAATACCTAGAAATTTTCTATGTTATCTGGAATAGAAGGACATGGTACCAATTCAATTGAGAACTTATTTACCTTAGATTCTTTTAATGGGTCTAGATTAGTAGCAGTAGCAACTAATGAATTAGTGATCTAATTTTCTCTCTCTAGGAAGTGTTATTATGTTGAAAACTTTAAATATTTTAATTAGGTCCCATGCTCTATCTTTGTATCTCTTCAAATAAGATAGCTTGTATTGGTATTTATTTCTAACTTAATTGACCTCCAGTTTTAAGTCACTAAATACTGATATTTGCTTCATATTATTCTTGAGTGAAAATTTTAGTCCCAAAACTAAAGCTTCATACTCAATTCTATTATTAGTATATGGAAATTGCAACCTGTATGCTGCCAAGAATTTTTTATCTTGTGGATCAATCAACTCGATTCTCATACATGATCCTTACTTGGATCTATCACCATCAAAGTGTAGAGTCCATAGCTGATTGGAACCTTTAGGCTTTGGCTTTTGTACTTGATTCTAAATAGTAAAAGTATAAATACCAAGGTTGGGAGACTTATACTTTACCTCTTCATTCTTCACGTTATACTCCATAATGGGATATTTCATTCTTAGCTCTCTATCATTTCTAATTTGATTCATAACTTCTCTCCATGGTAGTCATATATGAAAAAAGTCTATAGAGAGATATTAAGGGTTTTGGATAAATCCCTACTCAGTAGTAGCCCTTAGCCTTCAAGTATGTCTACCAATAGAATATCAATGGTCATTTAGACTCTTAGCTCTGATGTTACTTGAATATGCACATTATTCAATTCTCTAATTACTGGGACCATTGTCTTGTCCAATTATGAAACTATCCTCTTTGAAGGGATTGGCATCAAACTAATATTTTAACATGTGGATGTAGGCATGATAGTTGTAGATGCTCCAAAATCAACTAAATATTTATGAATATTCTTATCAAATGCCCAGATAGTTAGTAAGAAGGGTGGAACTTTTGGTTTGCTCTTGTAGATGACATTGGTGTTATATGCTTTTGATTTGTCTATGGATGCTTTCACTTTTTCCATAAGCATCTTCCCAGTAATGGACTTATAGAGCATCTCTTTTTGTTTTATAATTTGAGCTAACTCATGAAGAGTTATATATGCCTTGATCTTCTTCATATTCTTGACAATTTTGTATCCTCATTTACTTGATTCTTCCTTGTTATGGTGCTAATCATTCCCCTTTAGAGGGGGTGTATTATTGTCTTCATTAGGATTAGGAGGAATCATCATCGTATTTGGAGGAGTTGATGTTGTGAGTGGTTTCTTATTCCTTAGATTTTATGCACCTCTCTGGAACTACTAGAAAGTATGAACTTCATCCATGTTGTCCTCCAACTCATTATCATCTTCACCTGGAAAATGAAACTTGTGAGTTTTAAATAACATGATAATTTTGAAAGAGCCAAGATCTAGATGATGATCAGATGGATTATGCATCTAATCTTTTCTAACCACCTCTTTTTGAAATATTTTGAATGTTGCACAAAATTCAATGTAGTTGAGCTCACCATGCTTCGAAGTATTATGAATTTTGTACCAATTAGGAAGAATAATATTTTCTATATTGATTTATAAAAGTTTTTTAGGTTTTTAAGGCCTATTTAATGGTCTATTATATCTTTATAATCTATCATTTTGATTGTCGTTTGGGATATTTGTATTTCCCATCTTCCTTTGGATATTCAGGAAATCATTACTCAACTTTTGAACCATTTTTTGAATAGAATTTAGTTATACCTTTATAGAATTAGTACCTTATAAAAAATTAGTGGGAAGTGCAAAAAATTGTTGGTTCTACTAATAACCATTGCCCATTGCATGATTGTTAAAGTAGACAAAATTCAAGTGTGGTGTCTGCATTAGTGGAGGAAGTGTGTACAATTGGTTCTAATTGAATGTCAGGACATTATACCTTGAATGTAGAACTATATTTAGTGTTGTAAAACCATTATTAACATTTGGGGATCCAATCACTTTAGTATTAATCTACCTATCTAATTTGATAGCTTCTTTGAATGATAACACCAAAATCTTAGCCATAATTGCTCTTCTCAAAAATATAGTAGTGATAGGGTCCAAGTTGTTCTTGTACATTTTCAACACTAATGTTGCCTCTGGTTTATATCTTAGGTTCAACAACCTATACATATTATACCATATTATGTTGAAAGCATATACGGGTTCATTATGTTCCCTCTTCATGCTATTGAAGTGTTAGTATACCAAACTAGGATTGGTGACTTGTCCAAACCACACAAGAAAAGATGCTTGACATTCATCCCAAGAAGTGATGGAATTTTTTTTTAGATTTAAATACCAATCATAAGTAGCATCCATCAAATAAATAAGGAATAATCTACATGCAACATATTCATCTATAACATTCATTAGTCTTAAAGTAGCTTTAATTGATTTTATATGTTCCTCTATTATCCTTATTCCTAAAGGAGAAAAGGATGGAAATTACTTTTTGGGATTCTAAGGAAAATCATGCACATCTCATGAGATGGAGATAGTAGATCCAACTAACCAGTGCTATTGTTGATACATTGGTTGATTAACAGATAAAGGGTTCCTTATAAGGGGTTCCCTACTAGAGGAGGTGGATTATTTTGAACTAGGTCTATTCGTGTAGTTATATGTCTCCTATGATTTGAAAGGGGTGATACTAATAAACAATCATATGAATTAGATCTGGTTACTCTCTTGGGTGACTCCAGTGCAACTCTACATAAATAATGCCTACTTCTATCAGGGGTGATGGCCCTCCTTCTAAAACCAATCTAGACTATTGATGTGGGTTTTATGCATACCATAACCTTAATGAGGTAGCCTCTAACATTTTAAGATCTTAATGAAGGTAAACTCCACTCTAGAGCATGAGTTGTAGGTATGTGGTCTATTATAACCTATTAATGGAATAGTGGGTAGGGTATGCAAGTTATTGATAAGGTTTTTTTGGATGGAGGTATGGTTCCTAATAAGGGTAGAGAATCTTTATATGATTTAGATGGATGTCTAGTTGATAATATAGAGTGGTTAAATCTTTAAAAAAATCAAAAAAAGGAGGGAAGGATAAGGCAAAAAAGAAAGCTTCTGTGTTTTTAGGAACTACTTCCCTAGCTAGTTTCTAAAAGGATAAGTGCTCTCAAAACCTATGTTAATTGTTAGCATCACTTTATCACACACAATCAGACATGGATAATAAGTATAAGGAGATAAAGATGTAGGAAATTATCAAGCCTCAAATAAAGGTTACTTCTTTTAGATTAGTTGTTGCACACCCTTAATCAGGAGATTATGGATCAGGCTAGTGAAGTATCTGAGGTAGCTATTACACACACAAAAAAAACTGTATCCAAGAAAACACTCATACATAATCAAAATTATGAATCAATTTGGAGTTGAATATATTAACCAAATATATTTACCAATCTTCAAATAGATGTTTCACATCTATAGATTAGTACATTAATCAAAATAATTAAGAATCCATTCACAGCTTTTGCACAATAAAGATTACTGAAACATACAATTGAAGAAAGTAACAACTTACACATAAATTATAAATAAAATACACAAATACATTCACTGATGATCAAAAATTACATTTCTCCTATATTCAAAAATTCTCTAAAAAAATCCAAGTTGGATTACAATTATTTATATAGACTCAGGGAAGGGGTCTCATCATCCTCCAAGTTCATGTAAAGTCATTACATGTGATAGTCAAGAAATTGAGTTCAAACTATGGTCTAAAATTGTATAAGAGTCTACTTATAGTTATCAATTTAAATTATCCTTTGCTAAAGCTATGTAGCATGTGCATGTGTATAAGAATAGAGGCATTTTTTATAATTATAGGTTGAACTATATGCAAACTTCAGAATATGTGCCATTTACCAAAACTACATATGCCTCTTTTTTTAGGTTGTGAGAACAACCTTATTATATTTTGGATTAGTTGCCTTCAAATTAAACTCAAACATATACATGAAGGACCAAAATCACTTTACCATTATTTTAAAACTAATAGCACTACTATTAGCCATGACTAGTCTAAACTATGTGTTGCATGTTTGCAAATGCTTTTTATAGATTCTAGATCTTCACTTTTATATTTTTAATTCAAATTAATACATGCATGTTAATACTCTAGATTAATTATGAGACCCAATGTCTATTGATAGATATAGCTCAAATGTCCAAATATTTATGTATTCTATCTATAATACCCTGATAGCTTTCAAAATATGACACATGTCAACACCTAATTGAGTCTAGGGTCTTTGAAAAGTCCACCAAAGACTTGCACCATCAATCCTTTACATGAGGGAACATGAGTGTGCCACTTGGTATTTGCTCAAGGATTTTAAGATCTATGTATTGGGCTCCTTACTTCTTCCCATGGGTCATTGGATCTGTGTACTAGACTCTTATGATGGTGATACTTATCACTCTTATAGAGCTTTGACATTTCAACTCACTCTCATGTTATTTAATTAAATGGGCCTGAGTAGACATGCATTATAAGATCTTTGCTTAGACCTTTTGACTTATACTTCTATCATATGGTTATTCCACTTGGTAACTCTCTGTCTAATCCAAGACCTTTGAAAAGTCTTCATCAATCTTGCATTATTAGATCAAATATATGGATCAATGTAAACCATAAATCTATTGGGTCAACTTTACATTTGAATCCAAATGAGTAGTTTATGAGGTTAAATTTAAAGTTTACATGATCATCAACTGACATCCTCAAAACTATCAATAATGTCCACATGACTTTCAAATTTAATTCCATAATTTATCCATTACCAAGGTTAAATTTGACATTTTCATGATCATCAAATGATGTCCTCATGATCTTCAATGATTTCCTCAGGACTGTCAATTTTAATCTCATGAATTAGCCATTATTGAAGTTAAATTTGACGTTCACATGACCATCAAATAACATCTTCATGATTGTCAATGAAATCTACATGACTATAAAATTTAATCTTTTAAGTTTGACACATGTTATTTCCTTAGGAATCCCTACTCTTGCAAGTATAAACAAAAAGAAGAGTTATCATAATACTTTTATAAATATGTATAAAAGACCGTGCATGAATATTCTAGCCTAAGGTATTAGTATTAATAATATACGATTTGGACCTGGGCTAAAATAATATTAAATTAAGCTCAAAACATAATGAAAATGTTCTCTAACCAAGGGTGCCACTTGTTAGTATGATATTGGTCTTGGGGCAATTGTTGTGGGGGAATTATTTCAAAAAATTTGTGTGGGTAAATTATTCTAGGCAAAATGTCTATAACAATTCTCCCAATGACCCAATTCTTTCAAACAAAATGTTTGAAGGAATTGGCTAAAGGGAAAAAGGGTCTATGACAAAAGTCCTGAAGGGTAGGCTCATAGGGTAAAATTCCCAAAATAAAGGTCTTGAAGGGCATGTGAAAAGGGAAAAGTCTCTTGGACAAAATGTCTTTAGGTAGGGGTCAAAGGGCAAAATCTCTTAAACAAAATGTCTAAAAGAATTGGTCAAAGGACAAAGTCTTGGGATAAAATTCATGAAAGGTTGGTATGAAGGGAAAAAGAGCCCAGGACAAAAGTCCCAAAGGGTAAGTCTTAGAGGGGAAAGGGCCTAAGATAAAGTCTCAAAGGGTAAGTGGCCATTTTAAAAAGGGTTGAAGGGTCATTTTCAAAATGTCTGAAGGGTTAGTTCAAAAATTCTTAATGGCATGTGCCCATGAAGTAAGTTTTTTGAGCCTTTTGCATTAGACAAAATATCTAAGACACAAAGTCCAAAGGAATTGGCCTAGGGAAAAAGGTTAATACAAAAAGCCCAGAGGCCATGTTGCATAAATCTTAAAGGGTAGGTTCATGTACTAGGGGAAAATGTCTCAAACAAAATGTTTGAAGGAATGGTTTAATAAGGCAAAGGTGTGGGACAAAATTCCCAAAGGGTATGTGGAGAGGGGCTGAAGGGTCATTTTCAATAGTTTTGAAGGGTAATTTCAAAATGCTGAAGGGTCATTTCAAAATGTCAAAGGGTACTTTCTATTTGGAAATAATCTAAAGGGTCCACTTCATAGGGAATTCATCCTTGACAAAAGTCCTGAAGGATCTACTTCATAAAGACCAAAGGGTCATTTCAAAAGGCTGAAGGATAAGTCTATTAGGTTGGTAAAAATGTTCATAGCAAGAAAATCCCACAAACCAATTCCATTAGAGGAATTGTTTCAGACAAAATGTCCACAACAATTTATCTGATAAAGATAAGTCCATAAGAATTCATGCATGGAAAAAAATATTGACAAATACCAATAAGATAAGTCTGAAATAATAAGTTTGAAAAGACAAATTGCATAAGCCCCAAAATAATTTAAGTGTTATTTGATAAAAACATAATATACCAATGTCATTTTACTAAAGTATGAAGGCCAATAATTAGTATTTTCCTAGAATTTTGCATAAACATATAGAAGAGGGGGATTAAAGTCAAGACCATAGTATTAAAAAAATGGGTTCCCATTTTCTTATGGGAAAAAGGGGTGTGTTAGGTACAATAAACTTCAATACTCCTATGAGAAACAATTAAGCCTAGCAATGTGACAGATGTTGGGACCACTTTTTGAGAATACTTGATCCCACACCAACTGGACCAACCTTGAGACACAGAGATATTTGGGGGAAGTGGACCCTTTTTGCACACCTTGGCACTTACTAGATAGACTCCCAAAATCATTGAGCTAGCTAGCTGATGGTTTTATAGCAGTGTGAGTCTCGAGGCATACCTACCTAGTCCTACACATGTTGGTTCAGGGCTCAAGGAGCACAAAGATATTAGTGGAGCAAGTAGGTGTACAACCCTAACCAATAGCCTAGCACCTAACATGCATCCTGATTATCCTATATGGTGCAATAAAGTTGATAATGTCTCAACTACCCACCCTTTGACATGCACCTATCCAGTTAACAAGAGGAGTGGCCAATGCCTATTTAAACAAGATGGCCTCCAAGAGTAGAATGGAGAGACAATTTTTTAGTGAATATTTGGTAAATTTGAGAATAATAAAAGGATGAATTCTTGAGTTATAAGTAGTAAAATTAAGCCATGCTCATCTATAAGTCTCTGACATTAGTAAAATTAGGATTGATCAGTAAAGGCTACTACTAGTTATTGTAATTAAATAAGCTATTAATGAATAAAGATAGATTGTTGTTGTTATATGTTAGCCTATTATATATTGATTGAGTTATTAAGTTATTTCCCCATGGGAATGTTAATGAATTGGGTCTCACCCTATACTAAGTGGCACTTTGCACTATTTAGACCTCTTACCCACTATGAAGGTCCTTACGCTAGACCCAGTGTCAAAGGACAAACTTGGGATGAATGGACATCCCTGTATCTATCCCCCTTTATTTGAGCATGCACTAATAAACTTATCCTTTTCATCCTCTATGCCAGAGACTTAATGAACCTCCTAAACCATTATACCCCACATAACCCATAGCTACACCATGATGTAACTAGCCTAACATGGACTTGTTCCCCTCACTGTTACACTTCGAGTGAGCATATAAGGCTCGTGCCTTATGTGAAACTGATGCTAGTATACCAGTGTGCTTAAATTTTATGTGTTATACTTCATTTCCCTTTCACCTAACTCCCATAACCCTAGAAATTCTTGATAACTAGAGTTGTGTTCATGATCAAGTATCACAACTACCTAAGTGAACACTTTACTACAATAACAGAAGTTACACCAAAAATGCACTTTTTAGGATTGATTCTGACCTTGTACTCTTAAATTCATTCAAAGATCTTGTGAATAACAGTTGGATGTTTGGCACAGATCTTAGATGTACCCAAGATGTCATTAACATAGTCCTTAATTATATCATGCATCATATCATGTAAAATTACCATCATGGTCCATTGGTATGTTTCCCCTACATTCATGAGACCAAAAGGCATGACCTAATAATAAAAAATTCCTTAAGGAGTGGTGAATGCTATCTTATGTTGGTCTTTTAATGTGATCTTGATTTGGTTGTATCCTAAAAAAAAACCACTAGGGAAATAATTTCATAACCAAATGTGGAGTCAATAATCATGTCAATATTTGGTATAGGAAAGTTATCATTTGGGTAGGCCTTGTTAATGTCATAGAAATCAATGCATAATTTGATACCTTCTATTTTTTTGTTGATTGACACAATATTAGATATCTACTCCAAGTAATAAATAAGACAAATGCATCCTTCATCTAAGGGTTTTTCTAGTTATTTCTTGATTAATATGGTAATATGAGGATGCATTTTCCTTAGTTTTTAATTGACTAGATTGGTATCAGTTTGTACAGTAAGATGATGTACAACCAAAGCAAGATCTAAACCTAGCATGTAAAAATAAGTCCATGTAAAAATGTTAATGAACTCCCTAAGGAGATTTATAAGGACTTCATATTCCTCCATATTAAGGTATGTGCCTAATGTGATCTACTTTGGATCTATCGATGTTCCTATGTTGACCTTAAAAGTGTCCTCCAAAAGGAGTGTAGAACTATCTTCTTAGAGAGTCAAAAAAGATGTGAATTGGTTGGTAATATAAAATTCCTCTAGTTAGACTAGATCATCCAAATCTCATAAATAATAAGAACTAGAATCACCCAATGGTGGCAAGGGCCATGTAACAAATACCTTGGGACACTCTTTGATAATCTATTCAAAGGCCCACTATTATTCTTCACTAATTTTAGACCTAAAAATGATTGTGGCCTTCGTATTATCATGCACTTAATCTAAATAAGGGTGAACATCCCTATTTAATATCACCTAAAATAAGTTTTCACCAAGAGACTTGCCTTTTTCTTTACTTTACCTTGTTCCAAAAGCACCTCAAAGAGGTTTTCACTTTTGGTCCTCAATGTTTGATTTTCTTTTTATCAAAGGAATTTCACCCACTCTAAAAAATAGGTAATATGATCTAGTCTAATAGAAAAACCTTATTTATGATCTCTAAGAGGAATATTATCTCTTCAACCTTGAAAGTCACAAATAGCCTCATCATTCTTGAACTTGTCAAGTGACAATGTGGATTCTTATTTGTCCTAGTTGATGAGTTGTGGATGATGAAGGAAAAGTGGTGAAGGATGGTTAATAAGCATGATGATACATACGATATGGTGGTTAAATAGGTTGGTATTGACTAAGCCCTAGTATATACTATAATTGGACTTTGCACCACTATTAGCATTATCATCACTACTCATTGGTGTAGGAACATGGATATGATATGCAGGTTTATCCCAAGGTGGTTTAAATCTAATATTGTGAGTTACCTTATGATTGAATATGAAAATTGTCTCAAAAGTACCTTGTTGAGCTACTCCTAGGACTTTGCCTTCATAAGCTTGATTATCCATGATCTATTTAGGGAGGAGATACCTTTTGATTTGGTAGCATTCATCTAAGTCATAATTATAAATCCAAGAATAATCTTTGACAAGTGGGTCTTGTTCTTGGCTAGTGGTTGATGTGAAAATAATAGGCTCCAAGGCATTAAACTTGGATTTTTATCATCATTCCATATGAGTGGATTTGGCTTTGGGTCTTCCATAAGATTTAGGGACTTGTGGAAGGTTACACATATGGAATTCATTATGCATGAGGTATTCTCCTAGGCATTTATTAGATATGGTAAAATTATTCAATATTTCAAGAGGGGGCATAGAGCAATAGAGGCAAGGCTATTAGGGCCTACATAATTATAACCTTAAAATTCAACAAGTAGGTCTTTGTATTTATTAATATTAGGGTCTAAGCCAAAATGGTAATTATAGATTTCATACTCAGCCTTTAGATGTTTGAAGAATTGGTATGGTTTTAGGCATGTATGAATAGTTACCTCCATCCTAGAATTGGGTAAATTTATACATTGGTGTAAGTTGGATGGTGTATACACTTAGTTTTGGCCACTTTTATGCCTGAACTAGAGATTTCATTTAATTTCTAGTAAATGATAGATTTTAGGTCTAGAATTCACTTAAATTTCCCAAATTCATCTACATAAGGGATTGAATGGCACAGAAACATGATGAGGATAGCTTATTTAGTTTATTACCCTATAAGCATCACTAACCTAGTTTAGTCCTAACCTTAGTCAAATTATGACCTAGTAATTTAGCTCTTTTAGCATGCCAAGATATTAATTCTTGACATTTAAAATGATTTTCAAAAGCTAAAAAGCATTAAGCAAGACTAATTATATTGAAAATCCTAATTAACTTTCATAAACAAAAATTCCAAATCAAATTAGTGAATTTCATTTACTTAAAATGGAATTTTAGCCAAAAATGAAGTCAAAAGTCAAATGGGATAATAAATTGATTTATTATCTCATAAATATTCAAAAATATGACTCACACCTAATAAATATCTAAAGTGGGTTGGTATGCCTCATAAATATCTGAAACTAAGGTGTCATGATTTCATGAGTGCCTTAAACCCACCCAAAGTTAGACTGACTCAACCTAGGTTAATTTAAACTCAACCCAAGTTATAATTTAACCTAACCTCCTTAGGATTAGATTTAGTTCTTTGAGCTATAAATACAAGTTCCCACACCATTGATAAAGAAGATTTTATGTACAAGTTTATTCTATTGGAATACCTTCTTGAAGCCTTTGAAGAGTAGTGTTATAATGCCCAATTTATTCTAAACTTCACACCAAGCCATAGGTAACTATTAGAGAGGTGTTACCACCATGGAGAGCATTGTTAAAAGACTAAAATAATCATAGGCTAAGAAAAAACATCCTTATGCCAACAAGTAAGCATCAAATGTGATAAAGGAGGCAAGAAAATTGTATTATCTTCATCTTTATTTTGTGTTCTTGCTTATTGTGTTATGTTCCCCCTAATTTCTTAGGCAAGAGTGTTTAGTCTTAATGAATTTTTATGCTTAATGTTTTCTCATTTGGACTAACAAAAGACTAATCTACATATTATTTACTCTTCAAAATCCTAAGGTACATAATGTCAAACCCAGTGGGACCAAACATCTCATATAGCCAATGAGAATAATATGCTAGCTTTAGTTTATCTAAAAAAGGCATTTAAATATTCAAGTTTTGAGTTTTAGCTTTAAATTTTACGTATTTTTTAACAAAGTTGTAGGTATTGACAATGATTTTTTGGATTGAATCCAATTACGAGAATCGATCATGATCTTTGTGTTGAAAATAGATCAAAGTAGAAACATGGTAAAAAAAAAAACTTAATTTTCCTTGCCTTCATTTTATGTTTAATGATCTATTTTTTATCTGTGTAACCTTTCTTCTTGTAGAGATGTGAGAATTTTGAGTTTTAACCTTGTTTATTAACCATTTTTATTTTTAAATACAATTTTTTTATGTGTTTTTAGGAAATGTCAATGATTTGACTGGATCAACATCAATTTCAAGAATCAACATCAATCTCTGTGTGATTAGTGATGATTTTTTCTCTAAAACAAAAATAGAAATCTGAGAGTTCAAATTAAATCATGTTTTACTCAATTACTTTTGGGCTTATAAGTAGGCAAACCCTCTAGCATTTTATAAGACCTAAGGTGGAGAGAGAAAATTTTAAGCTTTGTTAAATTATCACATACATTTTTTTTGTGTTTAAAATTCCACTTAGTCATATTTGTATGTTAGTGTTTTTAAAAATTTTACAAGTGTAAACAAGGCCAAGAGGTAAAAATTTCAATCACACTTTTATTTGGAGCTATTAAAAGGAACATACATCTTAGTCAGAGCTCTTAAGAGCTTTTTCACTTTATGTTTATTTTTCATTTATTAAGTTAAATTTCAAAGTTCATTAGACTAGTTTCTTTGTTGTAAATTATGAATTATTATATATATGCTCTTCCCCCGTCCCCTTTAGGGAACTCGGGTGACCAAAATCACTTAGTTTATTTCCTTTGTTTGAAAATTTGTGTCAAAAATAATGTTATGTATGATCTTCCCAAGTTCTCAGTGACTTGGGTGACCCAAAAATGACCTCTAAAGTCTTTCCTTTTTCATTTATTTATTTTATGCATTTATCTTATGGGTGGGAGTTCATTAGCTCCACATGAGTTCTTTAGGGGTGCACTAACCTGGGGTTTCATCTCCTATCATCATACCAACCCAACTCCATGGTGGCCTATAAAAATTGGGCAAACCATTGGATGGGATAGTGGTGATAAATTAGCCTAACCATCCCAATAGGTACCTAGGCCATGTAGTAGCCAAACATTAGACTCAATTAATAATTACACAATTGGAGTCATTATGCATAGGAATAGACCCTTGCATTGTAAGCTAGGTGGTTTGGATTCATTTGATGTGATTATTCCCTTGTTTTAGCCATACTTGGGACCATCTAATACATTTTATATTTATATATTTTAGTCAAAACCCCACTTTTCATGGAATTTATTGATAAATTTTGAGTTTTCCTCACTCTACCTTCATGCCACATATCAATGATTGAGAGATAGAGAGGGGGGTAAAAACTCTACCTACACCTATAATTTAACTTTTGGATAAACAATTAATACCTCACAAGCATTGATATAATGGTTGAAAATTTTGTATAATCTACACACACACATTTCAATTTTTAGATATAGGATGAACCATGAGTGTTACTTCTATTTTTATTTGATTCACATGTGTGTTTTTATACTAAAAACTATTTGTTTGTATTATTGCATCAAAAATGAGTCTAAAAACTATCACATGTTTGTACACCACTTTAGCCGAAGAGGTGTTACTCTATCCATTTATGTCACACTTTATGCCTTAGAGTGTTGTCCCAAAACCATTAGTGTGTCTCTTGTTTAAATGGGGCATCGTTACACTAACCATTTCATCTTAAACTTTTTCCTTGGATATTATAGTCCAAAATTGTTTACCATGTCATTTGTTTGAAGGATCATTGTTATGCTACCAAATTTGTTCTAAACCTCTTGGCTCTTTTAAAACCAAGTTATAATATATTATTTTACCTCTCTTGTTTCAAATTTTTTATTATTTTGCATGTTTTGGTCTATCCCTTTTGCCTTAGAACATTCAAGTCATCTTGTATTAAATCTAAAACTCAACCTTTTGAAGTGAAAATTCTAAACTAATAAGGTTCAGCTAAAGTCTTATCCAATTTGGGCTTAGGTTATTTGAATTTTGTGTTTGTATTGTGTTTCTTGGGTTGACATCTTATTTGATTTAAAATACCCCTTTCCTATACCTAATAATTGCTTTTTTATACCTTTTTTAGAGTTTCCTTTTGAGCTAAGTTGTTGCTATGTACTTTATTTAATGTTTGTTGTGCCAAATTTTTTGAGTGTATTAGTTCATTTTATCTAATAAGTTTTCATAAATCAAATTTTGAGTCTTAATTGAGCCAATTACCGAGTGTCATCTGAGCCAATTACCTTAGTTTAGTTTACTTTTGAGTTCTTGTTTGAGTTTTGTGTTTTCGAGTCTAACCTTATTTTTAGCATGATAATTAACCACCTTTGGTCAAATCATTTCTATCTCTTGATCCTATTTCAAAATTATTCTAATTTGTTTAGACACTCTTGTGACTAATTATAATTTCCTTTTTGAAAATTAGTACTTTAGCCATAAATGAGTATGATCCTTTGTGTGACTTTTACTGCTCATTATAATTGCCTTTGGGCAAATCATTATCATTTTATTAGACTAATCTTGCATTTTTTTTAATTTACCCTTGACTATTTTATTTGTTCATCCCTTTGGGCCTATTTTATAGAGCCAAAGGCCCTTTTTTATATACCTTAGTTATTTGTTACCTTTAGACCCTTTGTTTTTCATGTGACTTATCCATGGATCTAAATTTGCCTTATTACACATGTACCAGGACTATGTATAATCCTAGCTATAAGAACTTTATGATCAATGACCCTTTTTTTCAATAGTCATATGATGATGTTGCTTATGAGATGGATACTTATCCATCTTATAACATCACATACATTTAACAAAGGCATGACCCTTTAGCAAAATATTTGGTAACTATGCCTTTTTATCTAGGCCATGAATCAAAGAAAACATAATAATATCTTTCTCAAATGATGCCTAACATTAAATAAAACCAATAATAATATCCCTATTATGTTAAAATACCCATGAAAACAAACTATGATCCATACTTATTTGAATATCATTCTTGGAAAACAAACATGAAGTGTTATTTATAGCTATCAAAGTAGGATCCAAGTTTCTACCAGACTTCCCACATGAAAATTTGAGCAGTTTGATTAGAATGCCTAGTAATGAATTATAAATTAAACCATATGAATAGGCATCTACTAATTATAGCCAATATCTGGTCCAAATTCCACACCAAGACCAAAACGTTCTTTCAAAAGGAAAGGGTATTATAGATGAATAAATAGATTAGGTACAATAAGACTACCAAATATATCTTAATTTGGCTTGTAACCTCAACATAATGGATATTTCTACACATCACTTATTGAGATATCTCTATCAATAGGGTAACAAAAAGATGCCTCGTGCTATTTAAGTCAAAATATAGGCCCCTTTATCCAAATCACATTATTTGGTGATATGTATAATGTCCATATTTTGATGGAAGATAATGTTGCTCAAATAGAATACCACACCCAAGATGTTGTAGATAGCACGCAAGTGCAGTCTAATTTAAACCAAAATTAGTCTAAATTAATACCAATTAATACATATTAGGTTCTTATAAACAATTCCATAAGTGGATTACAATATAAGGGAATAGGTACACCTATTTTCTAAAATCAATAGCAACATCCACTCCCTAACCATTTGTTTCTTTGAATGTGTAACATGGGAAACAAGTCAACAATAGACCAACTTACCACTGCAATAATTACAAAACACTACACCACCTTAAAAGGTGATAATGAATGTTCTACCATAATAAGCACATACCAATATACCTTCTCAATTGTAAATGTTGCCTAACCAATAATGTATCCCTATTGGTCAACAAATGCAAAACCCTCAATAGTTTCCAAACTAACAAGTGTCACTTCAATTATCATTTCAATAATAAGGTCCAAACCAATAAAAAATTTAAATTCAATAATGAATACCAATCCAAAAATAGGTTTTTAGCTAATAACAAGGTTTTTACACATAGCAGGTACTTGGTGTTCGATAATAATTGCCTTTCACCTAATGGGTATCATATGTGAAATAAGGATCCAACTACCAAAACCTTAAATAATAAGGATATATTCAATAATGTGTTCCCTAAATACAATAGGGTTTAATAAGTAGATATCAAGTTCCCTCCCACACCCAATAATACCAACACATTCTACAGATCCAAATGTCATTATTGCAACTATAATTCACTAACCAATGTCATGTAGCCAACCCAAACTAAAATGTGTTTCAACATCAGCATATTTTGTACCCATAATATAACCCTAATGAATAGATATACATATGTGGTCATCCAACCAATTCAACTATCATCCCGTAATATACCTACCCTCATCAAAGTAATCAACCTTTGACCACACAACCTCCACAACAATAGGACACTCCTTTTGATTTCCTAGCCCCAGAGTTTCAATAGATGAAGGATGTAATTCAAGTGATATAGGATGGAAAACAAATAAATAAATTCAAACTAGAGGATATATGCTCTTACCCATTCAACATGGAGTATTTTCAAAGAACATTTCCACCAGGTTATGAGCCACCTAAATTCAACAAATACAAAAGCAAAGGAGATCCTAGAGAAACTTGAAGGAATTATTTGTTGCCTATTAGTTAGTGGATTATAGTGATATATATTTATTTAAACTCTTCCCAAGAATTTTGGCTAGATAAACCTTTGGATGGTTGTTGAAATTATAAAATAACTATGTACCTAACTTCGATGATCTCTTGGAGAAGTTTATGCATCACTTTTCATACAATCTCAAGAATGAGATTATGGTTGTGGATTTAGGCCAAGAAAAATAAAATATGGGTGAAAGATTTGCTACATAATCATAACATTGGAGATCCCTAATAAGTCAATTTATGCATAATCTATCAAAAAAAAGTTAGTTGCAATATTTATTAGGAGCTTACATAGTGAGATATCCTATAATCCTAAACAACAATATGCTTATATGTTCTAAGAAGTTATAACTAAAGGCGTATAGATTGATAAATCCCTTGTTAATTTATATGTTCTAAGAAGTTATAACTAAAGGCATATAGATTGATAAATCCCTTGTTAATAAAGGCATAATCAAGTTATCATATTCTAATTAGAATGAAAACTAGAATTAAGGCTAGAACCATAATCAAAACCAAACTCAAGTACCAACTTTAACATCATCTAAGGCCAACAAAAATAAAATACCTAAACCCTAAAACCATAATAAAAATGTTTTTGGCAATGAGGTTAATGAATAATTTCATATTTAGGTGGTGAAATCTCTAACTATCCATATACCTCCACACACTCAACAACCACTTCCTCGATACATTCAATTAGGACCTCCACAAAACCAACTGACACAAAATCAAAACTAGTTACAAGCCCTTCATCCAAGGAGAAGACCACTTATTTCCTAATAATTCAGTGATCTTGGTGAGCCTATTGATTTTGTGTTTCAAATATCGATTCAAGTAAATATGATTAGTTATCTTATACCAAAGCTATTTCTTAAATATACTCCTTTTCCTGATTGGTACAAGGAACATGATTTTTTTGAGTACCATCATGTTAGAGGACATTCCATAAGACAGTATATCCAACTCAAACATCTAATTGAGAACATATTGGAAAATTGAGAGATAGAAAGAGACACCCATGTTCCTAAAAATAATCATAATTTGGTTATTTACTAGAATCCATTTCCCCAACATAATAATACCAAAAACTAGCATCAGTACCAATAACAACAACAATAATGGTATAGAAATCCACCAAAAAATTAGCAACAACAATGTTAGCCACAACAATAATAGTAGAATGGTCAGAACAAAGGGAAAAATGATGAAACCAAACTAGTAGGTCATCATGTTATTACACATACCTATAACAATGTTGTAGGACACATTTTAGGTGGTCATGTTTCCACCATCACCATCAACCTTAGACCAACTACAAATAGACCTAGATTTTCACATAATAATGCCTATTTATCAAATAATACCTACCAACATCCTTATGTTAGTGATTATTATATGGGCCATGGTGATAATCACACACCATACCATCTAATAATCATCATTTCAAACCTCATTACCTACCTAACCAACTAACAAAGCCAAGTTCCAAATCAATATTATGTAATCATAACTTGATGAACTATATTTGTTATCAGAGGACCATATCCAAACACTACAAATGAGCCTAATCAACCTTTTGTTCCTATCATAAATAAACTAACTAACAAAACTAAAGGGAAACCTTTGATAATGTGGAATAACTGAAGAAGACACCTACACACATCTCCATCATGGATTTTTTTCACACATTTATCATCCACAAAGGCATCTTGAATGATTATTTAAACCAATCCCTTATATCAGATAATATAACTCCAAAAAAATTCCAAGCCATAGTCAGACACTTGTCCTCTAGAAAACATCTCACATTTGACCAAAGTGATGTCTTCTTTGGGCCCTTTACATAATAACCTATCGTACATTGAATTTGGTATAAAAAATAATAGAGTTAAACATGTCCTTATAGACAATGGTTAGGATCTCAACATTGTGTCTTTGAAGTTAGTCAAACATCTTAGATATATAGCAATTGACTTGAAACCAAATAACATTATTATCAAGGCATATGATAATGAAGAATGGGAATCTCAAGGTACCATTAGCCTACCAGTGGTTATTGGGACATTAACCCATGATACTTTGTGCCATGTTTTAGACTTGGAACTATCTTAAAATATGTTATTAGGTTGACCATGGATACATGAAATGAAGGATATACCTTTTACATTGCATCAATGTATGAAATTTACACACTCAATAATGGAAGTGACTATACCTATTTATATTCAGCCATATTAGTATTGTAAATGCCTTAAGGCTGAGTATAAAAATTATAACTACCAGTTTGGCATGAATCCTAAGCCTAAGTTAGATGGAGAGAAAATCAAGAAAAAAATCCATTGAATCAAGCCTAGAAGCTAATTACATTGACATAGATAGCTTAGCCTCTAACTCCACCATAATTCCAAACATTTATGTCACTGACAAAGGTCTTGGATAATATAGCACTCATAATGCATTTAATATTACCAAATTTCCTAAAAATATAAAACCTTATGGAAGACCTACGACCAAATCTACTCGTATGGCATGGGAAACCAAAGGAAAATATAAATTAAACAAGCCCATTATCTTTAAACTAGCCTCTAGCCTGAAATAGGACCCCCTATCAAAACATGATTAATGGCTCTATACCGATGAGTTAGATGAATATTACTAAAGTACAAAGTATCTTATTCCCAATTAGATTATGGATCACCTAGCTTATAGAGGAAGAGGCATTGGGTTACATCAACAAGGCACTATCAAACTAGTCTTAATGACTACGTACAAGGGAACTCATGGTATCAAATTTAAACTATTACGGCATGACCCCACATACCTTATTCATGTTCTAATACTAATAACTAGTAATGATGATGCTAGCAATAATGTAGGGTCTAATTATAGCATCTAAAATGGCCTAGCCACTATAAACTTGTTTTACTCCCATATCATTTGCATTGTTAGACCTATTTATCAACCTTCACATTTAACCCTTTACCATCCCCAATTAATAGATTAGTACCAACAAGAGTCAATAATTCCATTAAATGAGTTTGAAAATTATGAATCCATATAGAACTTTATGGGATTGAGGAGTCACAATCCTCTTAGAGACCAAAAGTAGGGCTTCACTATTAGATTGGATCTTGCTACCTACTTTAGGGAGTGGGTAAACTTCCCTATCTAAAAAAAAAAAAAAACATTGAGATCTAAAAGTGAAAACCTCTTTGGGGTGCTTTTTGCCTAGGGAAAAATAAAGAAAAAGGTAAGTCTCTTGGTGAAAATTGATTTTCGGTGCCATTAGATGGGGATGTTCACCCCTCTTTCTATGAAGCATAGAAGACCAATATCCCATATCATATTTATGGATTAAATATCAGTACTAAAGAATGGAAGGATTTTACACATATTATTCAAGAGTGATTTGAGGTATTTGTATCATGGTCAATGCTAGCATTAGGAGATTCTAATTCATCCTGCTTAGGAGAATTATAAAAGTTAATCTATATGGAGGATTTTGCTATCACTAATTAATTTAGCTCCTTACCAACTATTATAGAAGATGGATCTACACTTTTAGTGGAGGACATTTTAGAGTTAAATAGTGGGATTCTACTGGACCCAAAGTGGATTAAACTTGGTGCATACCTAATTGAAGAGGAACATGAAGCTTTTAAAACCTTTTGAGGGAATTTGTTGACATATTTGCATGGGCCTATTTGGACATGCCAGGTTTAGACCCTACCTTGGTTGTACACCATTTCATTATGCATATTTATGCCAAGCTTGTTAAATAAAAGTTATGAAATATGCATCCATGCATTATTGTGTTAGTAAAGAAAGAGTTGAAAAAACTCATAAACATGAAATGCATTACGCCAATCAACTATTCAGAGTAGATTTTAAACATTATTCAATAAAGTAAAAATTTAGAAGGTATCTAAATTTACATTAAATTTAGATATATCAACAAAGTCTACTTGAAAGAAGACTTTACCCTACCTAGCATTGACATGATAGTTGACTCAATGGCTAGTTATGAAATTCTCTCTTTAATGGATGGATTTTTAGGGTATAATCAGATTAGGATTGCATCAAAAGACTAGCACAAGACTATGTTCACCACTTCATGGAGAACATTTTTTATCAAGTAATGCCATTTGGAATTAAGAATGTTGGATCCATTTACCAAAGAGCTATGATAGTGATTTTCTATGACATTATACATGAAATTATTAGGATTATGTTGATGATTCTTGGGTAAATCAAATATTTATGCTGATCACCCAACCATATTATGAAGAATATTTGAGATCTTTCAATAATTTCAATATTAATATGAATAAATGTGTGTTTGGCATCACTTTTGGAAAAATTTTAGGTTTCATTGTCTCTCATAGAGGGCCATTAAATTTAAGCCATCCAAAGTTCACGCAATTATAAAAATTCCACCATTGTCTACCTTAAAGTAGCTCCATAGATTACAAGGCAAAATTTAATCTATCAAAATTCTTCATCTCATAATTATATGATAAATTCCATCCATTTATGCACTTGCTGAAGAAAGGTGTTACATTATCCTAAAATGAATAGTGTCAAAAAGCATTCCATTAGATTAAAGAATATCTTACCAACCCACTTATTTTATTGTCACCAATGCCAAATAAGCTATTACTTCTCTACCTATTAGCAACTAAAAATTCCTTGGGTGCACTTTTAGCATAGCATGATGAACAAGGAAAGGATCATTCCATGTATTATCTAAGTCAAACATTGGTCACGTATGAATATAACTATATGTCGATTGAAAAAACCTATTTATAAATGGTGTTCATAGATCAAAAATTACATCATTATATGCTAAATAATAATACCATTGTTATAATTAAAGTATACCCACTCATGTATATACTTTCCAAATCAGCTCTACAGGTTTGTATGGAAAAATGGATCATGTTATTGAGTGAGTTTGAAATTGAATATGCCAACTAGAAAATGATTAAGGGGCAAGTACTTGCAAATTAGCTTATTGAAGCTCCTCTTCATGATACTTTACCTCTTACATTTAGATTTCTAGATGAGGCTATTATGACTATTAAAGAAGAAAATGCACCTCTTGAGAAGAATGGTGGAAGATGTACTTTGATGGATCATTCATGACTCATGGATTAGGGGATATAATATTATTTGTTATGCCACAAGTGACTCTCATTCCCAAATCATTTCATATTTTATTTCCTTGTACGAATAACATGTCCAAGTACAAAGTGCTCATTACATTGCTTCACTAAGTAGTACAGTGGAGCATTCAAAATTTACTAGTGTATGGTGATTTTGAGTGAATCATCAATTCAGACACAGATCAATATCAAACCAAGGATGAAAAGTTAGTACCCTATAAAGCAATGGTTGATACTCTTAAGTAGCATATTTCTAACATCAAATTTTAAAGAATACTTTGGTCCAATAACAAAATATCAGATGTTATGGCCACTATTAGTTCCATGATACAAATCACTGATAGAGTTAGGGATTATATATTTATTATTGAACATATCTTAGATCCTAAACATGAATAGTAAAAAATTAAGATGGTTTATGACATTATTGGTCCCACATATCCCTGGTACTTAGATGTCTATGCTTATCTTCAAAACTAAACCACGCCTCCCAATTTATCATGTTAAAAAAAAACCTTAGCCCATAAATCCTCTTGTTATACCCTACTTAGAGAAACTTTATATCTTAGAAGCTATGATGGAACTTTTCTCTATTATTTACCTTTAGAATAATCCAAACTAGCATTGAGAGAAATCCATAAAGGAGTATGTAGAGCCCACACTAATGGGGAAATATTAGCTAAGAATTTACTGTATACTAGTTATTACTAGCTAATGATGGAAGTAGATACAACTGCATATGTGAATAAGTGTATCAAGTATTAGAAGCATGATAATTTAATTCATGTTTCAGCCAAAACACTCAAACCATTGACAATACCATCATCATTTTCAATGTGGGGACTTGACCTTGTCAGGAAGATTAATCCAACATCTTCAGATGGCCATAAACACATCTTGACTTCTATTAAATACTTCACTAAGTGGGTAGAATCCATTCCCCTCACTTACATCACTGGTAAGTATATCTCCAAATTCATATTTAGTCATCTTATTTATCTTTATGGCATCCCGTATGATATTATATTTGATAATGGTATATCTTTCAATAATAAAGATGCGAAATCACTTTGTTCTCAATACCACATCAAACAACATTTCTCTACTACTTATTATCCACAAGGCAATGGCCAAATTGAGGGTTCTAATAAAACCATTATGAATATTTTAAAGAAGATTGTTAATTATGTTGACTGTAATGGGCAATTTTAGATATAGAACACCCTCTGGTCATATCATACCACATTCTATACTCCAACAAGATATGCACCCTATTCACTTGTTTATGGAACTGAATCCATTCTTCCCATTGAGGTTGATTTAACTTCTCTCATAATTTTATTGTAGCACATCATCAATAATAAAGACTATAGAGTCTCTCTTTTGTAAGAGATAGACCTACTTGATGGTAAATTTTTATCTACCTTGAATAATATCTAGGCTTATCAGAAATAACTAAAATTCCAATACAACAAGTGAATTAAGCATCATGAATTTGAGCTTGGTGACTTGGTACTAAAATAAAATTAGAAGAATGTAAATGCTAAGTCCAAGAAAAAGGGAAAGTTATAACCAAACTAGTTAGGGACCTATGTAATTATTTCCAACTATGGTTCTAGATCACATAAGCTTGCTACATTAGAAGGAGATGAACTTGATGAACCAATGAACATAATTCACCTTAAACATTTATATGCTTGAGAGATTTAGATTATTGTCTACAATAATTGTCTAAGTTATGTCACATTATACCTATTCTTTGTATTATACCCCTTTCCATTCTACCATACCCTTAACCCTTCATCAGCTAGTTACTTTCACATAACCCCACCTATTATGTTTGGCCTTAGTTATGACTCATTTTTAATATAGGCATACCCAGTGGTTGATGATAGACTCAGTTCTAGTAGTTATTTTAGAATTACATGTTTGAATGATAGTATATGAAACTAATGTGATAGTGGTCCTAGCAATTGCATCTTTAATTTTTTGTTATATTTGACTGGTGATGCTAATTATAATTGCCTTTGTTAAAATCAATATCCCACCTTGTGCTACTAATTACAACCACCTATGGTAAAATTAGTACAATTAACCCTTTGTCATTGCTTCCTAATTATAACCACCTATGGGCAAGTTAGGAGTAACACTTTTACCATGCATTATTGCATCACCTTTTCATTATTGTTATCATTTACACTACCATTCTCCTTTTACCTAAACTTGTTGGTACTTAATTATATGCCTTTTATATTGGTATAATTATAGTGACTTGAGGTCCATCGAGACTATCTAGGTAGTGCTCGATTCTTTTTGAGGTCAACTCAATCACCCCTTTGTCATATGCTCTCACCATTTTGCGAGTTTGGATCATTTTGTATCTCATCATTCTCAATTGAGTAAAGATACTAAAAACACCAAAAATATTAGATGTAATTCACCACCTTTCAAATAGGCATAACTAAAATTGACTTGAGGTCCATCAAGACTATGTAGGAAGTGCTCAATTCATATTGAGGTCAGCTCAATCACCCCTTTTCCATGCTCTCACTATTTTTCAAGTAACCTAATCCATGCTCTCATCATTTTGTGAGTTGGAATATTATGTATATCATAATCCTCAATCAAGTTGAGATGCCTAAAATTTATAAAAACATTTTTAATAGTTTCAAAATCCCTAAACATTTGTAAAGATCTTAAAAATCCTAAAAATCACAAAATTATGAAAATTGGCCTAGAATTTCCATGCAAGATATAAAGCTATCAAAATTTTTGGGATCAGCCATTTTATCTATTCAGTTTCATTTCAACACCACCTTGGTCATTTTCCTCCCATTTTTGGGAGAACTACATTAGCCTAAGGTCTGCATAGACTATATAGATAGCACTTGGATACATGGGGTATCTCAAGTTAGCTTAGTCACACCTTCCTTTATTTTTTGACCACTTATTTGCCTTAAGGATCCTGGTACCCCTAACTATATCCTGAGTAACCACTTATCATTTAGTTTTCCCATCCTTATTAGCCTTCAGTTGTATGCTCTCATCATTTTGTAATTTTGTGTTGTGAGCATTATGTATTTGACTTTGATATTGTTGACCAAATTTAACCCTGTAGGTCAAATTAGGACCCCTATAGGTAAAAACTTTATTTTTATGTGTTTTATGAGTCTAATATATATGTATTAATGTGTATTATAGGTCATTTAGTGTGATTTCATGTTATATTAGCCTTGGTCATTAGTCATTTTAGTCTTTATATCATTTTGAGTCATTTTGGGGTCAAAATAGGGCATTAAATGAGTTGCACAACTTCATAGGGAAGTGTTAAGGTGTAATAAGGGTTATTTAATTTTTAATTTATCATATTATTCCTTAATCAACTATTCATAACTAAAAGTGACAGGTTCTTTAGAAGAAAGAGTAGTTTTTTTGGGAAAAGAGAAGAGTTTGGCACTTGTATGGCCCATAAGGGAGTGTGACACATGGGATAAGCTCATGAGATGACTCTTTAGATTCCTCATATTATTTTCATGCTTGAATTACTCTATAAGTGTCAAAATTGATCTAAAATTATTCTACTCCTTTTTCACTCTTCTAGACACATAGAACCAGTCAGTAGGTTTATGTTTGGTATAGACAGTTGGAGAATGTCTAGGTCAAACAAATTTGGGAGGTGAAATTAAACTCAAAGTGATTAATTTTAATAATAATATTTCTAATAATTGTGGCATTTTTTTTATGAACCATCCTTATGAAGTTGACTATGTTTTTATGCTTGCTAATTTGTGCACCCTATAGGTTTTGCTCCATTTTGGACATACAAACCAATTGGTGATGCTGTCTCCAAAGGATTTTGGATATATTATTATATAATCCCCATGTTTATTTTCATGTTCCATTATTTTTTTATATGTAAATCATCTCATGTTATAAAAGTGTGCCACCATGTGAAGTCTCGATCAGGTTGCCTTGTTTACAGATGTTTGGTTCTATGAAAGGGTATCATGTGAGTAAGATATGGGGTTTGCCATGTCTAAATTATATATTTATTATCTCCCTTCATTTTTAAGTCTCATAACATCATTATTAGATCCAAATTTTAGTCTTTGTCATGCTCACATTCAACTCCATGCCCTTTCTCACTTGTAGTCATGTGTATGAAGCTATCTATCATGCTAAAGTAGGTGTAGGAAAGGTCTCAAGATACTAGATATATATTTATAAGTGGGATAAAACAAGTTATATCCTATAAAGAGCGTAAAAGTAATATTTTTTTAGTCATGTGAACCATATGCTCATAGTCACCATGAACATACACCTATAGGTGTTCTCATGAAGAAAATCACGTTGGAAGAAGAGTACCTAAGATAATAAAGGCACTAAGGAGTAATAATAGTATATTTAAAATCATTTAAATAGTTCAATATCCATTATAATTTCAAATTTAACACACACTACTTATGATTGTACTCACTTCCTGTAGATAGAAAGATGTTCATCTACAAGTGGCTTGGCAGAGAATTGTAGTGCCATTTTGAAGTGTTGGATCATGATTTGAAGCCCTCCTTGAAGTATTGATGTGTTTTAGAGAGAATTATAGACATTTTTGAGAGGTTATATTGATAGAATATTTTTTGAAACCATGTTCAATAAGATGATTGTAGACTCAGGCACCTTGTCCCTAAAGGGTGAAAATAGAGGTCCAAGCCTTTTTATAGATATCTTACAATAGGGTTGTCAAGAGTTTTGAATATTATAAATGTGTTTTCCTAGTATCCTATTTCAAGGAAAAAGACTCCATAATGTTTTATGGTCATATGATAAATTAAGACTGGTTTTTTGGAACCCCAAAGTTGTGTTTTTATACACTAAACATTGGCAGTGATCATCTATAAGATTTTGATCCTAAAGAGACCCCTTCACCCAATCTTGAAATACCAAGACATATTACCATGTTTTTAAAACCTTATGGGTTGAAAGGAATTCTAAAGGTCATAAATACCATTATGAGGAGGTGTTGAGATATGTTTCAAAGACTAGTAATCACCTACAGCTATGCCTAACTCCAAGAATGCTCACCTATAGCTAGTTGTAGGTATGTGTAGTCCATTTTGAAGGCTTAAACATGGAAATTTTAATTTTGGATTATGGGAGAAGTTTATAAATTGTGAATTTACTCTATAAATTATATGTGACCTATAAAATAATAAATCTTCATCTACAAAGTTTTAGCCTTCCCAATATAGTTGATTGTGTTTGACTAAGAAAGGCAGTGAGCAGGTTTAAGGATTGTGAGTGTTGGAAGTGTATATAGAGGAGACAAGAGGTTCAAAACAATGTCATGATATTGGGATATTTTAAATGTAATTATAATAATTTAATTAATTCTTAAATATGTAAGGTAACCTATAGCTGCAATTCATTAAAGTCAACATAATCAAGAGTTTGTGCATATAGTCTGGACTAGACAGGAATATGAGGAGTACATGAAAGTTTTAAGTGATGAATGAAGAAAATAATCCCTTTAATATGATCACACTAGCCAAATTACATCCTCATATTGGAGATATTATAGAGGAGGAACTCTAAATAAACATCACATAGTCCACATCATAAATCCTACACACAACCTATTTTATACAGTCGATCTGGGAGTTTGAGGAATTATAAGGGCAAACCATAAGATAAAAAGATAAATTTTTGTGTGAGATGTCCTCACAACTTGAATAATTCCCTATAATATTCATTTTTTCTAAGAGAATATGGTAGTTACCTATGTTTTATCTCAGACAGAGGGTACTTTCCTTTATGCAGACAATATCAATTTTGGGGAAGGAGGGTGATAAGGTATGACAAGGAGATAAGTGAACCTTTTAAGGAGGTTTGAGAGGTTAGATGACATATAAAACATAAATATTAACCATGATAAGAGGAAATAAACTCAACAAGGTGCCTTAGGCTTTCAAACATGTAGGCAAACGTACTAGGAAAAGTTTAGGCCTAAAGCCAAATAGGGGTCCAAATTCACTTACAGCTCTTAGTAGGCATCCTAAACTTTTGTAAAATATTTTTGGGATATTGATATGTAGGGTAATCCATCAAAAAGTCATTTGGGGTTTTAAGGTGCAGACAAGTTATTAGGCATGGTTAGGCCTAATGCCCAAATGAGAAGTCATCTTCAATTCTAACATGAAGTAAGCATCTCAATGCATTAGATCATGTTTATAGGGTCACTTTAGATGTGTACAAGCCTCAAGATTGTTGAGAAAACCATAAAAAATCCATTTTTGATCTAAAAACCAACTCAAGCCTATGTAAATTAGAAAAAAGAGCTCGATCAGATAGGTTTGGAAGCTCATATCTCTTTTGATGCTTTGCATGGAGATCTAAGACATTTGGATATGTTATATAGGGTCTTTATTAACCATTTTTTTCATTGGATTTAATTTTGGATGTGAGATCTCTGTGAACAATGGCTAAGAGGGTAAACATATCTAAAACCCTGTTAAACCCTTAGTATAGACTTGAGGAAGGAAATGAAGGAGATAATACACCAAAATGGCATAGTTTACCTAGAAAAAAGATTAGAGGTTGTATAATACTTAGTCAGGCTCCCTAACATCAAGATTAGTTTTAAAAAATCTATATGGACAGGGTACAAAATAGGTTATTTTGACTCTTTTATGCATTGTGTAGGTTCTAAGAACATTAAAAAGATTCAATAAAGTTGGGGAGGAAATATTATCACTTAAAATAACTCACCATGTTCATTTTATTCATCAAAAAAACTCTTAAGTGATCATACTAGTAGCTTCATCTCAGCTAGTCAAAACTAGCATAGTGAGCATGATGGGGAAAAGTGTGAAAACTTTAATTGGATGGATTTTTAATGTGTGCCTAATTATTCTAAGGCCATGGAGATTATTAAAAAGTTTAATCCACTCCATACCATGTATTTTCATGGAAAACTAAGGCCAATGTTGAGGCCAAGTGTGAGGGGTGATTGAAAGAGGAGTTTTTTAGAGTGCAAGTAGTGATAACTCATTTCCAAATAATTATAGATGAAAAAGATAGAAAAAAATGCATGAATAGGCATGTATGAAACCCTTACCATTAATTTCAATCATCATACCTATCCATAGTTATTTTTGGTATGTTTAAATAGGGATAAATAATGAAGGCAATTTTCTTAGCCAATTAAGGGAATTTCATGCCACTTTTCAAGAGTTTCATGCCTTAGATTGACACTTTTGATTATAAAATTGCATGGTTTATTTAAAATATTCTTCTCATGTATATTTAACTCATTTTTATCTTTAAAATTTTCCTTTTGACCTTTGGACTTCTCTCTTCTTCTCTCTCTCTCAAGTTCTATAAGAACTAGCCATTTTGGCCTTTGTAAATTATGTTCCACCTAAGTATGGTAAATCCCTACTTATTTACATACAATTTGATCAATAAGAGTACTTATTTTTACCTATTCCATGAATTTTCATAGTGTGTTTTGCTTATATGATTTATTTTTCTTAGTGATGACTTGTAGTTTCCTTAGCATTGTTGTTTCATTCTCTCACCTATTTGTAGTTAGAAAGCTTCTTCTTGCAAGGCATGTGAAGTGTTTTATGATGTGTCAAGTTTGAGTGAGTTATTATATTAAAATATTTCCATTCTAGGCCTACTTTCTAGTCCTCCTATCCTAAATATTCATCACAACCTCATAATGTAATATTGATGTGAGAAGATGCAAATTGGAGAAGTGTATGTTTGGTTAATCCCTTGTTCTCATGTGTAACATGCAGCTGGTTGGTAGTCATCAACAAATTTGTTGTATCACCTCCTTTAGGATAGTTTGATTTCAATTTTCTATCTCCCTTTTCCCTCACAAATTTTAGGTATATTAGTGATCCAAAGTGGTACATCAAGAGAGCTATCCCTATTTAGAGATTAACCTCATTCATAGGCTACCCACAAGCCTAGAGGTGTTTCAATTGTGCCACTTGGATGAGGAGAGATGATACATATATTCAAAGGGTAAAAATTTAATTGAAAATATATACATTAATAACCAATTAGATTTTATTATGCTCTCATCATTTTATGATTACTTCATCTTATACTCTCACCATTTTGTGAACAACTTCTCATTCCTAGCCATAGATATAGTAGATGGTATAAAGTACCATTTTAATTCATTAGTGGATGTTGGCCTCTTGAATTTTAGTTTAATTTTAGCCTAAACCATACTCTCATGATTATCTGATTTGTTTGTGTTGACATTTTTATGATTCTGAAATGCCATCCCCTCTTTTCTCATGCACTCACCATTTTTCAAGACCATTCTTATTTTCATTTACACATTAATCATGTTTTCTTATCATCCATTTTATGTTATCTCGTATCTTAGGAGAACTACATTTATCTTCAATTTCACATAGGATCTTGTGTCCATGAAACTATGTAGGCATCATCCACTTGCATAGTGCATCTGGAGTCAACTTGTCTACCCCTTACTTTTTTGTTATTCCCCCCTATGTTGTTTTATGTTTATGTCATTGTTTCCCTATAGCGTAGGGGTAACTTTATGTCAATTTTTATTGTGTTGTATCGATGTCATTTATACCTAGCTTATGGGTCACCCTATCTCCTAGATTATCACCTCTATTACACACACATAAATAATTTTTTTGATGTTTGCACTAACATTGTGATTGACCATTGTTTACATATTATTGTTTGTTTGTTTTTGTGTGTTTAGAATAGTTTGTTTACTGTATTTTTATTTAATTTGGATTGTTTAGTTTTTTTTTATTGTTTTGTTCACTTTGTTTGTTTATGTGTTTTATTATTTTATTAGTGTTTTATTATTTTTTTTATTAGTGTTTTGTTGTGCTTTTGTTTGTTTTTATCTCTTTGTTTATTTTTTATTTGTTTTTTGGTTCTTGTAAGATTATTACATTTTGTTTACACTTAAGTATTGATTATCCATATCATGTAATTTGGTTGTGAATTTTTTTATTTAGTCTTACACTTGATTTTTTTGTTATTTTACACTTGTTTTTTTTGTTATTTTACACTTGAAATTTGATTATCCATATCTTATTCCTAATTTGTTTATATTTACATTTAAATTATTTTTTTCATGATTTGGATATGAATTGTTATTTTAGTTATCCATAATTATCATGCATAATATCACAAACTAAATCAAAACTATGTTCATAGTATTTTAGAAATGTAGTGGTCATATCTCTCCAATATATCAAAAACCCAACCAACTACCCTCACACATTCCTAAATTTAGGAGTAATCAACAAGTGCAAAAAATGATTTACTATGTGTTTATATAGATGAGCATCTTTGAATAAGCATACATATGAGTCATAAAACATAATAATATGATAATATAAAATTAAAAATGAAAAATGTCTTGAAAATAACTTAACCATCCATTTTGGGTCTCCCCTTGAGACATGTTTAACAACATGATTTTTCAACCTATATCTCATGTTTATGCGAATGTGCATCTTGAAAATCACAGTTAGGTTTGAAATATCTTTTTATCATTTTCTATCTCATATTAAATCCGTTTTATAGATTTTTTTCATAATCTACCTTGCCAAATTTTCCCTTTGCAGCAAATTCTATTTACCTTTTTGGGCCTCCCCCTGAGACCCGTTTAATAACATAATTTTTCATCTTATATCTCATGTTTATTTGAACATGCATATTCAAACTCACATTTAAGTTGTAAATATGTTGTTATCCTTTTCCAAATCATCATAAATATTTTTTATATTTTTTTTTCATAAGCTACCCTTGTCAATTTGCCCTATTGTGGCAAATTCTCTTTGCCTTTTTAGGCCTCCCCATGAGACCCATTTAACAATGTGATTTTTCAAATTATATCTCATGTTTGTTTGAAAATGCATCTTTAAAATCACATTTAGGTTGTAAATGTGTTTTTATCCTTTCCAATATCATCATAAATCCATTTTATGTATTTTCATATAAGCTACCCTTGCCAATTTACCCCGTTATGGTAAATTCTAGTTTTGATTAATTCAATGATTATAACTACCTGTAGGCAAATCATTATTTTTTACCACTCCACCTACCCTTATAGGGAAAATGTATGTGTTATTGATTATAACCACCTTTGGTAAAATTAGTATTTTTCTTGCTTTCCATACCTAATTATAATTTCTATTGGGAAAATCAATGTGTCTCCCATTTTCCATTCCTAATTTTAATCACCTTTGGGTAAATCAGTATTTTCCCAACTTTTTATTTTTGATTATAACTACCTTTTTTAAATTAGCATTTTTTTTTTGGTTATTAATTATTACCACCTTTGGTAAAATAATTATCCATCCCACTACCCTATTGGGGCATCTCTCTATGCCACTACTTATAATTGCATTTGGGCAAACTAGTGTCACACCCTTCATTACTGATTATAACTACCTTTAGAAAAATTAGTGACTCTACCACCATTATTACCTATAACCACCTTTGGGAAATTTAGTAATACCACCCTTGTTACTATCTAGATTGTGTTATTTTCTTCATTTTGAGGGAATGTTCAATGATTCTATTTTTTTGCCCACTCCCTCGAGGGGCATCAAAGGCTTATCAAGTGCCCTTTGGGGCATGAACTATTCATCTTAATGAATTTTTCATTATTTTAATATATGTTATTGTGCCTATGTCTTGAAAAACCTTCTTTAATATGGGAAAACTTTAGACACTTAGTTTTGTCTACTTTTCTACCTAAATTGGAGATTTAATTTAATTTCTAGTAAATGACACATTTTAAGTCTAGAAATCACTTAAATTACCAAAATTTATCTATGTAAGGGATTTAATAGCCTAAAAACATGATGAGGCTATATTATTTGGTGTATTACCTTATATGTATCACTAACCTAGTTCAGTTCTAACCCTAGTTAAATTATGACCTAGTAATTTGGCACTTTTAGCATGTCAAGCTATTAATTCATGACATTTTAAATAATTTACAAAAGATAAAAATCACTAAAAAAGACTAATTATATTACATATCCTAATTAACTTACCCAAATAAAAATTCCAAATCAAATTATTGAATTACATTTACTAAAAAGCAAATTTTATCCAAGAATGAAGTTAAAAGTCAAATGAGCTAATAAAGTGATTTATTATCTCATAAATATTCAAAAATATGACTCACACCTCATAGATATCTAAAGTGAGTTGTCATGCCTCACAAACATCTAAAATTGAGGTGTCAAGATTTCATGATTGCCTTAAACCCACCCAAATTTAGATTGGCTTAACCTAGGTTAATTTAAACTCAACCCAAGTTAGAATTAAACCTAACCTCCCTAGGGTTAGAGTTATTTTTTTTAGCTATAAATACAAGTACCCACACCATTGATAAAGAATATTTTATGTGTAAGTTTATTCTACTATAATACCTTCTTCAAGCCTTTGAAAGGTAATTTTATAATGCCCAATTTATGATAAGCTTCACACTAAGCCACAAGTGACTATTAGAGAGATGCTACCACCATGGAAGAGCATTTATAGAAGACTAAAATAATCTTAGGCTGAGCATGAACATATTTATGCCAAAAAGTAAGCATAAAATGAGACAAAGGAGGTAAGAAAATTTTATTGTATTTGTCTCTATCTTGTGTTCTTGCTTATTGTGTTATGTCCCATTAAGTTATTAGGCAAGAGTGTTTAGTCTTAGTGAATTGTTATGCTTAATGTTTTCTCATTTAGACTAAAAAGAGACTAATCTACATATTGTTTACTCTTTAAACTCCTAAGGTATAGAAGGTATTTCTTGGATTTTTTGTATCCATCAACAACCTAGAATCAAATTATATGATAAGTTCAAATCCAACACATGGCATAGTGTGTCATGGGTCAAGGGCCCAATAATAACTAGTAAATAGGTTATTCCTTGTTATTTGCATTCTTCATTGTCGTAGGCCTTGATGGTAATTGTCTCTAATTTAAGGTCAATTTTCATGTATCCTAAATGCTTGACCAATTGTAGATAGAAAATATTAAGGCTCGTTCCATTATCTATGAGGATGCATTTAACTTTATGTCACATTATTACAACTTTGATATACAATGGGTTATTGTGGAGAGGGCCCAGGGATGACATATCATTTTGGTTAAATTTTAAATGTTGGACAAGAGCTAGGTGTCCAATCAAAGCTCAGAATTTATCAGGTGTAATGTGATTCAGTCCTTAAGATTGGCTCAAGAGTGTCATAAGGATATTTCTTTGGATGGTAGAGGTATGGAAAAAATCCAAAATATATATTTGTCTATTTGTCTTTTGTATTTTATCCATAATATCATACATTTTTTCCTTAGCATTGGGAATTAGCTTGCTCTTAGTTGGTATGCTAGATTGAATGGGCTCGTTGGTATAAGGTAGTTGTGATCCTAAAATGGTGACTTTAGTCTACCAAGTTATAATTATGTAATCCAAATTGGGTAAAGGGCCATTATAATGAGAAGGAGGAGGAGGGTCTAGGGTGGTAATCCTTGATTACTATTGCACTTGGATATAGTCACAGGTAAAAGGAGGATTACTAATATAGGGAGGATGATAGGCATTATTAGAAAATGGTCGTGGTTGGTTAGAAATTGGTCTAGGTTTAATCATGATGGTATCCATATGACCACTTATAATAGAACCTAAAACCTTATTATCATCATATACAATAGCATGATAAACCTCTTGGTTAGATGGGTCATTTTGACCTCAGTTCTTACCATTGTGTTATTATTTTTATTATTTTACCATTATTTTTGTTGTTTTGGAGGTGATATTCATGTTTGATAATTTTAATTACTAATGTTATGTTGTGGAAAAGGATCTTGATAAATTCCCAAGTTTTGATTGGAAGTAAAAGCCTTATTATCTAACTCGATCTCTTCATTTTCTAACATGTTTTGAATGAGTTTCCATAATTGCACACATCAACATATGTAATGTCCCTTAACTTAATGATAATCATAGAGTTTATTTTATTTATACCAATCAAGTAAAGAAACCCCTTTAGGGAATGGTTTTGGCATGGGCCAACAAATCATATTAATAGAAACTAATTTTTATAATACCAACTCAGTTAGTTCTCCAAGATCATTAAAGACTCTATCCTTAGGTTTTATTCTTGGAGGATGTGTTTGTAATAGAGGAGACATGAATGCTTGTATACATGGAATTTAATACATTTATGGAGCTAGTTAAGCCAATGAAATTGGTTGCACATATGGATTTGGTTGTATATATGGAGCTGATTGTGCTAATGGTGTTTAAACCATTTGGGCATGGCATGATTTTGTAACTCCATTACCAATAACATTTTTATTGTACTTATAGGCCTTGTGTTTCTAAAAATTATTGGCTTGAGGTGTCATAGGAACATACATCTGAATTAGACTTTGGGTTTGGTTTTGGTCTTGCTTTTGATTTTGGCTCTGGTTCTAATTTTGATTAAGAGAGGACAATTTTAGTATCCCCTTATTAATACATCCTTTTCAATTTGTATACATTTTTCAATGATATCCTAAAATATGTGAGCACACTAAACCTCAATGTGATAAGATATCTCATTGTATAAGATATGGGTAAATATAGTCATCAACTATTTATCAAGTAAATTATGCATGAAATAGCTTACAAGTGCTCTCCATTATTCAACATAGTTTGTAAATCTCTCACAATCCTTTGTCTAGCCTGACCCAAATCTACCATAGTAACCTCATGTTTGATATTATAGGATAAATTTTATATAAAAAAATGAAACATTATCAAGGATAGATATAAAATTCTTTGACTTTTTTTTAAGCCATTGTAAGGCTTGTCCAGCTAAACTTCTAGTGAAAAGGAGAAGCAACTAGATATCGCTATAGACCACTAGCTAGCAAGCAAAAAACAACTCCTTTAAATTATCCCTAGGGTCACCTTTGCCCTTGTATTTACCAAAATTTAATGGTTTTCAACCATTTAGAAATCATATTTAAAGGTACTTCATGTTAAATGGATATGAACATACCTCATCCAATTTAATAGTTTCTTTTGTTTCCCAACTTTAATGGTTGCAATTACATCCTTCATTTATTGTAGTTCTTAGAATAGAAAGCTAGATGGTACATTTTTGTGAGATTGTGGTTGGGTGGTCAAAAGTGTATTGCCTTGATTGAGGTATAATAGAGGAATTTGGTACTATAGAATATTATCTTGGTTGATTAACCAAACTAGAATATGTATCCTTTGGTTAGGATTATATTATCGATATGATACACGCTTTTGGTAAATATTATGGCTAGAATTAACAACATAAATTTGGTTTGGAGGTAACTACATCTGAGATGGAGGTATTTGTATTTGTGTAATGTATTGTATATTTTGGGTTTAAATAGGAACATGATGTATGCAATCATAAATGCATCATGTTTATAAATCAATCCTAACTCAGAGAAGATAGATCATACCGTACACTTATGATTGGGGACACATTTGTTAAGTGGGAACATGACCAATATGAGGATCTTCTAGACCCAAATAGGGGATATCTTACCATAATAAATTGTGCTAGAGAAGTTTCAAAGCCTCTAGTCAAGCACAATCATGCAATAACCCTAAGTGTGTTTTGGTATCTCACAAAACTAATAATAAGTAAAGTAAATCTAATATAGTGCTCACCAAATTTTATGACATAATATGAGGGGTTAGTAAACAATAAAAACATGCATAGGAGAATCTCAATTAATCTATGTATGAGTAAGACCCTAATACATGAAATAAGAAGAATAATATTAATTTAAGACAATACTTATACTACTTTTATCTACTAAAGAGAGGAACAAAGTTAGAGAATACTTACCTGAATGATGAACCCATTGAGACTCAATCTCTCCTTCTCCCTTGGCCAAAGGGGTTTCATAAGAGGTTATTTTGGTTTGTAAGTATCACAAAAAAAGTCCAAATCATCCAAGACTTATCCACAAGACTATATTCTCTAAGTAGAAACCCTAAGCTAAGACTCCTTAAGTAGAATGGAGGAAGAGCATATTGTAAAGAAGTGCAAGTGAATAATAACTCTTGATTTCATATGAAATAATGACGAAATGATCTTGTATATATAGTTTTATTTTACCCTAAACCCTTCCAAAAATCTTGGTTGATGGGGTCAACATATTTGACCTATCATAATTTTTAAAAATTATTCACTAGGTCATGAGCTAGGTCGGCCAAGAGCGAAACTAGTTCCTAGGTGAAAATCATGCAAAATTGTACAGGGTCAACCTAGTACTGCCAACTATCAAAAGGGACTTAAGGTGAGGAAAATAGGGATGGAGAGTGAAAAATACTAGAGGAAGGTGAAAAAGAGGAGTAATAGCTTAGGGAATGGTTTTTAGGAGTTGGTTAAATTGGTAATAAGTGGCAATAAGGGATAACAATCTTGTGAAACACCAATGGTCTACCCACCCCTTTCCTGGTGTACTCTTTAAGGCATGCACTTAGATATATTGAGTCTCGATAGGTTATTTCAAGATGTAAAGCATCATTATTTGATAAAAGTTAAAAATATTATGTGTATACACATGATGTTGACTAGTGGAACCATATTATATGAAAGGCACTCATTTGTGTATGGAGGTCAGTTGTTGAAGGCATTGTGTGTTAGGCCCTTATTAAATGCGAGGCATTTTTTAGGTGATAGGAAATGATTGCCTAGTGGGGATAAGCCCTTATTATTGGGTGAACACTTGTTACTTGTTTGATACTTTTTACATGTTTAGCATTTGTTGAATGTTTAGCACTAGTTACTAACTAGATGTCAGTTTTTATTGACTAAATAAGATATGTTATTAATTAGACAACATTTTCACTAGATTTATCACTTGTTATGGTGGCATGCTAGTCTTTATTTTTTATTTTATAATTTTGGCTACCCCTTTTGGGGTGGAACATTATTGACCACCTATTGAGGTAGAGGATTGATCACCACCTATTGAGGTAGAGGATTGGTCACCACCTATTGGGGTGGAATGTTGGTCTATGTTTTGTTACTTATTAATTGTGTATTTGAGTAAGTGGTTAGTGGAGGAGTAGTCATTTATTACATATATTAACTATAAATTCTTTCCCCTTATTTTTATGAACTAATTAAGGTGTTTATGGGGGAATTTATCATGAATTGTTTTGTAATGCCTGGGGCATTAAACATGTCTCCAACTTGGGTAATTTACATGAATGGATTTGTGTTTGCATTTACATAACCCTATGAGTTAGTTTACACCCCAGTTGATGGAGTTAACTTTATGACCAGTGTATTGGTAATGGTCATGGCATTTAAATTTAGGCAAAGTTAAGGTATGTTTGGTATGCTTGTTATATTTATGTTATTTGGTCCATAACATGACCCTTTCCTTTTGAAATTGCATCAATCTCTTGGTTATTCATTGGTACAAGGGCTTAGTTATGATTATATGATGCATGTTAGAATGGTCTAATGATAAGTGCATTAATAGGAGCTCTAACTAAGCTAGGTAAACTTTCATGTGGAAATTTTACCAATAATTTATCACCTACCTCTACTTATTTAACAAGTATTTCATCTCTATTCTCTAAGAGATGGTGATTAAATAAGTAAGGATAGTAAATAATCTGAGTTGGAGTAGTCACATAATAAGGTTTTTTTTTTGGACTTATTCCATGTTAGGTAGTATGCTAACAAGGTATTATGTAATCTATCATTGTCTTACCTTGGATAAGAAGGTGTGTTTGTAATATAATGTGTTAATGGGTCTTGGCCCTACTCTGTATAGTGGGTATCATATGTGGGATATGGATCCATCTCATACACTATGTCATCTCTATAAGGTTCTTAAACAAAAGGGTCACTTGTGACAATGTTTTCATCCTCTAAACTATACATGGTCCTGCTATGTTTATAGTGAGGCATGGTTGAAATAATATAAAATGTCTCATGAGAAGATTAGTCTATCATTTTAGACATTTTGAAACTTAGTCTAAAAGGGGAATTTGAAACAAGCTTGGTCATGGTCTAAGACTATCACAAAAACACATTCAGATATTGGAAAGAGGTCTAAACATGAAACATGAACATAGACTTGGAAAGAGTCTATGATAATTCTAAGGAAAATTTGGAAGGAAAATGTGAAACCAGTCTAGGATAAAGGTTTTGAACTATTTAAAGGTAAAACAAAAAAATTCTCTTTAAGAGCAAAATTATGTTAGGTCTTGGGTAAAAATCAAAAAATTAATATTGTAAATGAACTTAATCTAGGCATAAAACTTGAAATGAACTTAAATCTATGGCAATTGATCTAAAAAAAAGAGCACACTTAGTCAAGGAAACTTTGAAACTAGGTTAAAAGTAAACTTGGTTTAAAAGGAACTTATGATCAGAAAATAAACGTCTAAAGTTGTTCTGGTTAATTGGAAAGCCAACCCAACTATCATAAACTAAGTGCAAAAAGTAAAACATTCAATCCCAAGTGGTAATCAAGACTCAAATGTAAACTAGTTTTACTTAGATCTATACTTGAAGTGCGTTTTGGACTTGGTTTGAAAAGCCAACTTAACTCTTGGCACAAGGGTTGAAGGTCTATGTGAATAGCATAACCTAAATTGGCTTCACACTTTTAGGATGTTTGAAACTTGGTTAAGAATAACTCTAACTTGTATAGGTAAAAATGACCAACCTAAAAATGCTACTTAAAAACAAAGTGCACAAATGGTTGTGCTCTCATTTTGAACAAGGCAAATAGTTTGGAACCATTTTGGTAGTCTAACACTTATTCATGCAAGGTGGTGTGTGTATCATGTGTTTATTTTATGTTATAATTCATTTAATTTTTCAAAGTTATTTTGGACTCAAATAATACAATTAAAAATAATAAGTAGCACCTAAATGCACACCTTTATGCTAAAATTGACTCAAGGTGTGCATAGTATCTACCAAATTTTCCATCGATATACTAGTCTTAAAAGGAATTAATTATTAATCCAAAAATAAATATAGTATGTAAGTAGAGTTTTTAAGCCCCTTATATCTCTCAAGAATTGATACATGCTAAGGAACTTAGAGTGATGAATCAACTTGACATTTGGTAGGACAATCTACAGCAAGTGGGGTTAATTAATCTAAATTTTCTACTTGACTTATCTAGATGGTCCATAAGTGCCTAGAAACACTTGGGTACAAAATTCATGTCAATTAGATTAAAATCATCTATATTTTTATGCAAAGGTCTTATCCTTTGCAAAATGACTTCAATTATGTACTTCTTAGTGATGTTTGATGTCTAAACCATTATATGGCCCAAGGATCCATTGGACTTGTCAAGGTAAGTACTCAACCACTATCCAATCCAATGTCATGCCCAATTTATATCCCCCATTAGAGAGTGTGGTTGGAACAATTTTGGGAGATGAAACCCAAAATCAATTCCCACCTAAAAAACCCATGAGGAGGCAATGAACTCTTACTCACAAGCCAAAAAAAGAAAAATAATAGAATAACTAGGTCATTCTAAGTCACCCAAGTCCCTAGGATTAAGGGGAGAGCATACACAACATTACTTAAGGTTTGAATTTAAAAAATACGTAAAACAATGCATTTTTGGTCACCCAAGTTCCCTAAAGGGGACAAGGGTAGAGAATATGCACAAAGCTTTACTAAAAGGAAACTAATTAACTGATTTGAAAATGAAGAACAAAAATCAAAATGCTCTTAATAGCTCTAAGTCTAAATGTGATTATTCTTTTTAAAACACCATTATGGGTGCCATGAGCATTATTGGCCATAAGCTTCTCTAACTAAGAATCCATTGTATTTATTTGAGTCTCCATAAAGAGGTTGATTCCTGTATCTATACTTCTCATGGTTTTAGTATGGAGGGTAGCTTTCTTGCCTCACATGTTTTAATGAATGTCTTGTGAGATAAGGCTCATTAGAATGGAAGTAATAAAACTCCCATAAACCACTGAGCATGATGTGTTAGGTTAATCTCAAATAATAGATTCTAATGAAGCATTTTGAAAAGTGCATCATACATGTGCACACTCTTAGTGAGTTATTGCTTGATATCTTTTAAGGAAATAATACTTTATTATTCAAATTTGGGGATATCAAATTCTTGGATAAAATTAGCCTTTAATAATTCATAATTCATAACTGCTTGTTGAGGATCAAATTTATGATACCATTTATGCACATGATCTAATAAAGTAGTGGAAACTCGAGTTACATTTCACTCTATATAAATGATACCTCATGCTCACCAAATGAGTTCACACTTGTGAACATGTTTTATTGCATTTTTAAAACATCAATATTCAAGCAAGTGAAGTGTCATCTTGTAGTAGACTATAGGTGCATTGGGTGGTTGCATTAGACCTTGTTTTGGCACTCTTATGGTTCCTCTTTAACCCTAGGTGTTGATCTATCGATGCCTCTTGCACCATCTCTTGATCCTATAGCTCTAGTAGAGCCACCCCTAATGCTACCTCCCACACCTCTTATAACAATAGGTTCACTAGAGATGATGGTAAATGGGGGAGGTTTATTAGTTATTTTGGTCTTGTAGTCTACCCACTATTTTGATTTGGTCCACTAGGCATTCCAAGGTGAGCCATAGGTTGTTCTTATAATAGAAAGGTAGAAACTAATGGTAGATAGATAACTTGATTTTGTACTTCTATAAATTCATCTATGGTTTTGGTTTTAGATTCAAATTTAGATTCTATATTGTCAGTATCCCAAATTCTAACAAAAATTCCATCAAACCCAAATGCATGAGCATGCACTATGGTGGTATAATTAGGTCTATTTGGATTGGGTTCCACTATAAATGTTTATTTTAGTTCTTCCACGCATATATGTGCTACTGAAAGGAATGAATCCATTATTAGGGAGTACTCACCATGACTTTTTGCCCTCCTATAGATTCTCATAACACTTCTAATATCCTCTCATTTACCTCTAGGATTGTTGCCTCTGGGACTATTGCCTCTCATATCCTTATAAATGGCTTCATCATAATTATGCCTCCATATTTATTTTTGTTTGAATTCTATGCTAAACTACCAATCCTATATCAATGCATACCCTTCCATTTCCCCACCAATCATGTTGCTCATGTGCAATAGATTTAGCCATCCATGGGGAAGTTCTCAAGCCTAAAATCTACCATAAACTTCTTAATTTCTAAACAAAATTTCTTGAGATACATCCCACATGGTTCCGTTATAAAATTGAACCATGTTTTTTTCTAGATAATAATACATAGAGACCATGTATTCTATAATATAGTTATTAATCATTCCCTTCCAAAAAACTCCTAGTGCTTAGGTCCAAGTAGTTTCTAACTTAGAAAAATCCATATGACATTCTACTAACCAAGAATCCTTTCATCTATAATTTATTGATTTGTTTTGTGCATATTCTAAAATCCAAGCATGTAAATAAATGGGTAATTCTATAAATAATGTCTCATTAAAAAAATTATATAGGTGTTATTCTACCCTTGTACACATAAAAATTCATGGTTAAAGATACTGGAGTTTAAAATTATCTTGTATGGTAGCAACCTAATGCTTGACATTTTACAAAGATATCCACTTGAGAATTTTTATACCATAATGCCTACAAATGCAACATATCCCAGTAATGGAACCAAAAATGTTGGTTCTTTTTCATTAACTTTATATAGCTAAGTATTACTTATATGTTGTATGGAAATAAGTTACCAATTAGCTTATACATTAGCATATCATGTGAGGAGTAACCTCATGCACTCACTTGAGGGATATAGTCTGGATCGGTCCCTGTTGACTCTACCACGTGATGGTGGTTATACAACTCTATCTTATTTAGGTGCTTAAATTACCACATTTAGTCATTATTACTACCAGCATTAGTCTAGATTCAATCATTTGACTAATTCATATAATTTATATAAATAATATCATTAAAGAAAAGTTGACACTATAGAGTTTAACATATCATGATTGTTAGTCAAAATATTCTATTATTTCCATTGATTAAGATTAAAAGGTGCTTCCTTCCTTACACTATCTCTTTAGTTCTATATTGATAACCATTTCATAATTACATTTAATGGTATAAATAACATATATATCAACTCTAACCATGGAAAAAACACTTTATAAATAAGGCTAAGGGGTATTTATACACAAATAAACCCCTCACCTTTGGTTATATAAATAATACCAAAATGATGACTAATCAACAACCATTAATAATAATGAGTCATAGAGAGCCATTATAATAAATTATTATTGATTCAGGCCTAACCACCCCTATATACCCTCTTTACACTAGATATTCATGTCTATCTTCCTCTTATTCTATGGACTGGTGCTAGATTTGTGCTCTCATTAATCTTTGTTGCTTCTATGACGTACATTGTAACCACTTTTACTCATTACATTCTAGTCCTAGTCTTGCACTTATCTGAGTCTTGTGTCTCCTACTTATTCTCTAGTTCCTTTATTTTCATGACTCACCCTTTCGCACCAAGGTCTTATGCATCATTCCATTATGATTTTCTCTTCCATGATATGGTCTTGACCACTTACTCTTGCACCCTTTCTCTTTCACACTTCTGAAACCAACATACTTAGAATATATTATTACAAAATTTGGGATCCAACATTGTTCATAATTTTTTTTAAATTCATACTTCATTATAACCAATAACATTCATTGTAATAAAATTAAGTTATAATGGGACACATATCTTACATAAACCCATAGTATAATGTAGTGGACTCTATCTTGATGGATCTTAAGCCACAAGCAATTGGTATGCTATAACTACTTGAAATCCACTTGAATCTTACAAGTACATAAATTGGTTTGATTCTAAACCTCAATGAGGTTTCCAACACCATTAATTTATATTCAAGTTTTATGGATATACTTCATATCAATAAAAAAATTATGATCACTATATTTTAGGAAAGAATTCCAAATATAAGCACTCATTCTTTTAATGGGCCACTATGAATCAACCCACCACTTTCTACACCAATTATGATAAAATATGAAGTATAACAAATACTAGGGATTCTTCAAATATAAAAACAACTAGATAATACATATAAGTGTATCAAATGGTGAGGAGTCTAGTTAATTACAAAGTGAACTAAATAATCCATGTAAATGACACAAATTTGTTGGTAGAGTTGATAGGCTAAACTGATAAACCCATCAATGTGTTAAATGTAACTAAAATATAAATTTAAATAAGATATCATATGTTTTATAACTCATTATCAGGCATAGGAATTTTTATATTAGATAGCATGGTCTTATAATAAAATGCATTAGCATGGATAGGTTCATCAAACACTTATTTGAATTTCACAATCCATACACAAGATAATTTTTCTCTAATGTTGACTAGAAAATATGCTATAAACTAGTAGGTCAAAGGTTTGAAGGCACACACTGATTGAAAATGAAGATTATAAAACCATGTTAATGCATAATATTTTATAATCCTTAGAAATATTTTGGTCAATAACTTATCATTAGGTGCATGGTCCAAACATGTTGTGCAAAAATATCAAAGGTTCTCTTTTGAATAACCCCTACCATCATAAAGTGTGAACTTAGGTGGCATAAATATTGTCGATAGGGGGTAGGTAGAGATATATAGGACTAATGGACTATGTAACAATGCTTTTTAATTAGTTGAATAGATTGCATGAGGACCTTTCTCTAATTACAATACTTGATCCTATAGATTTATGATAGTCTATATTAAGGATTGTCAAATAAGCATGGATAATTAGATATAAGGAAATCATTATGTTAACCCCATAGTATGGGTGGGAATCTGATGAAATTTAAACTCAGAAGTGGTTTTAGACTCAAACCAGGCACACTCCATGGCAAGAAGAATTCTCATAACTGAAAGTTAATTCTAAACTTAGAATTCCAAGGTTTCAATCAGTCCAGGTCAATATCAAGCAAAACAGAACCATATTGAGTTCTGGTGGTGATAAGTGATCTATACTTAACCTCGGTTCTGCAATCCATCTTGATATAAGACAAAATAATGACCCTACAGAGTCTGTAAATTTTGGAAGGCTTTGAGGAATTGGTGCGTTATATATCAATATCAATGCCTTATGGTTCGGCTTAAATTAATCCTCGGCCTTTGCTAAACTATTTTTATTGTATAATACAGGGACCCTTCATACAGGCTCAGATTTGCAAAATACATTGGCATAATATGGATCTACTTACAACAGAAGTATTATTAAATACTTTAAGTCACTTGCAGACTCCTACTCTTGCATTACACGAGTGCCAAAATAGATTGTTATGAAATGGGTAAGCATCACTTTGAGGTTCGGCATAGAAAGCGTCCATACAGCCAGTTGTATATTAACATGCTCTGCGCTTTTAACATACTACAAATATGCATTACAATCTCCTAGTTCGCAGACCGTAGGGCACCTCGGGCAGTGAACTCACGCCTCGTCTCTGCTTCCTTTCTTGTTGAAAGGCGTTCTAAAATTGTGTTTTAGTCTTTAAACCTGTAAGTCAAAGAATGCATCCCAATCTCCTGTGAAAGATAGGACAATTGCATTGATCTTGTAGACACAGCTGATGAGTCACGCTTTGGTTTGCGGATTTGGTTCTCAAAATGGATTAATAGTTCATTTTATACTTTATCTAATACATACCGCTCACTGTTAGCATACAATTTAGGTGAAACTCTATCTTTCCCGTGTTGTAAACCTACGCTGAGCAGCCACACCAAGGTTTTCAAGGAGTTCAATGCTTTATAGCTGGGCAGAGCAAGGAGGATAGAGATGATGAGAAATTCAATGGCCAAGCAACGTGGCAATCAAAATCATTTTACAATTGTTCTACCATATGATGACTATATATATTATGTTGGCTTTCTAGTCGATCCACAGTATGGTGGTATGTCGTGTTAAAAAGGAGGAAGTGCAACTCTGCTTAGAAAGGATTCATAATTTTGGGCAAGCAGACCACTAACAGAAATACAACAGTTTCTACCTCTATTAAAAATTGAAACATTGTATTCCTCTCTTTCAACCGTGCTGTAGCACTGTACTCTCCGTAAAGAAGAATTTCATATACTTATTTGAGCAGACCAGCATTCTCAGAATCAGATTATCAGATAATAATTCAATAATCTGGACATGGACCGCCACTTCAGTGCGGACTTACAAAATAATCTTGACTCATTCATTAATAAATTTCTGATTGCAATTATATTAATTCAATACAAGACAAATTTCTCACATACCAAAGAAAACCAGGTTGTTACTCATAGCCCTATTTGTAACTATAACAGAGTGCAGATTCTCCTTCTCTTCTTCTATCTCTTCCCTTGTGTTGGGAGGGTGTACACCGGAAGCATGCAATTTGATTACCAATACCAAGCAACTTAATATGCGGAAATTAACCAGATTCACCAAGTAACTAGAATTCAGAATAACACAGCATATGAGAGACAATACCAAATTGTATTAACACTTTATACAGAAAAGAATACAATAAAGAAGATGCCACTTCTTCTCCACCACCTTACAGAGGTTTCCCACACCTCAAGTGAACAGTAATTCTTCTCCCCAAAGCTCTCCCTCTCACAGGTCCCAACACCCAACTCAAATACAGAGTTGGTGTTCACCTCCCGTGCTCCACGCACACCACAAGTGCTCCACGCACTCCACAAGCACTCCACGTGCTCCACAAGTACTCAAGGTACTTCAAGTAGATCTCCCATGAATCTGCAACAACCTGCAATTCAACAGACCATACTTATGGAAGGAACTCCCTTGCCTTCCTCTTGCTCTATCCGAGTACACACCTATACTCCAAGTAGATCCTGCCTGATACTGCTCCCTGTAGTGTTGCTATCTGTATGACCTTGCACACCTGCAAATCAAGCAATGGTTCCAATCCCCTGTGAACCTCGACCTTGCACACACATACACCTGCAGATCAACGATCTTACTTACCATGTAGATCTCCTATATAGGCCATGCAACTGTGACCAAGATCCTACACTCTTAAAGAACCCAGCTGGCTCTCCAATCCAGCACCAACACACTTGGTACTATGGCACTAGGAGGAACGCACCATAGCTCTACCTCACACACAGAAGGAGCTTATAATTATGCTCTCTTACTCCCTAGCACACATTTACAATACAACCATGAGTCTATTATATAGATCTCATCCAAACAATGATTAGACATCTAATTACAATAATTAGATCCGCAGCTATGAGTCTAAAATTAGCACTCATCATGCAAACTCTTGGTTCGTTAGTTCACTGCCTGTAATTAACTCGTAGTCGAACTACACAGGCGACCGACATCGGTCCCTGTCCGCCTGGGGTCGCCGACGCCGACCGATATATGACCGACGTCGGTTGCCTTCCTGTCTTACTATGCCGACGCCGGTTGGCCAGACCAACGCCAAACACTTCTGACTCTCAGCAACTCATTCTGCAACCTCCTCCATGTCTGCATCAGTGAAGCTTTTAGCTCCACAATCCTAACAATCTCCCACTTGGAGATAAACAGCTGCACTGTACCTGTACTTGTACTTCGTCTAATCTGTTTCCTGGTTTGTATCCCTCTTCAAGCTCACACCTGAAGACAACCCACCACACATCCCGTGGTGTACCACCTGTCATCCGAGTAACCTGCCACATCCGAACCTACAACACCTGTAGTGAAGTCCTGACCCTGCATAGCAACACCTGCTGCTGGTCCCTCTCAGAAAACCTGAGAATCCACTTCCATGAATTGGCTCCTAACTCTCTGACAGCTCCCACTGCATGGGAATACTTAGGTCTATACCAGACCTCATGTGATTTTGGACACTGTACCTGTCCAGCCCTTAGTGTGCTCCGGCTCTGCATCCTGAACCTTGCCAACACCTGATTCACATCAGCTCCCACTCGAGACAAAATCAACCTGTGATCTCCATGCCTCCCATGTCAAAGAATTCCACTGCTCCAAACTCCTCCTGACATGCCACTGAACTAATCTTACCCTTAGCTCAGCAAAACCCTGTATGTACACCCCTGCTAGCTAGCATACTATCCACATACAGCAACAGAATGATGTCATGACTCATCATCCCCCTGGTAAGACAAAACCACAGTAGTTACCCTGACATTGACTGAAGCCATGCTTCGTCCTCCACCTATCAAACCTGGTACCACTGTCCTGCAGCTCCTCAAGATCATATACCTGATCTTCCATCTCACGTATCCGTTCTTTCTATTCTTCTACTAAGGAATCCATTCGTCTCTGTGCTTTCATACCTGCTGGCATCCCTACCAAAACACACCTGTTTGGTTCTCCTCCAAGGAATCACATCCTCATCCATGCCAAGCTCACACCTGTTTCCTGGATCCTTCCTGCTCTACAATCAGCAACATGTATAAAGAAGAGGAACAACAAATTTGAGGGCCTACTTACGCCTTCAGTCCTCCGTATGGGTGTTTGAGACTCCTTGACAGCCTGCTGTCCACCCAAAATTCGTTACAGTGACCGACCTCAGTCACTCCACAGTCTGCATCCGACCGACGTCGGTTCCATGCGTCTGTACCTAACTACCAACCTGCCTGCGCTGGTGTCCCTGCTGCCGATGTCGGTCCTTCTAACCGACATCGGTCTTACATACTGCCGACGTCGGTCTCCTGACCGACGTCGGTCTTACCCTGCCTGACATCGCCGGCTTCAGTCTGCACATGACCGACATCGGCACCTATCTGTTCGACGCCGGTTCCTCCTGACCGACATCGGTGTCTGTGTTCGCCTGTGAGTGATGAATTTTTACCCGCGAGCTCCTTTGAATCAAAATCCATGTCCAAACTGCCCTGCTCAGAAGTATCCAGCCACATCCACTGGGTTCTGTCCGCCATCTCCTCCATAAACACCAAGGCTTTCCAGTTCTTAAGCCTATCAAATATATCTGTCTTTCGCTTAAGAACATGCATCTCCTTCCTGCTCATGTGACCAAGCCTACGAAGCCACGTCTTTGCAACAAAAGAAGAATCAGTAATATAAACAAGTAGATAAAGGATACCTATTTTCTTACCACCAGCTAATTCAAGTGCATCCGCTGTGAGAGTTCTTGTGCATCTCTCATCACCCAATCTTTCTGAAGAAATTAGCCATATCTCCAAACCTGGGACCTGCATGACCTTCATCAACACCTGTGTGTTGGCCGCCTGCAATTTCAGCTTCACTTTGCCTTTGCCAACAATCTGACAAGGCTTACCAGCTCCTCTACCTGGAACTGCATGGAAAGAGGCAACCGAATCTTTTATCCAAGATTCCACTTTATCCAAGAAACCTGCAAACACATCCTGTGCAACAATACCTGCTACATCTGTATCTTCAGTTTCTTCATGCTGGTCTGTTACCAACCAACAATAATCTTTTACCTGCTCTTTCTTTCCATAGGACCGTGAGTGACCATCTGTGCTTTTCAACTCCTCCATTCTTAGCTTACTTTGATCTGCTGTTGCTCTACTCCCACTCGATCAGAAACACCTGAGAGTGCCCTGTAACCAAACACAAAACCTGCTTCCTCCAACCTCAGCTCAGATACCACCTATTGGTATCAAGCTCAAGAACCTACAACCAAGGCTCTGATACCACTTGTTGGGAGGGTGTACACCGGAAGCATGCAATTTGATTACCAATACCAAGCAACTTAATATGCGGAAATTAACCAGATTCACCAAGTAACTAGAATTCAGAATAACACAGCATATGAGAGACAATACCAAATTGTATTAACACTTTATACAGAAAAGAATACAATAAAGAAGATGCCACTTCTTCTCCACCACCTTACAGAGGTTTCCCACACCTCAAGTGAACAGTAATTCTTCTCCCCAAAGCTCTCCCTCTCACAGGTCCCAACACCCAACTCAAATACAGAGTTGGTGTTCACCTCCCGTGCTCCACGCACACCACAAGTGCTCCACGCACTCCACAAGCACTCCACGTGCTCCACAAGTACTCAAGGTACTTCAAGTAGATCTCCCATGAATCTACAACAACCTGCAATTCAACAGACCATACTTATGGAAGGAACTCCCTTGCCTTCCTCTTGCTCTATCCGAGTACACACCTGTACTCCAAGTAGATCCTGCCTGATACTGCTCCCTGTAGTGTTGCTGTCTGTATGACCTTGCACACCTGCAAATCAAGCAATGGTTCCAATCCCCTGTGAACCTTGACCTTGCACACACATACACCTGTAGATCAACGATCTTACTTACCATGTAGATCTCCTATATAGGCCATGCAACTGTGACCAAGATCCTACACTCTTGAAGAACCCAGCTGGCTCTCCAATCCAGCACCAACACACCTGGTACTGTGGCACTAGGAGGAACGCACCATAGCTCTACCTCACACACAGAAGGAGCTTATAATTATGCTCTCTTACTCCCTAGCACACATTTACAATACAACCATGAGTCTATTATATAGATCTCATCCAAACAATGATTAGACATCTAATTACAATAATTAGATCCGCAGCTATGAGTCTAAAATTAGCACTCATCATGCAAACTCTTGGTTCGTTAGTTCACTACCCATAATTAACTCGCAGTCGAACTACATAGGCGACCGACGTCGGTCCCTGTCCGCCTGGGGTCGCCGACGCCGGCCGATATATGACCGACGTCGGTTGCCTTCCTGTCTTACTATGCCGACGCCGGTTGGCCAGACCAACGCCAAACACTTCTGACTCTCAGTAACTCATTCTGCAACCTCCTCCATGTCTGCATCAGTGAAGCTTTTAGCTCCACAATCCTAACACCTTGAATGAGAGGTATTTTTCCTTTCTGTCCTTCCTTCTTTCTTCTATGCCACCTTCCTCTCTCCTTCTGCCCTGCGCTCTCCTCCCTTTTTAATATTTTTTTTCTCTCTTTTCTATAATTTGTCTCCTTTCTAACTTCTACGCCCAATCTGGGCCAGGATTAAACAAGAAACAGTTTTTAAATTTTCAACAACATTCTAAGGTTGAAGTATTTTCAACCATTCCTCCTCTAATTTCTCAACAGTGCCACATTTACCTTTTACTTTTATTTATTTATTTTTACAATTACCCCTCAGTAAAAGCATATGGGAGGGAAAATATAATAAATCGAATTTGAATGCAGATGTTCCTGCATCATACTCTCCCTCTAGAAAAGATTTGAACCTTAGTTCAAATGAACTGTTGCCCCCATGCTTTAGCCTTCATTCTATACCTGGATCCCAAGGTCTTCTTGTCAATGATAATGCTTGAATTTGGCTTTGCTGGTCTTTGCCTTTCATCCTGCTTTTCTTCCTCTTCTGGTATATTCTTCTTCTCATCTCCTTTTCAGCTACTATGTCCCATCACCATGCTTCATTCTCATACATGTCTTCAAAATCTTCTTTCAAAAATTTGTCCATTGAACTATGGACTTCATTCATTTCTACAACTTCAACACCTTCATTTAAAACATCAAAAGCAACCTTAGTAGAAAAACATTGAGGCCATGAAGCCTCTTGGCTGCCTTCACATTTCTATTTTTGTTCCTTGACCAAAACTACCTTGGTCTCATTGCTTTGCTCTTGTATTGTCTCCCTCTTTCCAATGCTGCCTTCACCATGGCTTGTACCTTTACACAACTCTCTTGGAGGATTCAACAACTCTTCTATCCTCTTCAACTCTTCACTCAACACAAGCTCATCCAAATCTTCATGTCCTATATCAAACTTAGGACCAGATTGTCTTTCATCCTCTATAAGTACATTCATCCACTTTATAGTTTCTTTATACAAATTAGCTTCTTCATCCACATCAGTATACTCATCAAAAATAATTATAGTATTCATACCTTCTGTCTCCTTGCTTTCTTCAATCTCTGCCTGAAGCCATCTTGTTTGTTCTGCTGCATATTCTTTCCTTTTCTCATCATCCATCCCTTTGGAAGTCTCTCCTTGCTATACATTAGCTTTCATAGCCACTTTCCATTCTTCAGTTTTCATAAAAATATCATTAAATGATTCAAACAAATCATTATTCCTTTTATTGCAAACAATTGTCTTACCTTTCCATGTACTTGTGTCATCCTTTACCTTCCTCCATTGAGTTCTTGGTCTTGCTGTCTCAACACTCACATCTGCTTCATTCTTTGCCTTCTTAGGCACCCATACTTGTTTCTCTTTCTTACCATTTGACTTATCAAGCCATTTAGGCATCCTATAACCATGTTCTTGTGGCACAAATGAAAAACCAACTTTGTTTGTCTTTTTATTTTCTTGCACATTCATATGAGAAAAATCAATCTTATAAGGTAAACTTGCCTGCTTGCTTACTTGTTGCTTGCTTGTGTGCTTCACCATCCACTTAGGCATTATGTAGCCATGATTGACTACTTTGTGTGAGGATTTCATCTTCCTCTTTCCTCTTCTAACCTGTGTAGTAATATCTTCATGCTCATAATAACAATCAAAATCAGCACTTAACACTTCATTTACCTCTTTGTTAGCTTGTTCCACGGAGCAATCTTTCTCTTCCTTTGTGCTTGGCTGTCCTCTTTCTTCTTCCTGGCCTTCAATGGCATCATAGAATTCAGTTTCATCTTCTACTTCTCCTCTCTCATGCATTAACCAATGCACCTTATAAACAGCAGCAAACTCACTTCTCTCTTCTGCACATTCACTTGTGCACTTATTGTCTTCTCCTGCACCAATTTGTTTACTCTCCAAGGCCCTTCTCTTGACCTTCAATAGGATGCTCATACCTGCATTTACCCACTCAAAAACAGCATTAAATACAAAAACAAGAGACCATAATGTCTCCATGAGTATCCTCTTAATGGACATTCCAAGTGCTCTTCCTGGCACTTCCTCTTTTCTTTCTTCTCTCTTGTTCTCCTCAATGAGAACTTTCTTTTCAACTTCTTCTTCTTGCTGCCCACTTGGCAACCTTCTTATCTTCTTGCCTCTTTGGGCTTCCCTCTTCATGGCAATCTCATTTTGCCTCTTTCTCCTCTTCACTAGGAGAACTATTGGCCACTTTATCCTCTTCTTCATTGGCCATATCCATGCTTGTCTATTCAGCTGCATCCAAGAATCATACTCATCCTTAACCTTAGCTAATTCTTTCTTCAAACTGGCAATTTCTATATTAAAATCAACATTAGTCATACCTTTGATGCTTGCTTTCTTTTTGCTGCCCTCATGTGCCTTGCTGCTCTGCAATGCCTTCAACAATGCTTCCATCTCTGAGATCTTTACCTAAGTCTTTTCCACCTCGGTCTCTTGATCCCTTGTCTCACTCAAGCCTTTTCCTTGACTGGTCTTTTGACAATCCACATGGTCTCACCTAGGCCTTTTGCATCCTAGTCTTTTGATCCTCTTCTCTCAATCCTGCAGCAACTCTTTGGACAACTCTTCAACAAACACAAATTACAAATTCAAGCTTACCTTGCTTTGGATCTTCTTCTTCTAGGCAGTCCCTCTATCACTCTTCTCAAAACTTCATCCTTTACCTCACCTAAGTCTGTTTCACCTTAGTCTTTTGGCAAACTATCCAAACTTCCTCTTAGATCTTCAATAAGCCTTCCTTGGCTTCTTCTCTTCTTAAGCCTCAATGGCTTGGCTGCCTTTCTCTTCACTTGCAACTTCTTCACTCAATTGCTTCATAATAACTCAAATCAAATAGCACAATTTTCATACCTTTTCTCCAGTAGAGTCTTCTAGTACTGTCTCCTGTTGATCCCTTTGCCAAATCCTGTCACAACTGTAACATCATTCACAAATGCAACCATTCCAAATTTTGTAGCAACTTATGATCCATTCCTAATTCCCCAAGAGCTTCAAGCTCTGATACCAAATGATGAAATTTAAACTCAGAAGTGGTTTTAGACTCAAACCAGGCACACTCCATGGCAAGAAGAATTCTCATAACTAAAAGTTAATTCTAAACTTAGAATTCCAAGGTTTCAATCAGTCCAGGTCAATATCAAGCAAAACAGAACCATATTGAGTTCTGGCGGTGATAAGTGATCTATACTTAACCTCGGTTCTGCAATCCATCTTGATATAAGACAAAATAGTGACCCTACAGAGTCTGTAAATTTTGGAAGGCTTTGAGGAATTGGTGCGTTATATATCAATATCAATGCCTTATGGTTTGGCTTAAATTAATCCTCGGCCTTTGCTAAACTATTTTTATTGTATAATACAGGGACCCTTCATACAGGCTCGGATTTGCAAAATACATTGGCATAATATGGATCTACTTACAACAGAAGTATTATTAAATACTTTAAGTCACTTGCAGACTCCTACTCTTGCATTACACGAGTGCCAAAATAGATTGTTATGAAATGGGTAAGCATCACTTTGAGGTTCGGCATAGAAAGCGTCCATACAGCCAGTTGTTTATTAACATGCTCTGCGCTTTTAACATACTACAAATATGCATTACAATCTCCTAGTTCGCAGACCGTAGGGCACCTCAGGAAGTGAACTCACGCCTCGTCTCTGCTTCCTTTCTTGTTGAAAGGCGTTCTAAAATTGTGTTTTAGTCTTTAAACCTGTAAGTCAAAGAATGCATCCCAATCTCCTGTGAAAGATAGGACAATTGCATTGATCTTGTAGACACAGCTGATGAGTCACGCTTTGGTTTGCGGATTTGGTTCTCAAAATGGATTAATAGTTTGTTTTATACTTTATCTAATACATTCCGCTCACTGTTAGCATACAATTTAGGCGAAACTCTATCTTTCCCGTGTTGTAAACCTACGCTGAGCAGCCACACCAAGGTTTTTAAGGAGTTTGATGCTTTATAGCTGGGCAGAGCAAGGAGGATAGAGATGATGAGAAATTCAATGGCCAAGCAACGTGGCAATCAAAATCATTTTACAATTGTTCTACCATATGATGACTATATATATTATGTTGGCTTTCTAGTCGATCCACAGTATGGTGGTATGTCGTGTTAAAAAGGAGGAAGTGCAACTCTGCTTAGAAAGGATTCATAATTTTGGGCAAGCAGACCACTAACAGAAATACAACAGTTTCTACCTCTATTAAAAATTGAAACATTGTATTCCTCTCTTTCAACCGTGTTGTAGCACTGTACTCTCTGTAAAGAAGAATTTCATATACTTATTTGAGCAGACTAGCATTCTCAGAATTAGATTATCAGATAATAATTCAATAATCTGGACATGGACCGCCACTTCAGTGCGGACTTACAAAATAATCTTGACTCATTCATTAATAAATTTCTGACTGCAATTATATTAATTCAATACAAGATAAATTTCTCACATACCAAAGAAAACCAGGTTGTTACTCATAGCCCTGTTTGCAACTATAACAGAGTGCAGATTCTCCTTCTCTTCTTCTATCTCTTCCCTTGAATGAGAGGTCTTTTTCCTTTCTGTCCTTCCTTCTTTCTTCTATGCCACCTTCCTCTCTCCTTCTGCCCTGCGCTCTCCTCCCTTTTTAATATATTTTTTTTTTCTCTCTCTTTGCTATAATTTGTCTCCTTTCTAACTTCTACGCCCAATCTGGGCCAGGATTAAACAAGAAACAGTTTTTAAATTTTCAACAACATTCTAAGGTTGAAATATTTTCAACCATTCCTCCTCTAATTTCTCAACAGCCCCACATTTACCTTTTACTTTTATTTATTTTTACAATTACCCCTCAGTAAAAGCATATGGGAGGGAAAATATGATAAATCAAATTTGAATGCAGATGCTCCTGCATCAGAATCACATGTGTAATTATAGGCATAATATTAGGAGTAGTAGTCATATTAACACCTATTGTGGAGTCAGTACCACTAAAAGGTTGAACATCATAAATTATTTCATATTAGATATGCATAAAAAATTTGTCAAGAGGATGTGTGGGAGGTGAAATGGGATGGGTAGGAACATTATGATAACATCCATTTTGTATTATAATATGAGTCACATTACCTCTTGGGATAATGATAGTGTGGACATCCATAATAGAAGTATGGTAGTTGTCACAACCTTGAAGTAGGATCAAAGAATTCTCTCATGGAATGTTTTGAGGAGAGTTAATAAACTTTAATTATTAATTAATTAGTTTTATTTTACATTAATTTTATCAATTACATTACATGGGTATGAAAAATATTGCATATTGAGGCTAACAACATGTAATTTTACAATAGATACGAACATGGCTATATAGATATATAGGGCACCCCACCCCATCATGGGGGAAACATCTTTGATTCCATCCCTTATTATCTATATATAGTGTGTTACAATGGCATTCCCACATAGACTCCCTCCCTCTATTATCCTAGGGCCTAGGGCCTAGGGATAGTCTATCAATACTATGTTTGAGGCCTTTCCCTCTCCTAGAGTGTGTCCCCTTATGAAATGGATAATGTATATAAATTCATTGTGTCCAGGGAGAGGAACTCAACTTTGTCCCAGTTAGTTTAGTTTAGTTTTATAGAGGCCCAAAATAACTAGATATTTGGGCCCCTCACCCCTCCCCCTTCTATATAAATTAAACTAAACTATGTCTAAATTATAAAATATACATAATTAATATCCATTATATCCATCATGTAATTTTAAAACTAAATAACTAACCACTTCATGAAAACTCTAAGGAATCTCCAAAAATGAAAAGCAAATTTTGAAATAAATCAATAAATAAATTAAATCCATTTTTTTTTAAATTAGGTGTTGTTTTATAAAATTTTGGAAAACCTATCAATATGTAGATTAACTTAAAAGATAAATTATTGTGTAAAATTAGGAATAATAATACTTAAAATATCAAGTATTCATTGATTTGAAACTTATAAATTTGGAAACTTACTAAATAATGAAAGTGCAATAAAAAATTATAACTTTTTTGGAAAACAATTTTGTGGAATGAATCAAAAGTTGAAAATAGTATAGTGGATCAGTCTGGTGAATATGAAACTATATATATAGGTGAAATGAGCCCCAAAAATATCACCCTAAGTTTTAAAATAAGGGGGCTATCCTTTCCTCTATGAGGTTGGTCCTATCCAATAAGTAGTAAAGATTTAGGATTTCTAGGTTTTGTTCACCTTCATCTATAAGTTCTATGTAGGAGCTTATGATCAGTTGTGGAGACCATTGTATGACTATTTTTCATTTAAAACCCTATCCTTGACATGTGAATACCAATATAAATCCATGAGATAAAAATGGTTCAATGGTTGAATTTGGGAGTGACCTCAACACCCCATGTGTTGAGTGTTACCTACATACTAATACTCCAAAGATATCAAACTTGATCCAGAGGAATTGGTCACTATTTTCATTATTTTTTTAAAAAGGGATAGATATAGAGATTGTAGATGATGGAGCCCACTTTTATGATGTATTGGGACTCTACTATTGTGTATGGTAATAGTGTTTTATTAATTCCATAATTACACTATTTTTTTACCATACAATTATTTATGTACTTCTAGTTGTGACATATGTTAGGATGAAGAGAAATTAGAGAATCCCACATGGTGGGTCCTTAGGCCACCACATGTCCTACCACCACATCCTCTATTTTTAAATCTATCAACTTAACTCTCCATGCAACTCAACTCGTTTGGCACCCTAACTTGAGTTATCAAGCCAAATCAAGTTTTAAATTGAGTTAAATGTTTGGTAAGATAGATTATCATTCCAATTTACTCAATAAATAAATGCATGCCAACCTAAGTTCTAGATCGATGGTCCATTTTAAATATTTAATGCCAATTTAATATAAGTTAGTTGGGTTGAGATATTCTCCAACTGAGCTTGAGATTATTAACAAAAGGCATTGGAGATGTGACCTAAGCCACGAGTGTTATGTGACATCTCACCTTACTTTAATTCCCTCTAATAGTTGTAACCCATGAATTTGGGATTTTAAAAATACTTTAAATAAATCCATTGGGAAAAATAGATGGGAAGATCTATAAGGAAAGGGATGGACTTTGTCCATTTGACATGGTGGTGTAGGCCATGAAGGAAGATGGGCTCAGCCATGGAGAGGCTTACATGGAGGCTCTCCAATGACATAGGCCTGAGCAAGGGAAGAGTCAATTTTGACCAAGATAAGCCTTTGAGGGTCCCAAAGGGAAGAAAGGAGGAGGACAAGTTTTGACTATGCAAGGTCTATAAGCATAGTGAGGAATGAAATCTCTCCATAGAAGGCCAAACAAGACTGTTGATCATTCTAGTTTTGTAAATATTGAGCCATGTAAAACCAAAATAGGATTTTTATTATTATATTAATATACATCAAAGCCTTGGTGAATATAATGGTAGAGGCATACAGCCCTGGAAAAAAAAGAGAGACTATAATTTAGAAGGTTAGAGTGGAAGGGACACCTATTAGTGGGCTTAAGAAGCCACAATGAAGGAAGAGGCCTGAATGGGTGTAACCATGTTGGTCCTTTAATTTTAACGTATAAGATAATAATAAAATCTCATTGATGGGAGGATGAAGAGGATAATATAGCTACCACTGAACCTATGAAAAAAGCCATGAAGTCATGGCTAGGTAGAAAGATGTAGCATATTATTTGGTAAGATTATGGGATTGAATATCCTATTTACGTAGTCCCCAAATTTAGTAAATTTCATTACCTATTCAAATATAGCCATTTTTATCTCTATGAAAGGTCTATTGGTTGAGACTAAGTCAAGTTTGAAGGAGAAGTTACAAGAGTCAAATCTTCATAGAAAGGCATCACTGGTAAAGGGCCTTTTTGTCCATGCCTATTCATATATACCTATATGGATGATAAATCTCATTGACAATATATGAGGGTTCTATAAGACTACTATTGATACAAAGTAGAATCCATGCCATAAAAGGGGTCTATTTGAAAAGGCCAAGTCATAGATGCAATGTGTTATTTATAGAATCTGATGAAGACATATATGGATGTTCCTATTTTCCATTTCCATGGAATATCTATAGGTGCATTTGCATAGTACCAAATAGAGGATCTTCACCCCTTTTCAAAATGTCTCTGAGCCTTGGTGAAGATGGTATTATCCTCATAAGGTAAGTGCAGAAATAGTTCTAAATGGATGATGAATAAGTTAAGCAGATGATAACATGACGTATTTGGTAAATTCATCAGTCAGGAATGTAGTATGTGTGTGTGTGTGTGTGTGTGTGTGTGTGTGTGTGTGTGTGTGTGTGTGTGTGTATATATATATATATATATATATATATATATATATATCCTCTAGGTATACAAGTTGATTAGGATCTTAATAATTTTTTCTTCAATTTTTATGGTTTTTGGGCCATGGGAGAAATATGGAGAAATATAGGAGATAGTTGCAGATTTAGTAAATAGAAAATGTTAATTTGTCTATTTTAAGTTTTGAACCTTCAATGAATATGATGACAACACCAAACTTGTATAGGGACATGAGTCTATATCCAAGGATGATAGATAAGGAAAATATGTATTTAAGTCAATGTGCATTGATGTGTAGAGAGACCTACTTATGACTATTTTTTTGATTCATTGCCTCTATTTTTTTTAAGCCTTGTGGCCTCAGATGGATGTAGATTGTTACAAGGTTATCATTAGAGTTTCAAATCTATCAAAACGTAGAACACTCCTTACAATCATTATGCCCATTTAAGAGTTTACAAATACACTTAAATAGATAATTTCCCAAATAAATATAGATGAATGAACATATGTTACAGACAAAGGAAAGATGTCTATTGAATGAGTCAGAGTCTTAAAGTCAGTTTTAGCATTATTTTAAGTTCATAATCCATTCTTGATGTAAGTTGTAAACTTTATATACTTGTATCTTTTCATAATGGATCAGATTGCTATTATAATCTTGAAGACATAGTCCAAATGATGGGTGAACTCCATTATCATGTTTTATGTCAAGTTTTCCATTCCAGTTATTTCTAAGTTTAGTTCATTTAATTGAGTCATGAATGGATTAATGAGACATGAAGAATTATTGTGGGAAATTATAAAAGACACAAAAATAAGAGTTCTATATACGAGAATGATTTTAAAAGTTATATGATTAATTTCACTCAATACTAGATTTTCACACCAATTTTATTTAATAAGAAATTGATATATTTAGCATTCATTTTTAGAAAATCCATTTTTATTTATATGGTTTATGGATCAATTTTGGTATCAGAGCAAGTGATTAGAGGACCTTGCTTCGATTATGATATACTTATTTTTGGAGTTTTTAATATAATTTGTTGTTTTATGATTATTTTATTTAATTTTAACATGTAGGAAGGCTAGTGTGAAGGGAAATTAGGTGTTCCAATTCATCAAAAGAAGATAAGCTTCTAACAGCTAAAGGTTCTAAACCACTAACCCTATAGGATCAACACAAATGAAAAACATAGCACTTCAACACTTGAGGTATGAGATGGTTTTATGAAAGGAATAGCCTTTCTTCCTTGGGAAGCATTTAGATAAAATGCAAGGCATTTTTAGTGATGCACATCCAAGAAGAATCAATTACATTTCTATGGTCAGTCTTACAAAAAGGATAGATTGAGCTATGGTTATGGTCTGATTTAACATTGGTATTGACATAATATTTTTTGTGATTTTTAACCAATTGTGTAGCCTTTATATTTTGGAATACTAATCATATTATAGATGCCTACGTCCTTGATTATAAGAACAAGTGAAAAGACCAATTCTATGGTAGATATAGAAATGGCCATAAGGCATAGTTTAGAATTAAACAAGTTTTTTCACTTTGAGTTTTGAGTTCTATCTGGTTCATGAGTTGGTATGTCTCATAGCTTTGTTAAGAGTTGTGTAATGCAACAAGAATCCATTTAATATACCTCTAGTATGTTATCTATTACTTGATAGGTGCACTTTATAGTCTATTAAAAGGTATAAATTATTCTTAAATGTAACTATGTTTGCACATTTTAGGTTGAATCATTTGTGTAAGGTTACATTGGGAGAAAAGTATGTCTTTGTTTCAAGTTGTTTTCAAAGCCTTTTGAAATTTAATAGATCATCTAACTCTTATGGAGATATATTTGAAAATATGAGACCACTTACTATTCAGACATGGAAACCATGCAAAGGGAACATCCCTTATTGGGTAATGGTTTATTTGAATAGTTGATAAAGCATAACTATAGAACAAAATAGTATGTTTAGTTATCACTTCCAAGATTATTGAAGAGAAATTCCTAATTGGATATAGGAAATAAAATTGATAAACCTTGTGTTTGGAAGGATATTATTTTTTATTATATCTTATTTTTACATGGCAAAAATATTTTGGAAACTAATTCAGTTGGATGAGTTGTGGAGGTATGAATCAGGGAGTAGTCAGATGGTGAAAGAAACATTGAGACAAGTTTAAAATACTTGGTTTCTTCTCACTTTTAAATGATATTTGCTTACAGTTACTTGTATATTTGTGAGTTTTTAAATAATCTCCTATTATATAAACTCTCCAAGATAACATTGGAGTTTGATAGGTACATGGAAAGATTCAATGGACACAGTAGTTAATTTTATTTTTTTCATTTCCCTTGATTACCCTTAGGTAATGTGTATTATGCATTAGTCACCTTAGGATAGATAAAATATATTATACATTTTTATACTTATACACCTAAGTCCCAAATTAATATGGGTAATGTTTGTATTAAAAAAATTTTGTACACACATGTATGTTTCTCAGTCACATCATGTAGGTGTGCTTTCAAAAGACCCATAAATGGGCAATGTTTTTAAAATGTAAGTATACATGTGTAAAGTTTTTTTTAAATCCTTAGGTGTATATATCACAATTATTTTCCTTGTGTGATAACAAGGAGAATACCTTAACCATCATGTAGTACAAGAGTTGAGAGAAGCTGCCAAAATATGACTATTTTGGGTAAAAGGTCATTTGGTAGAAATAGATATAGATTTTATTTTTACTCTCCATATATAGGTTACAATTGCAATTGGATAGTTAATTTCTATTTTTTTGTGTGATGTAGAAATCTATGTAGCAGGTTCAGTTGGATTCTTTGTACTTTTGAGGACAAAAGGATTTTTTTGGGGAGGTTTAATCTGAAGGACTATGGTCACCATTTTCATCGGTATTTTAAAAAGGGCCATCTATAAAGACCATAGTCGATGGAACCAACTTTTATGATGGAGGGGGACTCTTTCACTATATATGTTAATGGTGTTTTATTAATTCTATAATTACACTATTTTTTAACCATATAATTATTTCCATGCTTTTGGTTGTGACATGTGGCAGGATGAGGACCAATTGGAGAAGCCCATGTGGTAGGTCCTTAGGCCACCATGTTCCCTACCACCACATCATCTATTTGCTAAGATAGCAACCTAACTTGTGTTGCAACCCAACTTGCCATGCAACTCAACTCATCTGGCACCCTAACTTGCTTGGCACCCCAACTTATGTTCTAAACTAAGTTACATGTTTGGGAAGATAGCTTATCATTCTAACTCACTCAATAACTAAATGCATACCAACCTAATTTATAAAGTGATGGTACATTTTAACTATTTAATGCCAAGTTCTAACCAAGCTTGAGATTCTTAGCAAAAGGCATTGGAGATGTGGCCTAAGCCATGAGTGTTATGTAATGTCTCACCTTATTTTAAGGCCCTCCAATAGTTGTAAGCCATGAATGTGGGACTTTAAAAATATTTTAAAGAAATCCATTGGGAAAAATAGATGGGAGGATCTAGAATTCAAGGGATAGACTTCATCCATTTGGCATGGTGGTGTATGCCATGAAGGAAGATGGGCTCAACTATGGAGACGCTTGTATGGAGACCCTCTAATAACATAGGCCTCAATAAGGGAGGAGTTGGTTTTGATCAGGTTGAGCCTTTAAGGGTCCTAAAGGGAAGAAAAGAGGAAGACCAAGCATTGACTATGGAAGGTCTATGAGCATGGAGAGGAATGAAAACTCTCCATAGAAGGCTAAGCAAGACTATTGATCATTCTAGTTTTACCAAAGCCATGTAAAATTGAAATGGAATTTTGATTCTTCTATTTGTATACATCAAATCCATGGTGAATATAATGGAAAAGGCATACAAAAATGGTGAAAAAAGAGAGCTTATAGTTTAGAAGGCTAGAGAAAAAGGGATACCTATTAGTGGGCTTAGGAAGCCATAGCAGAGGAGGAGGATCGAATGGGTGTAACCATGCTGGTCCTTTCATTTTAACATAGAAGATAACAATAGAAGCTCACTAATGGGAGGATGAAGAGGATAGTATAGCTACTATTTAGCCTATGAAAAAAGTCATGGAGTCATAATTAGGTAGAAAGATGTAGCATGTCATTTGGTAAGATGACAAGATTGAATATCCTATTTACACAGTCCCCAAATTTAGTACATTTCATTACCTATTCAAATATATCCATTTGTATCTTTGTGAAAGGCCTATTGGTTGAGACTAAATTGAGTTTAAAGGAGAAGTTAGCAGAGTCAAATATGCATAGAAAGGTGTCACTGGTGAAGGGCCTTTTTGGACATGGCTATTTGTATATACTTATATGTATGATAAAGGTTTTTGACAATATAGGAGGGCTCTACATGACTACTATTGTTGTAAAGTAGAATCTATGCCATAAAAGGGGTCTATTTGAAAAGGCTGAGTCATAGATGTAATGTGTTATTTATAGATTCTGATGAATACATACATGGACATCTTCCTATCTTCTATTTCCATGGCTTATTTATGGGTGCATTTGCATAGTCTTGAATAAAGGATCTTCACCCCTTTTTGAAAGGTCTCTAAGCCTTGGCAAAGATGGTATTATCCTCATAGGGTAAGTGCAAAAATAGTTTTGGATGGATGATGAATGAGCTAAATAGATGATGACATGGCATATTTGATAAATCCATTAGTCAAGAATGTAGTATATATATATCCTTATAGGTATGCAGGTCGATCAGGATCTTAATAATGTTTTCTTCTATTTTTATGGTTTTTGCGCCATGGGAGAAATATGGATAAATATAAGAGATAGCTATAGATTTAGTATATAGAATATGTCAATTCATCTATTTTACATTTTGAACCTAAGATGAATATGATGATAACACCAAGACTATATAGAGACTTGAGTCTATATCCAAGGGTGATAGATAAGGAAAATATGTATTTGAGTCACTGTACATTGATGCACAAAGAGACCTACCTTGACTATTTTTATTAATTCATTACCTCCATTTATTTTAAGCCAAATGGCCTTAGAGGGAAGTATATTATTTTAGGATTATCATTGGATTTTTAGATCTGTCGAAAGATAAAACACTTCTTACGGTCATTATGCTTGTTTAAGAGTTTGCAGATACACTCAAATAGAGAATTACCCAAATAAATAGAGAGAGATGAATAGATGCTACAGATAGAGGAAAAATGTATGTTGAATGAGTCAGAGTCTTAAAGTTAGTTTTAGAATTATTTTAGGTTCATAATCCATTCTTGATATAAGTTATAAACTTTTAATACTTGCATCTTTTTATAATGGATCAGATTACTATTGCAATCCTGGAGATGTAGCCTAAATGATGGGTGAACTCCATTATCATGTTTTATGTCAAGTTTTCCATTTTAGTTTTTTCTAATTTCAGTTCATTTAATTCAATCATGAATAGTTTAATGAGACATGAATATTAATTGTGGGAAATTATAAAAGACACAAAAATAGGAGTTCTATATGTGAGAATGAGTTTAAAAGTCATCTAATTAATTTCACTCAATCCTAGATTTTTTCACTAATTCTATTTAATAAGGAATTGAGATATTTATCATTCATTTAAAAAAAACATTTTTGTTTGTACAGTTTACGGATCAAAACTTCATTTAGTTTTCCCATGCTATGATGGTGTGTGAATTACTAGTGAAAAATATTAAAATTTAGTGTAATATTGATGTGATTAAGTGCCTTAACTATTATTTGTGACCTTGGAGATGTATTTAGACTTTAGATTTAGATTACTAGAGTTGTATGTGTATGTAATAGGAATCTAAGGGAAAATATGCATTAATCACTTGTTAGTAGAATCAGACATCTAAAACAAGCTTAAGAGAAAGTATTCTCAAGTGTAGATACTAGGGGGAGCTTATGATAACAAGACAAAACACAACACAACTAGAAGAACAAAATACAAATACATTTCACCTTCATTCTAGATTCGAATCCTTTGTTGAGATGGTATTTGGATTGCTTAGTTTGTGTCCAAATGGAGTCTCCATCGGTGTTTTAGCTTTGTGGGCAACACCTCCGCTTCTTCCACTATCATTTTAGCCTTGACATGTATTGGTATATGAAGCTTCTCTTATAAATTTTGCATATTAACTTTAGACAAAAGATCTTGTTAAATAATGGTCATATCTTGGATATTTATCTTTTTTTAGAAATGAAGAGAATGATTTGTGGTCATCTATCTCAATATCAAGATGTGTGGCCACAAATTAATTCAATTATGACCATATATCTTAAGATCAAGATCAATGGATGAAAATCAGAGGGCCATGTGAGAGACATGGATCAAGAATGATTATGTCTCCCACCTAATTCTTGATATTTACAATTATATTGATAACTTGGTATGATGTCACCTTTTCAGACATTTTGGTTAAATTCATAAATTTCTAAAAATAGAAATTCATTAATTGTCCATGATCCACTCGACCACTTGTCATGAGAGTTGAGGAATAAATTAAATTAGAGAATTTAGAAAATAGGAAATTCTAAAAGCTATATATTTTCCTATTATAATAATATTAGGCTGATTAAATAATTTTAATTAACTTAATGAAAATTTAAGTGACTTTTAACACTCAAAGAATTGTTCAACATAATTAATCCTTAAACATCTCTTGTACAGTCATAATTTAAATCAAGATGAATTAAGTGAAGTTGATAGTTGTGTATAGTGCATTGACCTAGTTAGGGATGTGCCAACATGTTCGAGAAGATGCATTCCAAGTGCGTAGAAGAATTTGGGTATGTTAGTGATTTCTAGACTTAATTTGCATTATTTCCTATAAATTGATCTAAAATATGCTTAGATATGGAAGTGGCCAAAAAGGAATGTCTACAGTATGTGATTAGAATTTGGATAAATAGGGAATTTTATCTCAATGTATAATTATTATTTTGGTGTTTTTTAGTGTGGAAGCCTCTTGTATGTAAAATGGTTTGAAATGTGTTTATATAGTCATATCTTTAAAATTCCTTCAAAGGGGTCTTATTAGGTATATATGATGACCTTTACACAACTTTTAATTTTATAAATTAATCATTATTTAGAGGGAGGACAAGAGAAGAGGATTGGATAATAGAGTGGGGAACTCTTGTCCAATAGGATGTTGTTGTCTAATAGGGACAAAAATTGGTGATAAATGTCTATCATGTATTGAATGATGGTTGAGGATGATAACATGATGTATAGGTACATTATGGGGTTGTCAATGATCTTATAAGAGTGATTCCTTTGCACATAAGGTGGTTGAAAGTGATCAAAAGGGACCTAAGATAGGTATAGATCTAAATGTGTAAAGGAGTGGTCACAAGTGCATTTTTTTAGCTCAAATGTTAATTTATGTATCTATATTCCACCCTTTTATTCTAGTAATGCAGTAAAGTGAAATTACTAGAGTATAAGGAAAATTTCATACCTAAACTTAACTATCAAGTGTATTCCTAAATCTATGCCATAACATTGAATATTTATCCATATAAAACTACAATGAAACATATGTAATATCAATCTTTACTTAATATGAATATCAGAATTCAAAAGACAAGAAACTAGAGAATGACAAATATTGCATATTGAGGCTAAAAACATGTAATTTTATAATAATTATTTGAATTATTAAATATACACTATGAATATCCCTTATATCCATCATGTAATATGAAAAATAAATAACCAACCACTTGAATAAAACACTAAGGAATCTCCAAAAATAAAAACCAAATTTTGATATAAATTAGTAAATAAATGAAATCCAAAAAAAATTAAATTGGGTTTTATTTTAACAAGTTTTAGAAAACCTATAAATATGTAGATTACCCTAAATTATAAAAAATACTACAAATATCAATAATTAACTAATTTTAGACTTGTTAAATATGTAAACTTACTAAATAAGGAAAGTGCAATAGAAAATTATAACTTTGCTAGAAAATAATTTTATGGGATGAATTAGAAGTTGAAACTAGTAGAGTGAATCGGTCTAGTGATTGTGAAACTAGATTTGCAAGTGAAATAAACCCCAAAAAAGAGCACCCTAAGTTGGAAAATATGTGGTAACTCCTATCCTCTATGAGGTTGGTCATATCCAATAGACAGTAAATATTTGGGATTTCTAGGTTTTGTTCACCTTCATTTATATGTTCTATGTGAGAGATTTCAATCAACTATGGAGACCATTGTATTACTATTTTTTCCTTTAAAACCCAAGATCCTTGAAATTTGAATACCAATTCAAATCCATGAGAGAAAAATAGGTCCATTGTTGAAGTTGGGCATGACCTCATCACCCCATGTGTTGAGTGTTACCTACATACTAATACTCCAAAGAGATCAAACTTCATGTAGTTCTCCCATGCTATGGTTTGTATGTGAATGAATAGTGTAAAATGATAGAAGTTAGTGTAATACTGATATTATTAAGTTACTTAACAATGACTTGTGATCTTGGAGTTATATTTAGACTTAAAATCTAGATTACTAGAGTTGTATGTGATCAAAATTTATAGAAATAGAGAATTTGCTCTTAATGTACAATTATTATTCTAGTACTTTTTAGTGTGGAAGCATTTTGTGTCTAAAATGGTTTGAAATGTGTTTATATAGTCATATCTTTGAAATTCCTTCAAATGGGTCTTATTAGGGACATAGGTTGACCTTTCCATAACTTTGAATTTTGAAAATTAATAATTATTGGTGGGAGGACAAGAGAGGGGGATTAGACAATAGAGTGGGGCACTCTTGTAAAATAAGGCATTGTTTTCTAATAGGGACAAACATTGGTGATAAAGGTCTATCATGGATTAAATTATGGTTGATTTTGATAGCATGATGGATAGGTGCATTATGGGGTTGTCAATCATCTTAAAAGAGTGATTCTTATATGCGTAAGGTGGTTTAAAGTGATCAAAAGGGACCTAGTATAGGTCCAAAGCTAAGTGTGTAAAGGATTGGTCACAAATGCATTATTTTAGCTTAAATCCTAATTTATGTATCTACATTCCCCCATTTTATTCTAAGAATACAATAAAGTGAAATTACTAGAGTAAAAGGAAAAATGCATACCTAAAATTACTTTTGTAGTCCTAAATGTAGGCCACAACATTAAATAGTGTTCCACGTAAACCTAAAATGAAAAATATGTAATATCAATCTTTACTTAAGATGAATATCAAAAATAAAAATACAAAAAACTAGAGAATTATAAAGAGTGAATACTCATAATTGGATACATAAACTATTGTGTTTTCTTGGTGCAATATTGTGACTATATAGGGTAGGATCCTTGGATATGTCATTTGTGTTGAATATCTTGGATTGGAATGTGCATGCCCTAATCCTCATCAATAGTTAAGTGTGATTAATAACTCAAGGTGTGTTTGACTCCATCATCACATACCCATAGTACTAAAGTAATTTAGAATCCCTGTATGAATCCTAATATGTTATTTTGGTGAAAAATGGGTGTGAATATTAGTGAAAATATTAAACCAACCACAACAAATAGAGTTTCAATTATGGTGCAAAACTAATGCAAAAATTAACTATAATTGAGGTCTAGTTTATATAACATGTATAATGACATGGATTTATCATTCCATGTATTAAAGTAGTGCAAAAATTGAGTAATGATGAATCCGTGTGTTGCACATATGCCCCCAAACTAGTATTTGGTGTATATACATTCTAAACTTGAGTAATAAGAATTATGGTTCTAAGAAAACATGTGTTAACAGTGAATAACAAGTCATGCATGATGCCCCCAAACTAATCAAATCTAATTAAAAACTAAGTAATTCTATAAATTGATACTATAAAACTATTGCATATTATCTTGGGTAAACTAAGATTATGAGGAATTCTAGAAATGCTTATTTTTTAGGCATTTAAATAACATCAGTACAAAAGATAAGAGAGTAGTGCTCTCTTGTCCAATGGGGCGATCCTATCTAAAATCAATTTTTGTGCATTTTTTGAGACTAAAACTATGTTAGTTATGTAATAACTACCAAATTATGTGTGTGTTTATTTGGGATGTCTAGTCTATAAGACAAACCTCTGTGAATGCCCTTTCTTTTGAGGTGAGTTTTTGAGCCTATGTAATAACTTAATTCAAAAGAAAAAATTTGTGTGATAGATTTTTATGACATATTATAACATGGAAAATAATGGAATAGTCATATAGATAAACTAATAATAGTATTAATGTAATATGTGTATAGGAACAAGCATTCATAGAAAGAGTGTCTAGATAGATGTTAGCATTTAGGTACGCAGATAAGTGATGAAATTGATTATGTAATGCTAAATAGAACTATTTAGGAAATATTTCATGATATCCATCATGGAATTATAAGGGTTGGGTAGATGTATGATGTCCATCATGACATTAAAATATGATCAAATAAGTAAGCAATGTGTCATGGCCATGATGCACACAATCAAAAAGTACATATATAGTACACAAAGCACATAATAAAAAACCAAGGGGCCACATACAAGGGACATGTTAAAATGTCACTTGAACTCAAATAAAATCATACACAAGGACATTTTCAAATATACTCACACACATAGAAGAAATAAATTAAGGATTAAAGCCAAATAAAAGGACATGTTTAAATGTCTGCATATACAGAATATACACATAAAGTCATATTCTAACTTTCTCACACACATAGAAATAAAGAATGAAGGCTTATATCTGCATGCAAGAGACACATTCAAATTTCCTAAATGGCAAAAAGAGAGTGCATATTATCCACATAGATGGGAAAACAAAATAAAAGGTATACATGATAATATGTGATTGATTAATAAGAGTTAAGTTGTAACCTAAGTAGATTCGGTAATTGAGATAACCACTAATATATCAAGATGTTAGTAAGTGATAAATATCAAAATATGTAATTATATGTAAATAATTAAGCTACGGGTAAGATAAGGTAGATAAATAAGGATAAAACCTATGTATAATATGCCCCTAGTGACCTAGTTAATGAAGTTACATGTTTTATAAATTATGTGTGTGGTCTAGAACCAAGTAGCAATAGTCTGAGATCACTAGGACAATAGTGGGGTGATAGACACTAAATCAAGGTGCTCCTATCCAATAAATCACTCTTGTATAATTATAATTTTCAATTTGCAATATCCATATTACCTATAATTGAGTCTAGAAATGGTGTTATGTGTAATCTATAGTCATTCATGTACAGTGGTGAACCATATATGATATAAAACTAGTTTAAAAAAGTATTGAATAACTATTCATAAGTGAAATGATGTATGAAAAAGTACATATAATCATGTATAGGTTCAATTTTTTGGGATTTTTTAGAATATTTTATAATTTTTGTATGTCTGCATATGTGTTAACTAATAAATAGAGAGAGGATAATAACCAATGACTCCCTTAATATTCTTACCATCAATATATCTTATGTTAAACAAAGGAATGGTGATCTCTTACAAATGAAGAGTAGCATGCAACTGTGTAGGTTCTATGATATTAATATTTTGTATCATCAAGATCATACAAATTTGTATTGTTATAATCATCATCATATAGATTTAGAACTTGTGAAATTAAACTCTTTTCTTCATTTGTATCTAGATATGAATAAGTAACTACCCCATACTATTGTATTGACCTTTTTGTTTCTTCTTTGTAATATATATTATGTCATGTGCCTCAATTTATATGTCACTACTTATATCTATTTCTATGTTATTTGAAAGTATTATTTCTTTTGTATGCTCTCACTAGAGATGTTCCTTATTAGGAAAAGGATGTTACCTTGCCTTCATGTTCAAATGATATGAAACCTTTTATTTCATCAATCATTACTCCTATGGATTTTAACAATGATCCTCCAAACACAAATTTTTAGGCACTTGAATTTGTATTAACATGAAAATTAAGAGAATATTATTTTAAAGTAAATGAAACTCTTAACTAAATTGATCCCAAACATGTTAAAGATGCACTAGTTTGATCCAAGTGTTGATTTTCCTTTTTAAGAGAGCTAAGAAATGACATAGAACAAAAATTGATTTCCTGATAATCCATGACCTTGACATCTATGAATCACTTTGAATTTATATGAATATTGATATTGAAAGGGTTGTAATATAAGGTAAGGCTTGTAGTTTTCCCCTTTGTAACCATAATTGAAACTATATCTTTTGTAGGTATTTCTACCTAAATTTAATTCTATAACTTATTCTCTTATTCTTTATTTAATATTACCTTTGCATCTTATGCATTTTTTACTCTTGCTTGATCTAACTTAGCTTATTAAACATTTTTTTGTTCTAACTATTCCTTTTGAACCTTTTCTTTCTCAAATTTGTCCTTTAGTAACCATTTTTGTACTAATTTTAATTTTTCCACTTGTTCTACTTGCACTTGTTCCATTATGGTTTATTTCACTAAGGTATCAATTTTAGGATCACCACTATCAATTATCTTTTGTATTTTCATTTTTAAAACCAAACAATGATTGATATGATGCCCATGCATTCTATGATATGCACAATATTATTTTGATCTCCTTAGAGGATGTAGGTTAGCTAATTTGATAAACTTAATTTGAATCATTTCCCTTAGAATCTCACTTGAAATCTTATTATCCATTTGCATACTTTTTGAAACACTTATTGTATATGTATTATGTGTCAACTTCCCATTTTTATGTGAAATCCTGATCAGGCACAACATTGCTAGATGAAGATGAAAATACATGATAAACATTAGCATACTTTATATTCTATGCATATGTAATCATATTTTCCAAGGATGTGATCTTTGCACTAAAAAATGTATTTTTATTTTATGTTTCTTATATTAACTTGACCATAATGATGATTTGATCCTTTAGAACTTCACAATCACTAACCCTAGGAGTTTCTTATTGAACATGCATGCATACACCATTAAGGGGAGATATTAGAGGTAAAGGGGTTTGAGTAAAGGTATGTTTATTACCTTATTTTGGTATAATAATATGGTCTACCTAAACCTTTGGAGGAGTGATAACATGGACCTATTTAGAGGGAAAGTATTTATCACCCTCTTGAGGGTTAGGAAGAGGAAGATTATCCATTTTAATTTTTTTAAAGATTAAAAGGAGAAGAGATGAGAGACATATAGATGCTAGAAAACACTCCAACATGATGAGGAAATTATAATTAAATTTGAAACCCTAAGAGGATAATATTTTATAAGGAAACCTTAGGAGGACAAGATTTTATAAGGAAATCATAGGGAAAACTAAGGATTTCAATGTTCAACAATAAGCGGGTTCACCAATATGGTTTATCAAATTTATGAAAACCTAGCAATATGTGTAATACCCTAAGTGACAAACTATTATTCAAAATTAAGAATAATAATACTACAAATATCAAGCATTAACTAATTTAAAACTTGATAAATCTAGAAACTTAAAAAAGTGAAATATAAAACTAAAACTTAACTAGAAAATAATGTTGTGGGATAAATAAAAAGATGAAACAAGTAGAGTGGTTGGGTTCAGTGACTTTAAAATAGATATACAACTAAAATGATCCCTAGACAATAATACCCTAAGTTCTACATGAGAGGGGGAGGTGTTCTTATCCTCTATGAGGTTAGTCTTGTCCAATAGATATTAAATATCTATGATTAATGGGTTCTATTTTCCTTCATATTTAAGTTTTGTGTTCCATGCAAAAGTTTTTGATTAGTTTCAAAGACCATTGTATGAATATTTTTCCTTTAGATCCATAGCTCCTTGACATGTGAATACAAATGCAAGTCAATGAAATAAAAAATGGTCACTGGTTGAAGTTGGGAGTGACCTTAACACCCCATGGTTGATTATTTCCTACATAACAATACCTTGAATAGGGATCAAACTTCATGTAGTTCTCCTATGTTATGATGGTGTGCAAATGATTGGTGAAAATTTTAGATGATAGTGAAATAATGGTGTGATTAAGTTCATTAACTATGAATTTTGACTTGGACATTATTTAGACTTTAGATATAAACTACTAGGGTTATATGTGATATGTGATCATAATTTAGAAAAATGGGGAATTTTCTCTCAATGTGTAATTATAATTCTGGTGCTTTTTAGTGTGGAAGCCTCTTTTGTACAAAATGGTTTGAAATGTGTTTATATAGTAATATATTTAAAATTCATTTGAATGGGGCTTACTAGGGATCTAGGTTGAACTTTGCATAAATTTGAATTTTTAAAATTAGTCATTATTTATTAGGAAGACAAGAGGAGGATTGGATAACAAAGTGAGGTGATCTCATCTAATAGGGCATTATTATTCAATGGGTGAAAACATCAGTGTTAAGGGTCTAGCATGGTTGTAATGATGTTTCAAGATAATAACATGATGGATGGGTAAATTATTAGGCCCTAAATCATCTTAGAAGAGTGATTACTTCACATGTAAGGTGGTCTAAATTGATCAAAATGGCCCTAGGATGGTCTAGAGATAAGTATGTAAATGAGTGGTCATAACTGCATTATTTTAGCTTAAATGTTAATTTATGTGTCTATAGGTATATATTTCATGCTCTTAATGGAATTTAATAAAAATAGATAATTGTGAATTTCAAAAAATACATATAAAATTTTGACAAAAAAATTTCAATCCAATCATAACAACTAACAAAAACCTCTTAGCATTATGAAAATAGAGTCATTTTGATTCAAATATTAGCCAAATAAGGAACAGACCTAATAGAATAAATCATATCATGAAACATTATGGAGAAATGGAAACTAAGGGGGGCATACAATTAACACCTATGAAAGTGAAAATTTTTCAAAAAATCGTGTTTGAAAATAAAACCCTAGGGCATAAATCTTAAAAAACTAGAAAGAAAGAAGAAACCCTAAAGGCACCTAGGGTTTGGTGATGTTCTAGACAATAAACAAGTTCACCAATATGTTTTATATTATAGGATTTATATGACCGTAATATACATAAAACTATTGAATAAATCAGATTGCTCAAGATGTATAATTACTAAACAAATCTAATTATAACAAGTTAAATGTAGTACTTATAGACACTATTTGTGAACTATATAACACCTCAATTTTATAAACTTATAAAATACATATCATGGATGCATATTCATCTTATAGACCCTTATCACCATTGAAAGGCTTGCATAGACTATCTCTTTGTGCTTATCACTTATCTCTTAGTCCAAGCAATGTTATTTTGATGACTCATACCTTATATCTTGCCCAGAATGTTATAAACCTACTTATCATTTATCTCTACAAGTTTTGGACCTATGCTTATTTTCTAGTTGACTAGATACTTATGTCCCAGTAAGACACCTACCTCGATGAAAGTGTTTTACCCCAATACAAGTATCCAATGCCCTAAGATCATCCAATTTGTAAATGTAATATATACCTATGGTTAGCCAAATTGATTTAATGTGAGATATTACCCAAAGGGGTTGGTATAAATATAGGATCAATCCTCATTCATTCCTCACCTAGCTTCTTACCTACTCACAAGGAAAATATAAGGAAATTACTTAGATAATTCATAACAATAAAATGGTAGAATTAAGATAAAAATAAGTAGATCCACAATAACAATAGGCAAAAGAGTAGAAAAAATGAATATTATGACTAAGCCACTTCATGGGGGAAACCTCCACAACAATTCAATAAGAACAAAATTCACAATATGATGATAAAATAAAAACCGCTACCTCCTACATATACTCTACTTATCCATGGTTATTCCATAGGCCAACCATACTAAGAACATTAATAAATGTAACAAGCTAATATGAAGGTGTGTAAGCCATAATTTAGACACACATATCCCTAGATGCATTATAGGTTAAGATCATAACATTCCCTCTTCTTTAAAATAATGTTATCCTCAATGTTGAATCAAATTAGGATGTTATTGTAGGACTGCTTCATCCTCCCATGTTACATTTAAAAAATGCAGGTTCTTCCATTTGATCAAATATTACTTAATGGATTTGCTCTATAGTTGTTTATTGTGTGTGTGAAGGATATCCTTAAGCTCTAGAATGGCTCAAACTTCTTCATCTAATTTAAGTAACTAAATCTAATTATAAACTTTGTGTCCAATTACTTTCTTTAGTCAAGATACATGGAATATCAGACGTATGCAAGTGGCTAGGGGTAATTCTAGTTTATAAGCCACACTACCAATTGTTTGCAAGATCTAATAAGGGCCTATTATCATCAAATTATGCACCCTAGGAAGTTATATGAAATTATTTAAATTTGATGCAACATTGAACCATCCCTCAAGTTTTTGGGAACTTATAAGAGAGATGAGTCTCTAGGATTGAAAAGGGCTAGCTCCCTAAATTCTTCTCTGAGTGTTTATCACCTAATCTAATGCTTGTTCATGAAAATATTTAAGAGTTTGTATAAAATAGAAAAATATGCTAAAGAGATGATCTAACAAGAATTTATCCCACCAAATATCACACTTCTACTGAATAACAATGCTTTGTAATACTAATTCCATGCATTGAAAGATACTAACATAGTGTTTCAATGTGAAGGTAACATGCTTGAGACAATCAACAAGATAATCAACTTAAGGGGCAGAATTCACACCATAGATATAATTACATACTTGAAAGAGAGTTTAATATATTTAACACACTTCATATGACCTATTAACATTAGAACATTTTTTAAAACATGAAGGATAAAGGGATTAAGGATGATGCTATCACTTAGCTCTGATATACATCACTCACATATGCAGACAGAAGTTCACAACTCAGAATTGGTCTTGTATTCAATGTTTAAAATTAAATTTCAATGTCATTTTAATATGGCTTCACCATACCAAAAATGTGGTCCCTTACAATATCCAAAAATGGCTCAATTTATATAACTTTAAGGAAGAGAGAGAGAAGAGAAGTTAAAGAGGCACAAGGACATGTGTCCACATGTGAGAATCAATTAAAAATACATGAGAGAGATGTATGGGGTAATTTGTGTCATGATAAGAGGTTTACTTGTTCAAATCAAGTCATGAGAATGGTGTAAAATGGCATAAAACCTTCAGGAGTGGCACAGGATACTGCTTCTATTGAAGATCATCCATGAGTGTTTGAAACTGAAAATAGAGAAGATGACACATAACACTGCTAAGGGGAATGGAACTCATGATGATACTTATAAAATGTTCTTTATAAATACTATCTATCTTTTAGACATCTATAGTTTTATATTTCATGGAAGTAATGACTTGAATTGTCTACATATCCATTTTACTTGCTTCAACTGCACCAAATGCTCAAGATTCAACCATTTGTTACCTCCACATCTGCTCTCATGTTCCTACCAAGTCTTTTGAATATAAATGGCTATTCTCTAAAGTTTAAAATTGACTTCCTATGGTCCATCATCCTTTGTTTGAATCCCAATGGCTATCTTTGAATAATCTTCCCAAACATTTCCTTTGGCTTTCTTGTTTGGTCTTCTTCACACAGAAGGATACCCTTCAAAAAAATTATGGAGGACACTTCCCCAAAAAAGTACCCTTTATAACTTTGTTTTTGGAACTTTCTCCACAATAATTCCTTCAAAATATTTGCAAGTGTCCTTTGACTTTTCTGAAATGATCTTTTCTTCAGAATTTTTATCTCTTACCCTTTTTCTAAAAGAATTCCTTTGGACTTTTGAAATAGATCATCTGGAAAGGACACTTGCCCAAAAAATACCCTTCAAAACTTTGCAGAGGACCATTTTAGTTGAAAGGTACCCTTCAAAAAAGTTGCAAAGTACCCTTCAAAAAAAAAAATTGGTCCATTTTCCTATAAAAGAACCCTTTAAACTTTTTGCAATGTACCCTTCAGACTTTTTGTAAAGGCCACTTTCTCTACAAGAATACCCTTCATAAAAGTTGAAAATTACCCTTTGGATTTGAAAAGATATCTTTTGGAAAAAATGTGTAGGGTAAATTTTTTAAGACTTATCCTTCGAGAAAGTTGAAAAAGAAAAGTCTAAAAGAAATACACTTAAGGAAAAATGCTTCAGATAAAAAGTCTGAAAGAATTTGGCAAAGGCTTAAAATAAAAACCTAAATGAATTCAACACAGGCTTAGCAAAGACCAAAATGAAGTTTTTTAAAGGAAAAGACTTGCATTTTTTGTGGGCTTTGTCAAAGAATATTTCTTCTAAAGAAAATCTAAGTACAGGATCTAGCCAAATTTGAAAGGTGCAAACCTAGGGGTGGAATTTGACCAATAGGGCCATAATACTTAAGTGATAGATTTTTATCCTTTTTTTTGCTTTTGAAACATCTACTTATATGGTTTAAAATTCACAAAAACCAAATCACCTATGTCAAAATGTCACTCACTACAGTGTTGATCTACTTGTTGCTTCATTCAATTTTGTGATATTGCTAAATTCTCTCACAAATTAACTAACACCTCCTCTTAAAGGTGAATGTTTTATTCAATAGCTCAAACCTTAAGATGTATTATAAAAATTGAAGTGATGGATGGGGGGTGATACCCATACAATTCCATAAATGGAGACATCTTGGAAGAAGTGTGAAAAGAAGTGTTATACCATCATTCCACAAGTGGTAGCCAATGAACCCATTTGTCTTGTTTGTCAGAAACAAAACAATGAAGATATCATTCAATACATTTGTTGACTACCTCTATTTTTCCATTATATTTAGGATGATAGGATGAGCTATGATCCAATTGGGTATGCAAACATAAAAAATATTTAATCAAAAAATTACTAGTAAATATGGGATCTCAGTCACTTACAATGATATTTAGAGTGTCATGAAGTTTTTGAATTGTATTGAGAAAATTAGAAGCCACTGCATTGGCAAAAAATGGTTGTGATAAGATGAAAAAATGAGCATACTTGGTGAGTAGATCCACAACTACTATGATAACATTTTTACCTTTAGACCATGTTAACCTCATAATGAAATCCATGGAAACATTTTCCCAATGCTAGCTAGGAATGGATAAAGGTTGTAAAAGACCTGGGGTCTTAATGGTTTCACCTTTATTTTATTGGCATACCATGTATTCAGCCACATATTTTTGAATGTATCCTTTGAGTCCTTCCTAAAATAAATCTTTCTTTATTCTATGATATGTTTTCAAAAATCTCAACTGACCTCCAAGTGGAAAGGCATGATATTCTTGAAGAATTTTATGTTTGAGGAGAGAATGCTTACCAAGGTATAATCTATCTTTATACCATAATGTGTTCCCCTTCCACGTAATTTTTTTAAATTCATTATAACCCTACTAAATATTTTGAATTAAATCCTTGGTATCATCATCATTCTCCATTCTAATATTGCTTCCTCTAGCCAATGTTCCTGCCACATGGTCATGGCACATAACAAAGACTCAATTAATTCATCCCACCAAGAGAGGGAATCTACCACCACATTTTATTTTCCTTTCTTATACACTATTTTTAAATCATGGCCTAACATTTTAGTCACCCATTTTTCCTATTCTTTATATGAAAATCATTGTTCCAAAAAATATTTGAGGCTATCATGATCAGTCTTTACCTAAAAGTGATGACCCATCAGGTAAGGTCTCCATTACTTCACTACGTGCAAAATAACCATCATCTCTTTCTCATATATTGGTTTGATCTTATTTTTTCCCATCAATTAGCAACTTTCAAATGCCAATGGTATACCTTATTTCATGAGTACATTCCCCATGCCATATCCTGATTTATCACACTCCATAACAAAAGTTTTTAAAAAAATTAGGAGTAGCCAAAACTAGAGTTGTGCCCATAACCATTTTCAATTTTTAAAATGCCTTGGTATCTGAATAACTCCACTAGAAGGAGTCTTTCTTCAGCAAAGAGGTGAGTTGGGATGTAATGCTACCATAATTTTTGACAAACCTATGATACTAACTAGTTATCCCCAGAAAAATTATGGGTTATTGAGGGTCTTAAGAACCTACCACTCCATCATTGTTTGGATTTTATTAGGATCAACTTTCACTCCATGTAAAACAATATGACCCAATTACTCCACCTCTTGGATACCAAAAACACATTTGGAAGGTTTGGCATAAATTTGATGTTATTCCAAAATTGGAAGCACCTATTTCACTGCTTCAAATGGTCTTCCCTATTTTTAATTTAGATGAGGATATCATTAGAAATAACTAATACAAATTTTCTCAAAAAAAATCTAAAAATAGTATTCATCAAACTCTAAAATGTATATGGTGCATTTGTAAGGCTAAAATGCATGACCATAAATTTATAATGGCCTTCATGAGTTCTAAAAGTTGTTTTAGGTATGTCATCATCATGGATGCAAATTTGATGATATCCAAAGTGAAGATATAACTTGGTAAAAAAAAATAGCACCATATAATTCATCTAGAAAATCATTAATTATTTGAATAAGAAACTTATCTTTGATGGTGTATTTGTTGAGTTCTCTATAATATGGGCACATCCTCCAACTATCATCTTTCTTCCACACCATGACCACTGGGGAAGAATATTCAATTTAACTATGTTATATTATTCCCACCTCTAACATCTCTTGTACCATATTTTCAATTTCACTCTTTTAGGCATAGGGATACTTATATGGTCAGATATTAAGTGGTGTACTTCCTAGCATTAGCTTGATGACATGATCATGTGCACAACTTAGAGGAAGTCCTTTTGGCATGTCACCAAAAACAATAGAATGGTCATCCAATACCTTTTTCAAATTAGGATGTGTATACTCATTGGTTTGTTAAACCTCTATGGAAAATAAGCATGCCATACAACCTTTTGTATTTTTTTTGAGAATCTTCATCATATGGTGGGAACTAACTAGTTATGGAGATTTAGCCCATAATCCATGTAGTTTAAAATTCCTTATTTGTGAATGAAACCTCATGAATATTTCCTAAAAATTCATATCAATAGTACCCAAATTGGTGAGCCATTGTACTCCAAAAATAATGTGAGTTCTTTCCAAGGGGATTCTAAAAAATAGTATCCCATAGAAAGCTTAATACTATGGCATTTTCTAAAACATTTGACCATACCACCATCTATAATCATGACATAAAAGTCTATAATTGGGTAAATGAAATAATTCAAATGAGAAACCAACTTATTATTGATGAATTTATGTGTACTTGTAGACACAGAAATCGTGTCTACTCCCTAGGTCGACTCCCCCCTTGGTCCCCTTTGGTCCCTTTCCACTTCCATCCCTAACCTATCTTATGTTTTATTAATTTGAAATAATTATCTATTTTAAATTAATATTTCTCCCCTCTCTCTCCTTCCCTCTCTCTCTCCCTTGCCACCTCACCACCCTTGGATCCCCTTCTTTGGTTTCCCTTCATTCCCCACATGGCCAATATTAATGCCTAGACCCCCATTCCAACTTCTCCCCTTTAACCTCTCATCCATTTTAATCACCTTTGACCATTTCTTCTTCGGACTCGCTGACTCAGTAGTTGAGAAAATGGACGAAAGGCTATTTTTAGCCTTTTTCCTACCTTCCAACCGTCGACATCGGTCAACTGTCGACTGACGTCAGCGATATTACCAACATCGGCAGCCTTCATAATGGTTTTCTACATCCGTTATCCCCCCTTCACCTCTCTCTCACATCCTGACTCTTGAATCCTTGAATCTTTAGTCTTCGACCATCCGCCACTCTGCCAATCAATCTGCCAATCTTCAAACTAGACCTCTCACTCTCCCTCACATAGTAGGCTTATACACCAGCAACAAGTCCTCCACACAGGCTACATCAACAACAGGGATAGGTATCAGTAGAACTCCTTTTGTAGGCCACAGGTATGTGTATTTTCTATGTTTTTAGTTATTGCTTTCCAATAATATCACCCCCCAGACTAGAGTGTCAACCAAGCCAGACCCGAATCCTTATCTCCCTGTCTCCCTATTGGCCTCCTCTACCCTTCTATCCATTTGACATTCTATCCATTTGACTCCCTCAGACTACCTCAGACCAGACCCTCAGACTACCTTAGACCATTCTCTAGACCATTCTGCATGTCCATAGACCCTGTCCACAGACCACAAACCCATCCAGACCCCTTTTCAGACTTGTCTACAGACCACAGACCCGTCCACAAACTACTACCCCAACTAATGCCAGCCATAGAGACCACTACCCTAACTAACATCGGCAGACTAACCGACGTTGGCAGACCTTGACAATCGATGTTAGTAGGACCACCGATGTCGGTGACTGTGACCAGCCCGACAGCAACATTCAGGTAAGCATTTGCTTCCATTTTCTTTTTAGTCTTTAATCATTTCAGTCTTTCTATCATTCTGCCTTTTATCAGACATTAGTTTTATCAGTCAGTGGGTTGACATCCCTCAAGATTTTGCTTCTGGGATCAAGCTTTCACTTGGTAGCCCACCATCTCCTCATCTAACGCCTTTTTGTGTTTTAGTCTCTTTCCTTTTCAGGTGTCATCCTCCACAACCAAAGAGGAGTTCTCACGATCATCTGGATAAATGGTGCGCACGACTTCATCCAAGTACATACAAGCCTTAGACCATTTCTCTTAGTTTCTCATTTCTCTCTTTGAATGTGAAAGCAAAAATAACATAGAAACAGTACTCTCAGATTCAATTAACATAGGCACCTTTTATTTCTTTAAAAAACTCACCACCTTAAGAGTTTGAGGAGTACTAATGCCTGAAAGTGCATCATAAGAAATGGTAGGTTGAGAATCATCAAATTTATCCTCAGGTTTTTATAACCCCTCCCCTAAATCCTCCTTGTATTCTTCCTCCTAATTTGCATTGTCAATGTAAAATAACTTCTTTTTATCACATTGATGGCTTTTGATCGATTTGTTATCATAGCCAAAACATAAAAAATTTGCATGCTTTTCTTCCACTTACTGAGGTGTCAATATGGTAGGATAATGAAATTATGGTGCTAAAAAGGTACATTCACAAACATTGGTGAAAGGTATTCATCTAATCAGCTCTTTTTCCTCAACCATGCATTCCCTTAGTATGGCCTTAGATATATTACTTGATGAAACATGTGAACCTACAATTGGATGATATCTTTAAGGTTATAAGAAAAATGCTTAGATGATTCACAAAAATAGAATTATATTTTCTATAATTAAGAGTATAATAACTAGTTCCATAATAATAATTGGAAAAAGAGAAAATACTTGAATATTATTATGAATCTTCTCAATTCTCTAATATGAATCTTCTTACACTTCTCTAATATGAATCTTCTTACATTAGTATTTTATTATGAGGTTATGGTGAATGTTTAGGCTATAAGGACTAGACAAGAATAATTGAATGGAACTAGTGCATAAAATAACTCACTCAACCTTGACACTTCATCAAACACTTCACCTGACCTATAAGAAGAAGCTATAAATAGGTGAGAGAATGAGACAACAATACTAAGGAAACAATAGTTATCACTAAGCAAGATCAATAATCTAGGTAAAACACACTATGAATAGTCATATAAGAGTTAAAATCAGTATTATTTATTGATCCAATGATATTCAAATGAGTAGGGCTTCACTATACTCAGGTAGAGCATAGTTTATAAAGGCCAAAATGGCTAGTTCTTGTAGAACTTGAGAGAGAGGAGGAAAAAATAAGTCCAAAGGTCATAAGGAAACTTTTCAAGATGATAAAATGAGTTACATGTCCATGAGAAGAGAATACTAAACTTATCATGCAAATTCAAGAGACATAAGTGTCACCCCAAGTCATGAAATTCTTGAAATGTGGCATGAAATTCCCTTTATTGGCTTAGAAAACTGCCTTCATTATTCACCCCTATTTGAACGTCCCAAAAATAACTAGGGATAGGTATCATGGTTTAAATGATAGTTAAGGGTTTTATAAATGCTTCTACATGCATTTTTTGTGGTCCTAATCATCTAGAATCTCCTGGAAGGGAGCTATCACTACTTGCAGTCAAAGAAAATTCATTTTTCACACACCTTGCACACTTGGCTTCCAAAATGGATTTAGTTTTCCATGAAAATATGTAAAATTGAGTATATTAAACTTTTAAATACCCTCCATGGACTTATAGGCATCAGGTACACCTTAAAAAGACATCCACTTAAAGTTTTCACACTTTTCACCATCTTGTTCACTATGCCATTTCTGACTGGCTGAGATGAATTAGATGGTAAGAACACTTAGGAGTTTTTATGAAGCATTAAATTTACATGGGGAGTTATCTTAAGTCTCTGTCTTCCTCCCAAAGTTTATTTCATCTCTTGAAACCTCCTAGAACCTTCACAATGCATAAAACAATCAAAAAGAGCAATTTTGTACCCTATCTGTATAGGTAGGGTTCCACTCAAGTGGATTTGAATGATATAAATATAGTAATATATAATCTCAAATCATTTCCCAATCCATTTTGGTCCATTTAAATGCATCTCCTTCCCTATTTTCCTAATTGGGTCCTTTCAAGGGTTTAGCAAGGGTTTAGGCTTATTTTACCCTCTTAGCCATTGCTCATAGAGATTTCATGTTAAAATTTCAACTAAATTCCACAAAATTGTTTTTTATGACCCTATATAACACCTCCAAATTTATTATATCTCCATGTAAAGCTTCATAGGATATGTGAGCACTCAAAGTTACCCTATCGAGCTCTTTTCTCCATTTCATGTAGGCCTGAGTTGTCCTTAAGCCAAAAGTGGCCTTATTTATGACTTATCATAAAAATTTTGGGTTTTTAAACACATTAAATGTCATAAAAAACATTATAAAATCCATTTTAATGCTCTGCCAAGGTTGGAAGTGAAGTTGGCCTTCTATTTGGCTTCTAGGCCTCACCATGCTTGATAGGCCTGACTACAACTCTTGTGGTCTAGGCCACTTTGTTGAGTTTCATCCTTATTTTCAAGGTATATTATGTGAATTTTGATCTCATTAATCTTCAAAAGTAACCATACAACCCACCAAACACTCCTCATCTCTTCTTCTCATTCACCAACTAGGCCTAGTTGGAGCTTGCTTGGTTGAGTTATGTGTAGGAGAATTTTGACCATTTTGAGAGTTTTGAGATTTTATGAGTGATTAATATGACCCATTAACCCTCCATACACCTCAAAATATTTTATTTTATATCTCAAAATCCTCCTATTAGGTTCCTTACTCATTTTGGCATCATTTATTTATCTTGTCAAAACTATGATTTTCCCGACTAGCTGACCTCTGAGACAAAATAGTAAGGTATATCCCTTATATTAAAGTAAAATTGAAGGTTTTAGAATTTATATATTTCATAATTAATATCTTTACCAAATTCATAAGTTGTATTCACCAATTTAGGTACCTAACTGACTCAATTTGTCTAAAAAAGGCCTCTAAAAATAATTATTTTTTGCATTCTTCACTTCCTCTTATAAAAGGCTTCCTCAAGGTCAACCTTAAGGTGTTTGGGATTCCTAAAAAATTTAAAAACCTTAAATTAATTCTCAATAATTTTATCATTTACTAGACCATAAATTTCTCCACATCTATCTCTTCCTTCAAACTACAAGCAACATGAAACTCTCCAAGTGTGACTGTATGGATTGTCTCACTATGAAGTCTGAGCTTAAGGTGCCAATTCAACATTTGATGTTGTAGTATAGTGTGTGAACACTCTAAAAAATTTCATGAGACATTTTAAAACTATTTTCAATCTTCCATGAAACATTCTTATCACTTTTATCCTTCAACTTTGTCAAGACCAAGCACCCATCTATAGGTGGATGGTCTTGGAAACAAGTACACCTATAGATGAAAATGTATGATTTAGGCCTTGTTTCATGATTTAATTACATATTAAATATCTCAAAACCATGATACAATTTCAATTATTCCTTATATTCTTGTAGTGAGGTATTTTATCAAGGCTATCTAGCCTACTCTCCATGGTAACCCTACAACCAGGTGCACATTTTATGATGCAAAGAGAATTGTAGGTAGTTTTGGGATTCAAAAAATAGTATACCATCCTCTCCTAATGATATTTATTATCTTTTAACTACATTTTTACTCAATAATTTCATCCACACAAGATGATATTCCTTAGACTACCAACTTGGAAAAATAAGGTTGCTCAAAGACTAAAAATCCTATAGATGCTATTGCCTGGAAATAGTACATAAAAGTGTAACTTGGAGACCTCCAACTTATATCTTCCACTAGTCATTCATAATCAAAAAATTTAATATATATTCTCTCATATTGAGTATACAAGGTTTACTTATTATTATTCATCAAAATTCTTTGTAACCATTGTAATATGACCGTGATAAAAGCCTCAAACCTTTATTTTCTCAGTTTAGGGATTAGGTCCCTGAATACAATCATTATTTTGTTTCAAAAACTTCTAGGTCTATTTTCCCATATGATACCTTCAAACCTCTATGTTATTTTATTTAATTCACACTTATAACTTCAATAAATTTCTATCTTATCGAAATTCTCTATCAAGTATCCTCAATTTTTTGTTAACACCACCTATAGGTGGTTATTTGTAGATGGATTTATAAAGATGTGGCATAATGTATCTCTTATAATGAAATATTTTAATAATTGATATAATACCTTCATAAATTATTTTATGAATCTTCTCCATGTCTCCAAACCTTGGTGAATCTCATCAACTAGTTTAAACTTTCACCTTTCCATCTATAGACACCTGTGAAAGTATATGAAAATATGGCATAGATAGTGAGAGTGAGATATGGTAGTGTGCATTTTTTTTTCACCTTTTATGAGTTATATATCCATATAAAAACCTTAAAATTCACTATTCACACCTCAAATATTTTTAAAACACCACTAAGGTTCTCATTCCAACATGGTGTTATCATGAGATACCTGTGTGCACACCTTGAATGGTATGTAGGTAGTATATGTGAAATGATCCATGTGTTTAATGGATTTGAATTCATAGTCACTTTATCTCTTATCATGAATTTGGAATGAAACATTAGGATGTTTAAAATATTTATTCAAACTTTCAAACCCCATTTTCAATGTGATGTCCTTCCATAAAGATGCTTATAGATGCACCTTCATGGTTGCCTAGCTTTATATGTTTCATATGATTAAAAAATCATGGAATGTTACTTTATATAATGATATTTAAATGATATTATATAAATTTAACATTTAAAACATGATAATTAACCCATATCATCCCCTATAATCCCTACCAAAGCATGAAGATCTTGAAAATGGTGAAAACATGCCTATTATCTTCAAATGAAACTAATCTACAAATCTGAGAATATTTGATCATGAAAACATATTTAAACACTAAAATATTCATGTATATAATTATATTAGAGAACAAACATCATATGTAATCAACCTCATCAACTTGATTTTATGTAACTATCCATACAAGAGCAAAACCTACAGGGTGTATGAAACAGTGAGTGGAAAAACATAATCAACTTGTTAGATATGGTTCATAAATAAAATTTGACAAATATTAAAACTATTTTTATGTAAATTTATCTATTTTATTAAAATTTCACCTCCAAAATACGTTTGGTTTGAAACTTCTCCAATTATCTGTACCAAGCACAAACCTGTTGACTAGTTATATGTGTCTAAAAGGGAAAAGAAGGAGTAGAATGGTTTTATATCAATAATGGAAATTTAAAAGTATTTAAAGCATGAAAATTAGTTTTATTAAGATTAATATTCATCTAAAAATATTATCCCATGTGTCGTACTCCCTTATGGGTTGTACAAGTGCCAAACTCCTCTCTTTTTAGTTGATTTCTTGATTTTCAGTTAGATAACCTACAAGTTTAATATGGGACTGACATTATTGATATTAAATATGACTTATTGGATGTTTTAAATAAAATTAATAGACTTTTACACCTTTAAAACCATGCCACTTGCATTTATGACCCCTAAAAGCCTTCTAAATGACTCAAAGTGACATATAGATTAATTAGACCAAGACTAAGGCTAATGTGGCATTAAATGACATAAAATTACCTAAACACACCTTATGACATAATATTATACCTTTAAAACACTTATAAATAAAAAATTTACCTATATGGGTCCCAATTTGACCTATAAGGTCAAATTTGGTCAACAAATTGGTGACTCATAGGGGTAGTATGCCTGTTATACTAAAGATCAATAGCCTTATCAGTCCATTGGGCTTAGGGAGTCATCTGAAGTCTAAAACCAAATAATATGAATTTTAAAATTGACAACAATCTTTGATTAACACAAGACCAATTGACTACTTTAACCATATCAAATAAAGGACACATATAAAACAAAGCAAACTAACTAACAAGACACGCATGTGCCCAAATCACTTAGGGAAAACAAAAAACAAATAACTATGCACAACTAGCAACTAAGCATACTTACTTTCTAGGATCAAAAGGAAATTTTCTTGCATCTTATTCTTCATGAGATAAATCATAGTGCCAAGCATGTTACTCTTTGAATTGGATGCTTGGTAGATCAGACCTATTCCTTATCACTTTACTTGATCTGCTCTAATGTAGATCATCCGTAAATAGGTCTCCAATGTAAATTTATTCCTCTTGAATTTGAACACATACCTCATATCACTACCCACTCTTCATCTCATGATCAACTTGTATCTTCTTAGTAGGCATGGCTTCAAGAGGAGTAGTTTCTTATTCCTTGGAATATTGAGGCCAATAGAAACTTGTCATATCCTTGAAAAATTGATGTGTCTCTCCCAAATGGTTAAGAGGATTATAACCCATTTTTATTATTTTAAACATATCATAATGGAATGCATGTGTCTCTTGAAAGGACAAACTTGAAAATTTAATTTTTCTTTGCATACTCATTTGAGTGTCAAGGCTTCCTTATCCATTTTTGATTAGACCATATCCTCCTTGAAAATGAGTATAACCTAATCCAATTATTGAAAACAAGTCATCCCAAGGCTGATTAGAGGTTTTTTCTTGCTCATCTTTGATATCTTGGATAGTGATGGGAGAACCAATGATGATTTCCTCTTTTTTAGCAAAAGGAAAACATTCTTTAATATTAACACAATCTAAAGATTCAACATAAGATACCACCTCTTCTTTAGCTTTTAGAACCTCTTAATGGCTCTCAAGTTGTATCTCAACTTTCCTAACATAACTTTGCTCCTCAAGGACTACAAGATCCTCAATTTCTTTCTCCTTCTTGGTGATGTCAATGCTAGGTATTTTGTAATTAGGTGACCTAGTCCAATGAGGCTAATAAGGAGCTATGTATTATTCAAGAAAGAGTTATAAATTCTTCTCAACCAAATTATCCTCTTTATGTTCCTATACCAAAAGTCCATCAAGGCAAAGGGTGATGGGGTGAGGACAAGATAAACTAGTTAGGGGAGGTGGAACATAGGACTCAAAATCAAATTGAGATTGAATTATAGGGGATATTTTTGGAATCTCTTGAAGAAGGGGAGGTAAACCTTGGGATAAAATAGCTTGGTTTTATTCCTTACATTTGATATTATTTTCATTGAGATCTGATTTAGCTTGAGGACTCTCTTGAGGAATATTAAATGAGATGTGTTTAGGCATAGGATCTTCTTTTGGCTCTAAACCTTCCATCACACCTTGAGTCAATAATTTAATTCTTGACTCTAACTCTTCAATTTGCTTGGCTAAGTTATCTTGGAAAAAAAATTCTTGAATTTGATAGTCATATTCACAAGGATAAAAAGTACAAGAGGGCTGACATGGAAGACAAGGAATCTCTTGAGGAAGGGTGGGAGGGGCTTGCATAGGATCAAGCTCTTTCTCCACTTCACACTTTTTAAATAGGCTTTTATCCTCTCTATTTTTCCATGATTCCACTACCTTGTTCCAAATTATGATGCTAGTATTAGGAGTCTCTTATTGAGTTAGTGATGTAATTTGAGGACAGGATGAAGTGTTCAATAAACTTGGGATCTCTTTAGGTTTGGATTCTCCACCTTATCTCCAACTTGGGATTTCATATCTAAAAGTCTTTTCTTGAGGTGGGGATGTAATGGGAAAGGGAAATGAGGGCTTATATTCCACTTCCTTTGTTTATAATATGGAATAATTCATCTACTTATTGGCCAACTCAATCTACGTATCAAGGTTTGCTTTAAACATAAAGCTTGTCTTTCCAACTCTCTCTTCTAGCTAATTGGGAAAAGGATGAGTTTAGTAGGCTTGATTAGGTTCATAATTAGGAATCATGTAGGATTTATATAAATCTTAGGGAAGTGGATGATCCAAAACTCAAAATTTTTGGCTGATAAATATTTCAATAGCATAGAAATAACACAGTAACAATGAATTCTCTGAGAAGAGATGTAGTATTACTCAAGATCGCAATACAAATATATGCTTATCTCTAGGAAGAGATGTTTGTCTTCACATTTCAGGTTACCTCTTGATTTATACACATTTTTAAATCATGGGGAGGATGTGGAAGGTCACCAATCTCAAGGGAGATTAAGTGGTTCAACTTCTAATATTTAAAATAATATAGAATTTGAGGAATTACTATTTTTAGAAACTTACTATTTTTAGATTATACTACTAAAATTGAAATTTGGGGCACTTCTATTGGGTTTTTATGGGTCAAACTTCATCAATTGGATATCCATGCCATCTCATGATGTTATCCTCATTCTTATATTTCTAATGGTTCAAACGGCGAGTCAATTTGAGCTATGGTGCAAAAGTTATGGCTCCCAAAAGTTTTGTCATCAATTGGGGTGGAACTGTCACCTGAATTGTCACCTAAATTGTTGCCCAGATCATTCCTCCCTCCTTGAAAATCAATGTTCCCCATTACATCAATGTTCCCCATCAATTTTTGTAGTTGTGTCTTGATTTGATTCTCTGTGAGCCACTGACCTTGGTGGCTAAGCTGGCCCCTTTTGACCACTCGATAAAGCAGAATAGAGCATCCTCTTATTGTCTTCATCCAGGTATCCACAATCTAATCCTATTCCACTAGAGAAAAACTCTATGGATTAAGCTCATCAATGTCTAGTTGTTTAGATACAACTTAAGTGTCTAATAGAGGTGGGTGATATGGTTTGAGGAGCTCCACATTGAATATTAGATGCAGACCAAGGAAGGCTGGTAGGTTCAGCTCAAAAGCATTTTCTCCAAATTTTATGGTGATGGTGTAAGGACCATATCATAGAGGCTAAATCTTTCTATGTGGGCCTACAATCCATTCCTTCTGAATCTGCAACCAAATCTTGTCACCCATAGTAAAATGGTGTGTAATCCTATGTTTGTCATGGCATTGTTTATACTTCTGATTCATCTTTTCCAAGATGTCATGAACTTATTGTTGGATGTGTTGCATTTATTCAATAAACTTTGTTTCTTTTGCTACCTCAGATCTTCCATGAGATGTGTATTCCATGGTGGAAAATGGAATAGTTATATCAATTGGTGCCATGGGTTGGAACCCAAAACATACTTGGAATGGACTGTGCTTGGTCGAGCTGTGCACCTGATTGTATGCATGTTGTATGAAAATAAGTCCCTCATCCCATGTACATGGATGTTTGGAGTGATACATCTGAATCATGTGAAAAATCAAGTAGTTTACCACCTCTGTCTGACCATCAGTCTGTGGATGGAAGGCTTTGGACTTCATCAGCTTAGTATCCATCATCTTCCATAGAGTGGACCAGAAGATGCTCAGGAACCTACTATCTCGATCTGAGACAATGGACTTGGGGAGACCAAAATGGAGCCATACATGACTAAAATATAGTTGAGTAGTTTCCTCAATAGATATATTTTTATTACAAGAAATCATGATAGACATTTTTGAAAAATGATCAACTACCACAAAAATATAGTCCTTACCATGTTTTGAAGTGGATAAACTTGAGAGAAAATCCATGGAAATGGATTCCCAAGGCCTAGTTGGTTCTGGTAATGGCGTGTACAATCCTTGATTCTTATTTTTTGGCTTGGCTATTACACATGGGGTGCAATATTTGAGATATCTTTACACATCCTTTCATATAAGGGGCTAGTAGAAGTGCTTTTGAAGAACTGCTAATGTCTTTTCGATAGCAAAGTGTCCAGTTGTCCTACTGAAGTGTGCTTCCCATATCACCTTTTATTTCCCTACAATTAGAACATAGATTTGCCCCATATGATAGAGGACATTATCTTGCAAATAGAAATTAGAAACATGTTTATCTTTTTGAAGTGCTTGATATGTATTAGCAAAGGTAGGATCTACTTCATACAGAGTAGCCCAAGTGGAAGTCTCATGTCTACACAAGTCAAGAACTATTGTGAGTGCAGTAAGTGGTGGGTAGCTTAGATAATCTACAATTGTATTTGAGCTCCCCTTTTTGTGTTTGATTATCAAGTGGAATTATTGAAGATATGTGGCCCACTTTTGGCGCCTCTCATTTCATAGTTTGCTTTGCATTTGGATGAATTCCAATGGTCTGTGGTCAGTGTGGATGACCATCTCTTTCCCCAAGATGTAGTGTTTCCATTGTTTCTAGGATTACAAAATGGCATAGAGCTCCTTATCATATGTTGGATATTTCCTAACTATATTAGTGAAAGTTTCACTATGATATGCAATAGGATGGCCATGTTTCATGATGATATCTCCCATGGCATATTCAGATGCATCTGTCATCAACTCAAATGGTTGATGCAAATCTAGAAAGGCAAGAATAGGGGCTAAGCAGAGTCTATTCTTCAAATTATCAAATTCCCTTTATTGTATTTCACCCCATTAAAATATAGCTTTAGCACCTCCTTTAGTCAGTTCGGTTAGTGACCAAGCAACATGTGAAAATCTAAAAACAAACCTATGGTAGAAATTTGCATGACCCAAAAAGCTATGAAGCTCTATGAGGGTCCTTGGTGTGGGCCATTCTCGAATAACCCAAATCTTTCTTGCATCAACATGGACCCCTTCCTCATTCATAATGTACTAAAGGTACTAAATTGTTGTCATCCCAAATGTGCATTTGTCAAGATTTACATACAACTTGTGCTCTCAAAGAGTTTGAAGCACCTTACAAACATGTTGCAAATGTTCTTCCCATGTTCTTATATAGATGAGTATGTCATCTAAGTAGACAACCATAAATGAGTTGGTGAAGGGTCATAGGATGTCATCCATCATCCTCATGAAGGTTGCAGGTGCATTAGTTAAGCCAAAAGGCATAACCAACCATTCAAAGAGCCCCTCCTTAGATTTGAATGCAGTCTTCCAAACATCAGTGGGATTGATGGGAATTTGGTGATAACCAGATTTGAGATCAATTTTGGTGAAGAACTTCACACCACGGAGCTAGTCTAGTAGGTCATCAATCCTGGGGAGAGAGTAGCAATTCTTCACAGAGATTTTATTTAGGGCTCGGTAGTCAATGCAAAGCCTCCATGTTCCATCTTTATTTAGTGCCAAGATAATTGGGCTACCACAAGGTGAAGATCTTGGCCTGATGTGACCCTTTTGGATTGATTCTCAAATCTATCTTTTTATCTCATCATTCTCCAAAACTGATCTACAATACACAGGACTGTTAGGCAAAGGTGATCCTAAGATCAAATTGATAGAATGTTTTACCTGGAAATGCAGTGGAACTCTTGTGGGTGACTTGAATAAGTCATCATATTCTCCTGTGATTTGTCCTATCTATTTTTGTTGTTGTGTTGATTATGTAGTCAGTACTACAACATCATCCTTCTTGGATTTGTTGGGATAAATAATCAGAAGCACACAATTGATTACCAAGCAACTTAATATGCGGAAATTAACTAGAATACACAAGTAACTAGAATTCAAAAATAACACATGATATGAGAGACAATACACAACTTGTATTAAAACTCTTTCAGAAGGAAATACAACAAAGAAGGCTGCCACAGTTCTTCTTCCTTACACACCTCTAGGGCTCCCACACCTCTAGGGCATAAACAATAAATCTTCCCTCAAAGCTCTCTCCCTTAGGTCCCAACACCCAACTCAAACACAGAGTTGGTGTTCACCTTACACCTGTGCTCCATGCACTCCACAAGTGCTCCACACACTCCACAAGTACACACTGTACTCCAAGTAGACCCCACCTAATTATGCTCCTTGTTGTGTTGTTGTCCTATCTGATCTTGCACACCTACAAATCAATCTAGTTCTACACACCTGTGAACCTTGACCTTGCACTCACATACACCTGCAAATCAATGATCTTACTTACCATGCAGATCTCCTATCGTAGCCATGCTCCCTTGATGACCAAGATCATACATACATGAAGAACCCTACTGATTCTCCAATCCAACACCCACACTTGGTACTGTGGCACTAGGAGGAACACACCATTGCTCTCTTCTCTCTGAAGGAGCTTATTTGCTCTCTTACTCTCTATCACTAGTTTACAATACAACCAATGAGTCTCTTAAATAGATCTCATGCAAACAATAATTAGACACCTAATTACAATAATTAGATCCACAGCTCTCAGTCTAAAATTGGCTCTCAACATGCAAACACTTGGTTCATTAGCTAACTACCCGTAACATACTCAGCTTGAACCACACAGGTGACCGACATCGGTCCCTGTCTGCCTGGGGGGTGCTGACGCCAGCTAACTTCTGACTGACGTCAGTTGCCTTCCTGTCTCCTCCCTACCGACATCAGTTGGCCTGACTAATGCCAGTGATAGTAACACTCCATAACCCTTCACAACCTCCTTCCCTGCTTGCATCAGTGAAGTTTTTAGCTCCATAACCTAAAAATCTCCCACTTGGAGATAAACAGCTACACTGTACCTGTACATGTACCCCATCTAATTTGTTTCCTGGCTTATATCCCTCTTCAAGCTCAATCCTGAAGACAACCCACCACACAACCTGTGATGTACCTCCTATCATTTGAGTACCCTACCGCATCCGCATCTACAAATCCATGTAGTGAAGTCCTGACCCTGAATAGCATGAATCCCTACTGCTGGTCCCTCTCAAATACCTGAGAACCCACTTCCCTGAATTGGCTCCTAACTCTCTGACAACTCCCACTGCTTGGGAAAACTCAAGCCTATACCAGACCTCATGTGATTTCAGACACTTAACTAAGCAGCCCTTAGTGTGCTCTGATTCTGCATCTTGCATAATGAACCTTGCCAACACCTAATTCACATCAGCTCCCACTGGAGACAAAATCAACCTATGATCTCCCATGTCCCCCATGCCAAAGAATTTTTTTGCTCCAAATTATTCATAGCAAACCACTAAACTAATCTTACCCTTAGCTCAGCAAAACCCTGTATGTGCAAACCTACTAGCAAACATACCATCCACATACAGCAATAGAATGATGTTGCAATCATCATCCACCTGGTAAGACAAACCACAGTAGTTACCCTGACATTGACTAAAGTCATGCTTTGTCATCCCACTGTCAAAACATGTACCATTGTCCTGCAGCTTCCTCAAGACCATATGTCCTGGTCTTCCATCTCATGTGTCCATTCTCTCTATTCTTCAACTAAGGTATCCATTCATCTCTATGCTTTCTTCCCGCTGGCAACCCTACCAAATCTCTGCTTGGTTCTGCAACCTCTCCATGCCATGCTCCCACTATTTCCTGGATCCTTCCTGCTCTGTAGTCAGCAACAAGTATAAAGAAGAGGAACAACGAATTTGAGGCTTACTTACCACCTTCAGTCCTCCATATGGGTGTTTGAGACTCCTTGATAGCTTGTTGTCTGCCTAAAATCTATTACAGTGACTGACCTCGGTCACCACACAGTCTGCATCCAATTGATGTCAGTTCCTGTGCCTGTCCTGACTACCAACCCTGCTGACATCGGTGTCCTCCTTCTACCGACGTCGATCCTCCTGACCGACATCGGTCTTACCTACTACTGACATTTGTTTTTTGTTGACGTTGGTACCTGTGTTTTCCTATAAGTGATGACTTTTTACCCGTGAGCTCCTTTGAATCAAAACCCATGTCAAACTGCCCTGCTCAGAAGTATCCAGCCCCATCCACTGGTCTCTATCTGCCATCTCCTCCATAAACACCAAGGCTTTCCAGTTCTTAAGCCTATCAAATATATCAGTCTTCCTCTTAAGAACATGCATCTCCTTCCTGCTCATGTGACCAAGCCTACGAAGCCATGTCTCTACAATAAAAGAAGAATCAGTAATATAAACAAGTAGATAAAGAGTACCTATTTTCTTACTACCAGCTAATTCAAGTGCATCCATTGTGAGAGTTCTTGTGCATCTCTCATCACCCAACTTTTCTAAAGAAATTAGCCACATCTCCAAACTTGGGACCTGCATGACCTCCTTCAACACCAATGTGTTGGCTGCCTATGATTTCAGCTTCACTTCCCCTTTGCCAATTCTTTGACAAGGCTCACTAGCTCCTCTCCCTGGGGCTGCATGGAAAGAGGCAACATAATCTGTTATCCAAGATTCAACTTTATCAAGGAAACCTCCCAAAGCATCTTGTGCAACAAGCCCTACAACATCTACATCTTCAGTTCCTTCATGTTGATCTGCTACCAACCAACAATCTTCTTTTCCCTGCTCTTTCTTTCCATAAGATCGTAAGTGACCATCTGTGCTTTTCAACTCCTCCATTCTTAGCTTACTTTGATTTGCCATTTCTCTACTCCCACTCGATCAGAAACCCCTGAGAGTGACTTGTAACCAAACACAAAACCTGCTCCCTGCAACCTTAGCTTTGATACCACATGTTGGGATAAATAACCGGAAGCACATAATTGATTACCAAGCAACTTAATATGCGGAAATTAACCAGAATACACAAGTAACTAGAATTTAGAAATAACACATGATATGAGAGACAATACACAACTTGTATTAAAACTCTTTTAGAAGGAAATACAACAAAGAAGGCTGCCACAGTTCTTCTTCCTTACACACCTCTAGGGCTCCCACACCTCTAGGGCATAAACAATAAATCTTCCCTCAAAGCTCTCTCCCTTAGGTCCCAACACCCAACTCAAACATAGAGTTGGTGTTCACCTTACACCTGTGTTCCATGCACTCCACAAGTGCTCCATGCACTCCACAAGTACACGTTGTACTCCAAGTAGACCCCACCTGATTCTGCTCCCTATTGTGTTGTTGTCCTATCTGATCTTGCACACCTGCAAATCAATCTGGTTCTGCACACCTGTGAACCTTGACCTTGCACACATATACACCTACAAATTAATGATCTTACTTACCATGCAGATCTCCTATCATAGCCATGCTCCCTTGATGACCAAGATCATACATACATGAAGAACCCTATTGATTCTCCAATCCAACACCCACACTTGGTACTATGGCACTAGGAGGAACACACCATTGCTCTCTTCTCTCTGAAGGAGCTTATTTGCTCTCTTACTTTCTAGCACTAGTTTACAATACAACCAATGAGTCTCTTAAATAGATCTCATGCAAACAATAATTAGACACCTAATTACAATAATTAGATCCGTAACTCTCAGTCTAAAATTGGCTCTCAACATGCAAACACTTGGTTCGTTAGCTAACTGCCCGTAACATACTCAGCTCGAACCACACAGGTGACCGACATCGGTCCCTGTCTACTTGGGGGGTGCCGACGCCGGCCAACTTTTGGTCGACGTCGGTTGCCTTCCTGTCTCCTCCCTGTCGACGTCAGTTGGCCTGACCAACACCGATGACAGTAACACTCCATAACCTTTCGCAACCTCCTTCCCTGCTTGCATCAGTGAAGCTTTTAGCTCCACAACCTAACAGGATTTATATTGTTTGACCACCATGAGAACAAATTTCTTTGTCTTCTCCACCAATCTCTCGCATTACTTGGCACTGATCAGGGAGACAAATGTGGGAGGTGGTACCTCTGGTACCCTATAGCACCATGTTCCAAAAGTGAGGGTGATCCTTCAGGTTTGTGATTCATAGATGCCATGTCACTCATACATGAACGGATAACTAAGGAGTATATCACAAACATCTAGATTGACCACATTAGATAAGACTTCATCTTGGAATGGTTTTATAGCATATGAAAGAAGACACTGATGGGTGATACGAAGGTCTCTCCCTGGGCTCAACCATCCAATATTGTAGGGATTTAGATGAGGCTTTATGGATAGATTTAGACTTTTCACAACTTTAGTAGAGATTAAATTCTTTTGACTCCCACTATCAAGAATGAAATGCAAAGACTTACATTTTACCCATAATTTGGAGTGAAACAATCTTTATTTGTCATCTAGTCTTTCCTCATGGGTTTATGATGAAGTGATGATGGTGTCAGGCTCAGCATCTACAATATCTCCTTCATCCTCTTCGACTGTGGGTTGTGTATGAGGTAGAGTAGTAGATGTCGAGTATTGTGACTCAGAGAGTAGTGACTTGATGGCTCGACATTCTTATTTGGAGTGAGTTCCAATTTTGTGGTAATCACACCATTTTCTAACCTTCCCCTTATGGGATTTTTTATCCTGAAACTCCTACTTCCAATTTTGGCCTCATGTTTGATGTTCCTTGTCACTTTTCCATTTTGAGGGTTGACTCTTCGTATTCTTTCCGCCATGCTTCTGTTCAATCTTCACTACAAATTTGTATGCCTCACCGAGGGTTTCCAAATTGAAGAGTTCAATTTTCCCTTGTATGTACCATTGTAGTCCACCATGATATTTAAGAGTCTTATGTTTATCACTTTCTTAAATGCCCAATCTTGTAGACAAAGAATGAAAAGTGTCTATGTAATCTTGAATAGATTGGTCCTTACCTTGGCGAAGTTGTTGTCACTATATGTACAGATCATCATATGCTCTGATGGGATAGTATTCTTATTTCACTGCTTCCACAAAATCATCGTAGGTAGGTTCCACCTCAAGGCCAATGTCATCTATATTGAACCTCTTTTTGTACACTTCCCACTAGTTTTTCACGGGCAATGATGATTTCAAAAGAGCAAAAGTGATCTTTTCTCCATCGATGAACTTATTTATAGAGAAGTAGGAAGACAGTTGATCCAACTAATTTTCTACTACATAAGCATTGATTTTACCTTCAAATGTAGGAATATCAAAATTTACCTAAACCTTGAAGGGTGTTGGGGCACTGAAATGATGTTCCCTAGATGAGGAGCAAGGAAGTGTAGCCACGGAGCCAAAATTCCCCATCAGAAGTGTTTGAAGAATTTGGGAAAATTTTTGCAACATCTATGCTTGTTTCCATTAGAGGGCTTCATTCACCATTTCCTTGAAAGGATTGGATGTCTCATTGTCATCTACCATTTTAAGTCATTTGGAGTGAACAGGTGGAAAGTTTGGAAGCTCTTTTGTTTCCCACCCAAGCTTCTTATAGCTTGACCTCGTCCTCGGGATCATACACTCTCAAGACAAACTGATGTGATACCACTAATCCAAAACTCAAAATTTTTGGTTGATAAATATTTCAATAGCATAGAAATAACACAGTAACAATAAATTCTCTGAGAAGAGATGTAGTATTACTCAAGATCGTAATACAAATATATGCTTATCTTTGGGAAGAGATATTTGTCTTCACATTTCAGGTTACCTCTTCATTTATACACATTTTTAAATCATGAAGAGGATGTGTAAGGTCATCAATCACAAGGGAGATTAAGTTTTTTGACTTCCAATATTTAAAACAATACAGAATTTGAGGAATTACTATTTTTAGAAACTTACTATTTTTAGACTACACTACTAAAATTGAAATTTAGGGCACTTCCATTGGGTTTTCAGGGGTCAAAATTCATCAATAAAATCTCAATTACAACTCATGACATTCTCCTCATTCTTATCTTTCCAACGGTTCAAACGGCAAGTCAATTGGAGCTACGGTACAAAAGTTATGGCTCCCGAAAGTTCTGTCATCAATTGGGGTGGAACTATCACCCGAATTGTCGCCTAAATTGTCGCCCGGATCAATGGATATGAAGTATTATGGATTTTTTTAGGCTTCTCTTCATTAATTCTTAGCTTATATTCTAAGTATGAAACTAGGCCACTCACATCTAGCATCTCACTTGTGATATTTTGCTAATTTGCTCTCTCAATAGGTGCCCATTCTCTTTTAACCAACTCTAATTCATCTCTCACCTTATGAATAAGATGAATAGGAACATCTTGACCATGTCCCCTTAGTGTGTCAAAATTTATCATGTACCTCTCATAGCCTAAGAGAGTTTTCTTTAAAGTGTAAATGGATTGATTAGAGAAGTGACTAGGTTGACTAGGAGGAATAAGATATTGAGAAGGATAGTTAAAGGATTGATACAACAAATGACAAGGTTGATAAGGGTCATATTTAATCTAGTAAGGATCATTATAAGGCTAATAATAATCATAAAAATGCTTATGGGGAATGTCATAAGCTTTATATACCTCACCAACCTATGTAAAACAATACTCAACACCAAAATTAGCCCTGAAACTTCATTAAGAAGCAAGAACATAATGAAAAATATAACCAAAAATATTCAAAGGAAAACTTGGGTTGCTTGACTAGCTGATATAACTTCAGAGTCACCATTGATGCTTTGAAATATGCTTCCAAAGTTTGATGTATTGAAAGACAACACAAAAAATCTTTCAACTTCTTAGACAATAAAAGTCCCACCAATGTGTCAAAACTATTTTCACTTGGATTTTCACCCTTTAAGGAGATGTCTCAGCTCTCCTCATCCAAGTGGCATAATTGAAACACATCTAGGTTGTGGATAGCTTAAGAATGAGGTGAATCTCTAGATAGGACTAGCTCCCTTGATGTACCAATTTTGGATTACTACTACACCTATGCTTGTAATGGAAAAGAGATAGAAAATTGAAAGTAAACTACCCTAAAAGAGGTGATACACTAAATTTATTGATGACTACCAACCAAATGCAAGTCACACATAAGACCAAGAGACTAACTAGGCATACACTTCTCTAATATGAATCTTCTTATATCAGTATTTTATTATCAAGTTGTGGTGAATGTTTAGGATATAAATACTATATAAAAGGCCTTGAATGGCACTAGTGCATAAAATAAATCACTCAACCTTGACACTTCATCAAACACTTCACCTGACCTATAAGAAGAAGCTATAAATAGTTGAGAGAAAGAGACAACAATATTAAGGAAATAATAGTTATCACTAAGAAAGATCAATCATCTAAGTAAAACACACTATGAATAGTCATAGAAGAGGTAAAATTAGTAGTATTTATTGATCTAATGATATTCAAATGAGTAGGGCTTCACTATACTTAGGTAGAGCATAATTTACAAAGGCCAAAATGGCTAGTTCTTATAGAACTTGAGAGAGAGGAGAGAAAAATAAGTCCAAAGGTCACAAGGAAACTTGTCAAGATAATAAAATTATTTACATGTACATGAGAAGAGAATATGAAACTAATCATGCAAATTTAGGAGGCACAAGTGTCACCCTAATTCATGAAACTCTTGAAATGTGGCATGAAATTCCCTTTGTTGGCTTATAAACCTACCTTTATTATTCACTCTTATTTTAATGTCCCAAAACTAACTAGGAATAGGTCTCATGATTGGAATGATAGGTAAGGGTTTCAAACATGATTTTCCATGCATTGGTTGTAGTCCTAATCATCTAGAATTTCTTGGAAGTGAGCCATCATTGCCTGTAGTCAAATAAAACTCCTCTTTCACACACATTACACACTTGAATTCAAAAATGGATTAATTTTTCCATGAAAATTCATATAAGGGATTTTATGGCACTTTTCAAAACCCTCTATGTCCTTAGAGGCATTAGGTACACCTTAAAAAGACATCCACTTGAAGTTTTCACACTTCTCACCATCTTGTTCACTATGCCATTCTAATTGGCTCAAATGAAGTAGATGGTAAGAAAACTTAGGAGTTTTTATGAATCATTAAATTGACATGGGGAGTTATCTTAAGTCTTTACATTCCTCCCAACATTGATTTCATCTCTTGAAACCTCCTAGAACCTACACAATGCACAAAATAGTCAAAAAGAGTAATTTTGTACCCTATTCATATAGGTAGGGTTCCAATAAAGTGGGTGGGAATGATATTTTGATATTAATTTATAATCTAAAATCATTTCCCAATCCATTTGGGTCCAGTTAAATGCTTCTCCTTCCCTATTTTCCCAATCAGGTCCTTTCATGGGTTTAGGCCTGTTTTACCCTCTTAGCCATTATTCATAGAGATTTCACATTTATATTTCAATTAAATGACACAAAATGGTTTTTTAGGAACCTATATAAACCTAAAAATGTCTTGTATCTCCATGAAAATATTTAGAGGAGATGTGAGCACTCGAAAGTTCCCTATCGAGCTCTTTTTCCATTTCCTATAGACCTGAGTTATCTTTAAGCCAAAAGTGGCCTTTTTTGTGACTTATCCTAAAATTTTGGGGTTTTTAAACACATAAAATGTCCTCAAAAACATTCCAAAATCCATTTTAATTATTTTCCAAGGTTGAAAGTGAATTTGACCTTCCATTTGGCTTTTAAGTGTCACCATGCTTGACAGGCCTGACTACAACTCTTATGGTCTAGGCCAAATTTTTGAGTTTCATCCTTATGTAAAAGTTATATTATGTTTGTTATTATGTCATTAATATTAAAAATTCACCATATAACCCTCAAAACACTCCTCATCTCTTCTTCTCATTCACCAACTAGGCCTAGTTAGAGCTTGCTTAGTTGAGCTATGTGTAGGAGACTTTTGATCATTTTGAGAGGTCTGAGATTATATGAGTAATTATTATCACCACTTAACCCTCCATAAACCTCATAATATTTTCCCTAATATCTCAAAATACTCCTATTAGGTTCCTTACTCATTTTGGCATCATTTGCTTGTTTTGCAAAAACTCTGATTTTCCTAACTAGCTGACCTCTAAGATAAAATAGTGAGGTATATCCATTATATTAAATGAAAATTGAAGTTTTTATAAGTTTTATTATGTCCTAATTAATATCTATACCAAATTTATAAGTCATAATCACCCATTTAGGTACCTAACCAACTCAATTTGTCCAAAAAAGGCCTCCAAAAGGGACTATTTTTTGCATTATGCACTTCCTCTTATGAAAGGCTTCCTCAAGGTCAACCTTACAGTGTTTTGGATTCATAAACATTTTATAAAAATTTAATTCATTCTCAATAATTTTATCATTGACCAAACCATACCTTTCTCCACTTCTATCTCTTCCTTCAAACTACAAGCAACATGAAACTTTCCAAGTGTGACTGTACGGATTGTCTCACTATGAAGTCTGAGCTTGAGGTGTAAATTCAAATTTTTATGTTGTCTTAGAGTGTGTGAACACTATAAAAAATTTCATGATACATTTAAAAAAAAATTCAATCCTCTATAAAACCTTATTATCTCTTTTACCCTTTAACTTTCTCAAGACCAAGCACCCAGTTATAGGTGGATGGTCTTGGAAACAAGTACACCTATGGATGAGAATGTATGATTTAGGCCTTGTTTAATTCTTTAATTACATATTAAATCTCTCCAAACCATGATATAACTTCAATTATTCCTTATATTCTTAGATTGAGGTCTGCTATCAAGGCTATCTAGCCTACTCTCCATGATAACCCTACAGCCAACCTATAGGTGCACATTTTGTGATGCAAAAAGACTTGTAGATCGTATTGAGATTCAAAAAATATTATAACATCTTATCCTAATGATATTTATGCCCATTTAAATTCATTTTCACTCAATAAGGTCATCCACACATGAGGATATGCCTTATACTACCAACTTAGAAAACAAGGTTACTCAAAGACTCAAAATCCTGTAGATGTTACTACCTAGAAATAGTGCATAAAAGTGTGACTTGAAGACCTCCAAATTCTATCTTATACTTGTCATTAATTTTCCAAATTTTTCATATCTATTCTCTCATATGGAGGCTACAATATTTAGTTATTAGGATGCATCAAATGTCTTTGTAACCATTATAGTATGACCCTGAAAAAATCCTCAAACCTCTATTTTCTTAGTTTAGGGATTAGGTCCTTGAATACAGTCATTTTTATGTTTCACAAACTTCTATGTATATTTTCCCATGTGAAACCTTTAAACTTTTATGTAATTTTCTTTACTTCGCACTTATAACTTCAATAAAGTTATATCCTATCCAAATTCTCCATCAAGTATTCTCAATTTTATGTTAACACCACCTGTAGGTGGTTATTTACAAATGGGTTTATAAGGATGTGGCATAAGGTATCTCTTATAATGAACTAGTTTCATAATTGATATAAAAACTCCATAACTTATTCTATGATTCTTCCTTGTTTCTCCAAACCTTGGTGAAGTTCATCAACTAGTTCAAACTTTCACCTTTCCATCTACAGACCCCTGTGAAAGCATATGAAAATATTGCATAGACAGTGAGAATGAGATATGGTAGTGTGTACTATTTTTTTACCTTTTATGAGTTCTATATCCATCTTAAAACCTCAAAATTAACTTTTCACACCTTAAAGAGTTTTAAAACACCACTAAGGCTCTCATTCTAACATGACATTATCATGAGATACCTATGTGCACACCTTGAATGGTATGCAAGTAGTATTTGTGAAATGATCCATGTGTTTAAGATATTTTATTTCACAGTCACTTAATTTCTTATCATTATGTTTGAATTAAACATTATGATGTTTCAAATCTTTATTCAAACTTTCAAACCCCACTTTTAATGTGATGTCCTTCTATAAAGATGTCTGCAGGTGTACCTTCATGGCTACCTAATTGTATATGTTGCATATGACTAAAAACTCATGAAATGTTGATTTTTATAATGAGATTGAAATGGGAGGAGATAAATAAAACATTTAAAACATGATAATTAACCCATCTCATCCCCTGGAATCACTACCAAAGCATGAAGATCTTGAAAATGGTGGAAACATGGTTGTTATCTTCAAATGAAACCAGTCTACAGACCTAAGAATATTTGCTCATGAAAACATATTTAAACATGAAACCAAGAATATATATAATTATAGGAGATAAATAACATCATTTTTAATCAACCTCATCAACTTTATTATATATAACTATCCATACAAGAGCAAACCTATAAGGTGCAGGAAATAGTGGGCATAAAAATACAGTCAACTTGGTATAGATGGTTAATAAAGCATAGTTGACCAATATTTGAAATATTTTTATGTAAATTTATCTCTATAATTTTAATTTCACCTCCCAAAGTTTTTTGTTTTGAAACTTCTCCAACTATTTGTACCAAGCACAAACCTGTTGACTGGTTTTGTGTGTCTAGAAGGGTGAAGGAGTAAAATGGTTTTAGCTCAAAAATGGCACTTTAAGAGTATTTCAAGTGTGGAAATGAGTTTTATTAAAATTAATATTCATATCACAACCTTATCCCATGTGTCACACTCCCTTATGGATCATACAAGTGCCAAACTCCTCTCTTTTCAGTTGATTTCTTGATTTTTAGTTAGATAACCTACAACTTTTAGATGGGACTAACATTTATGATAAGAAATATAACTTATTGTATGTTTAAAATAAAATTAAGACACTTAGACACATTTAGAACCATTACACTTGCATTTATGACCCTTAAAATTCTTATAAATGACTCAAAGTGACATATAGATTGATTAGACAGAGACTAAGGCTAATGTGTCATTGAATGACATCAAATGACCTATAATACACCTTATGACATAATATTAGACCCATAAAACACCTAAAATAAATTTTTTACCTATATGGGTCCCAATTTGACTTGTAGGGTCAAATTTGATCAATAATTATTCCATAGGCTGACCATACTAAGAGCATTAAGAAATACAAGCTAATATGAAGATGTATAAACCACAAGTCAGCCACACATATCCCTAGATGCACTATAGGTTAAGGGCATAGCATTACCCTCCCCTTTAAAATAATTTTGTCTTCAATGCTGAATCAAACCAAGATGTTTTTCTAGGAATGCTTCATCCTCCCATGTTGCATCTTTAGAATGTAGGTTCTTCCATTTGATCAAATACTACTTAATGGGTCTAGTCTACAGTAAGTTAGTGCACATGTAAAGGATCTCCTCATGATATATAATGACTCTACCTTCTTTATATAATTTAGGTAACTTATTATAAGTGGAAAATATATGTCTAATTACTTTTTTTAGGTAAGATGCATGGAATATTGGATGTATGCAAGTGGTTGTGGGTAACTCTAACTTATAAGCTAGACTATCAATTTTTTGCAAGATCTGGTAAGGGACATAATACTTATGTGATATCTTGTTATCCTTTTTCTATTTCTTTAAATATATCTACGTATATGTCTACAAATGCATAAAGACCCAATCACCTATGTCAAAATTCCACTCACTATGGTGTTGATCTGCTTACTTCTTCATTCAATTTGGTTCCATTGCTAAATTCTCTCACAAACTAACACCTCTTATTTATGGTGAATGTTTTCCCCAATATCCTGAACCTTAGGATGCACTACCAAATTGAAGTGATGGATGAGGGGTGATACCCATACAATGACACAAAGGGAGTCATCTTAGAAGAAGTGTGAAAATAAGTGTTATAACACCATTTTTCAAGTGGCATCCAATGAATCCATTTATCTTATTTATTAGAAACAAGACAATTAAGATAGACTTCAAGACATTTGTTCACTACCTCTATTTGTCCATCAGATTGAGGATGATAAGATGAGCTAAGAGCTAACTTGGTACCCAAACATGTAAATAATTCAATCCAAAAATTACTAGTAAATATGGGATCTCAGTTACTTATAATTTTTGAATTATTTGCGAAAAGCATAAGCTAATTTACTAGCAATAAATGGTTGTGATAAGTAGCAAACATGAGCATACTTGGTGATTCAATCCATAATTACCATGATAACATTTTTACCCTCAAACCTTGGTAACCCTACAATGAAATCCATGAAAACCTCTTCCCAACGTTGGCTAAGGATGGATAAAGGTTACAAAATACCTAGGGTCTTAGTGGTTTCACCTTTATTTTGTTGGCATTTCATACATTTAGCCACATATTTCTGAACATCCCCTTGTAGTCCTTCCCAAAAGAAATCTTATTTGATTCCATGGTATGTTTTCAAAAATCTTGAGTGTCCTCCAAGTGGAGAGGCATGAAGTTCCTAAACAATTTTATGTTTGAGGAGAGAATGCGTATAAAGTTATAATCTATCTTTACACCATAATGTGTTCCCCTTCCATGTAATTTTTTTATATTCGTTAGAACCCTGATGAATATTTTGAATCAAATCCTTGATAGCACTATCATTCTAGCATTCTAATCTTACTTCCTCTAGCCAATCTACCTACCACATGGTCATGGCACATAACAATACCTCAAATGATTCATCCTATCAAGAGAGGGCATCTTCCACCACATCCTTTATTTCTTTCTTATACACTATCTGAAAATCATATATTAACATTTTAGTCATCCATTTTTTTTGTTATTCAAATGACAAGCATTATTCCAAAAAATATTTGAGGTTATCATGATTAGTCTTTACCTAAAAGTGATGACCCATCAGATACAGTCTCCATTACTTTACTGCATGTGAAATAGCCATCATCTCTTTCTCATATATTAGTTTGATCCTATTTTTTCCCTTAAGTTGAAAACTTTAAAATTCTAGTGGTCTTCCTTCTTGCATGAGTACATCTTGTATGTCATATCTTTATGCATCACACTCCACAACAAAAAAATTTGATAAATCAGGAGTACCCAAAACTAGAGTTGTGCAAACAACCATTTTCAATTGTTCAAATGTCTTGGCAGCTAAATCAGTCCACTAGGAGTCTTTCTTTAGTAAAGAGGTGAGTGTGGTTGTAATGCTACCATAATTTTTTACAAACTTATAATAATAACCAGTTAGCCCTAGAAATCCATGGAGGTTCTTGAGGGTCTTAGGAACCTTCCACTCCATTATTGCTTGGATTTTATTAGGATCAATTTTCACTCCTTCAAGTGAAATAATATGACCCAAGTACTCCACCTCTTGGACACCAAAAGCACATTTGGAATGTTTGGCATTAATTTTTTGTTGTTCTAAAACTAAAAGCACCTATTTCAAATGTTACAAATGGTCTTCCCAATTTTTATTGTAGATGAGGATATCATCAAAAAAAACTAATACAAAATTTTTCAAAAATGGCCTAAAAATAGTATTCATCAAGCTCTGAAATGTAAATGGTGCTTTGTGAGGCCAAAAGGCATGACCATAAATTCATAATGGCCTTCATGAGTTATAAAATCTATTTTACATATGGTTTCATTATGGATGTGAATCTAATGATATCCAGAGTGAAGATCTAACTTGGTAAAATAAATAGCACCATGCAATTCATGTAATAAATCATCAATTACTGGAATAGGAAACTTATCTTTGTTGGTGTATTTGTTTATTTATTTGTAGTTTGGGCACATCTTCCAACTATCATCTTTATTTTGTATCATGACCATCGGGGAGGAATATTCACTTTGACTATGTTGAATGATTCCTACCTCCAACATTTCTTGTAACATATTTTCAATTTTACTCTTTTAGGTATAGGGATACCTATAGTGTCTAGTATTGGGTGGTGTACTTAATAAAATGAGTATAATGTCATGATATATGCATGATTTGGAGGAATTACTTTTGTCATGTCACCAAAAACAACATAATGGTCATCCAACACCTTTTCAAAATTAAGATATGTAGACTCCTTGGTTGGTTTAACCTCCATGGAAAATAAGCATGCCATAAAACCTTCTACACCTTTTCTGAGAATCTTTGTCATCTGGTGGGAACTAACCAATTATGGATATTTATCCCATAATCCATGTAGTTAAAAATTACTTCTTTCTGAATAGAACCTCATGAATAATTCCTAAAAATTCATCTTAATAGTACCCAAAGTGATGAGCCACTGCACTCCCAAAATAATATCAGCTCCTCCCATGGGAATATCAAACATAGGGGAATCTAATAAATAGTCTCCCATATCAAGATTAATACTATGACATTTTCTATAATAGTTGATAGTACCACCATTTATAATCATGATTTAAAAGTCTAGAGCTAGGTAAATGAAATAATTCAAATGAGTAGCCAACTTACTATTGATGAAGTTAAGTGTACTCCCAGATTCAATTAACATAATCACCTTCTATTTATTTTATAACCCCACCACCTTAAGATTTTGAGGAGTAATAATGCCTAAAAGTGCATGATAGGAAATAGTAGGTTGATAATCTTCAAATTCATCCTAAGGTTCTTCTAACCCTCCCCTGAAGCCTCCTCATCATTGGTACCATCAATGTAAAATAACTTATTTTTAGCACATCGATGCCCTTTACTCTATTTTCTATCACAACCAAAACACAAAACTTTTAAATGCTTTTCTTCCACTTGTTAAGGTGTCAATCTGGTAGGTTGATGAAATGATGGTGCTTAAAAGGTGTGTTCACAAACATTGGTGAAAGGTTTCCATTTGATTATATATTTTTCCTCAACCATGTGTGCCGTTGGTATGGCCTCAAATATAGTACGAGGATGAAACATGTGAACCTACAATTGGATGTTATCTTTGAGGCCACCCAAAAATAAGATAGTCATATTTTCCTTAGTGGTGTTTGCCACCCATAAGGAGAGATTCTAAAATTGATGAATGTAGTCCTTGATAGTCCCAATTTGGGACAACTTGGATAGCTAACTAAATTAATTTTCAAAGACATTATTGTGATAGTGGATCTATAAATCTTCAAAAAATATCAACCATGAAACTGGGACACCCTTCTTTTTATTTTAAGCACACAACCAATAGTTCCAAATGAATGGATAAGGGTCCAGATAGAGAGAGGCCATAACCAATTTTTGTGAACATGGAGTTTGATGTAGATCAAATAAATTTTCAATTTGAGTGATCCAATTTATTATATCATTACCATCAAACTTGCGTAGGTCTACTTTTATAAACATTGGCTTAGGGCTAGAATTACTATTGGTATTATGTGGAGTAGGAGAACCAAATTAAAGTGGTGGAGGACTAATTTGTAGTGGTTAAATTGATAAGTTGGCTAATTTCCTATATTATTTTTATAATTTATCCTTCACACTATCCAAGCCCCATCTCAAACCTATAATGTCCCCTTAAACTATATCAAAATCATATTTTTTCACCATGCCCTACAAGTCTAACTTAAGTTGCTAAACTACCTCTAAAATAGATGGATCAGAAGTTTCAGATTTCATGTCATCTTTGTGAGGATTTTTTGGAGTCTTTTTCCCTTTTCTATGATCATGAGTGTTTAGACTAGCAATACAGAAATCCTAGGAGGGTTTTAGCCCCAAAAATAATGTATTGGTGGAATACACCATTACAATCATCTCATTGAGACGAATCCAACTACTGATATTATGCATAAGGGTGAAAATTTTCAATCCAAAAAAGTGTACTGGTGGAATACACCATTGATATCATATCATAAATATGAATCCAATGATTACTAACTTGTACAAGGTAAAAATAAATTGAGATTTATTTTTTATTTTTTTGTAAAAAAACCTCATGAACAAAATTATGGTGATGAAAAAAATCAAATCCTCCTAGATCACAAGTTATGTTTTTTGACCTTCTGGTGCTCAAAACACTAGATCCAAAAAAATGTGTCATAGAAACTTGCCAAAATTGATGCTCTAATACCACTTTTAATGAAATTACTTACATTATTCATAACAATAAAATTATATATGTTAGAATTAAGAGCAAAATAATCAGATCCACAACAACAATTGGTGAAAGAATAGAATACTTGAATATTATTATTAAAACACTTCAAGGAGGAAACCTCCACAACAATGCAATAAGAATAAAATTCACAATATGTTGATAAAATACTAACCACTACCTCCTCTATATACTCTACTTAGCCATGGTTATTCCATAAGCTGAACATACTAAGAGCATCAAGAAATGCAACAAGCTAATATGAAGATGTGTAAGCCAAAATTTGACCACACGTATCGTTAGATGTACTATAGGTTAAGGGCATAGTAGAGGCCACCCAAAAATAAGTCAGTCATATTTTCTTCAGTGATGTCTACCACATGTAAGGAGAGATTTTTAAATTGATGAATGCAATCCTTTATAGTCCTAGTCTAGCATAACTTGGCTACCTGACTGAATTAGTTATAGAGACATTACTATAATAGTGTAGCTATAACTCCTTATAAAATACCAACCATAAAACTAGGACACCCTTCTTTTTATTTTGAGCACACAACCAATGATACCAAATGAATGGCTTAGGTTTCAGATATAGATATGTCATAACCACTTTTTGTAAACATTGAGTCTGATGTAGATAAAATAAATTTTCAATTTAAGTGATCCAAATGAGTGATCATTACCATTAAACACAAGCAAGTGCACTTTTAGAAATGTCAACCTAGGACTAGCATTGGTGTTGGTATTATTTAGAGGAGGAGAACTAAACTGAATCGATGGAGGATTATTTTGTAGTGGCTGAGCTAACAAGTTGGCCAATTGCCTTGATATTTGTTATAATTTATCCTTCACACTATCCAATTCCCCTCTTAAACTTGTAATGTCCCATTGAACCATATCAAAATCATATTTTTTCACCATGCCCTATAACTCTGACTTAATTTGTTGAACTACCTCCAAAATAGATGGATTAGAAGTTTCAAATTCCATGTCATACTTGTGAGGAGTTTTTGAAGTTTCTTTCCCTTTCCTACATCTTCAAGTGTTTGGACCATCTATGCACAAACCCTAGTAGGGTTTCAACCTCAAAAAATTTAATGTTGGAATATACCATTGTGATCATCTCATCAAGATGAATCCAACTATTTTTATTGTGCACAAGGGTGAAAATTTTTGACCCAAAAAAGTGAACCAATAGAATATACCATTATGATCATCTCGTAGAGATGAATCCAATGACTGATAATTTTTTCAAGTTAAAAAAATCCATACTTTAAAAAAAAAACTCATGAACAAAATTATGGTGATGAAAAAAACTAACTCCTCCTAGATCACAAGTTATATTTTTTCAACCTTATAGTACTTAGGACACTAGATCTGAAAAAAATTGCATTATATAAACTTACCCAGATCAAATCTCTGATACCAATTGTAAGGAAATTACTTAGATGATTTTCAATAATAGAATGTCAAAATTAAGAGAAGAATAAGCAAATCTATAACAAAAATAGGCAAAAGAGTATAATACTTGAATATTATGATTGAGCCAATTTGAGAGGGAAACCTCCATAATAATAAAATAAGAATAGAATTCATAATATGATGTTAAAAGACTAACCACTATCTCCTAAATATACTCTACTGAGCCACAATTATTCCATAGGTCAACCATACTAAGAAATTTGAGAAATACAATAATCTAATATGAATGTGTATAAGCCACAAGTTAGCCACACATATCCCTAGATGCATTATAGATTAAGAGCATAGCATAAACTTACCAAATGTATTCAATCAAGTACTCAAGTGAGCAAGGCTTACCTATTTTCTCTTATTTCTAAATTAGTCATAGGGACATCTACAAGTATGAAGTACTTAAGGAGAATTCCATGTTCCACATTTGTTATGTTACAAGATAGGTCACTCTATATACTTTCTTTATCACACATTACATGATACACACACAAGCCAACACATAGGGAATAACTACATAAGTCTGAGGCCTTATTCAAAGTATTAACTATGTAGGTAGTTCTCATTAATAGAGAGGTATTTAAGGTAGCTCAACATCATGTGCCCACTAACCAATTTTCCCTGTAGCCAATATGAAATGAAGAACTATGGTTTTATTATTTGATAAGGAGTGACAATCCATGACCCAAATATGAAAGAACTAGATTGAAGGTAACACAAAACCCAGAAGCATCTAGGTGGTCACATCCAATTTCAATAGGTTTTCTATAATGAACACTTAAATCCAAGTCAGATAGAAGCATCAATGAAACCATCCTAGAACAACATAAGTGTCAATAGCTATAGAGGTATCATTTCTAGAATTAGGTGACTGATCTATAATTTAGATCCATCCCACTTTCTTCTTATTCCAGATCTAGATATGTTCTAGCATTAGAACTAGTTAATTATCTTGTTTTCATTATCCTTACAATATCTAGCATAGTTATACTTTATATTTTTATCATATCTCAGCATAATAAATTCAGTGTATATTTATCTAAGTTTTGTAATAAATCAGTATTATTTAGAGATAGTCCACCATCTTTGTGCCCTAGGTTATCTCTACCCCTAGATTCCTTAATCTATATTTTTGGGTTAAACATTTGGTGAACCTAATCTATGTGAATCCAAAAAAAATTGATTTATAGGGTTTTTAGTCAACTAGGGTTTCATTTGTATGTACTTTTTTTCAATTTATAAATTTTTCATTTGTATGCAATGAAACATCTTAATCAAAAAACTTGTTTACAAATGGAATACAATGATGCATTAGTGACTCATTTTACTACCAAAAAATGATTAATAGATGCACTTTTATATGTTACAAGAGATGAAATCAGTAATAAATGCTAAGGTTAAGGTTTCCTCACCTAGTCATGGTGAATATATACAAGGTACCACAATTAATTCCATTACAATCATTATTTATACATCTAGTGGAGGCATAGATTATTTATTATAATGTTTGTTTCTTGAAACTACTTTTACCACATCTTACATGGGAAACCTTAATACTTTCAACCAATTTCCAATTTCAATGCCTATATGTACCCAACCTATGGTTATACCTCCTTTGGTAACATATCAAATATCTAATCTAAAATACCAAAAGGTGCAATCTCTTTGTCCAAACAATAAAACTTTTTCAAACTAAGGTTAAAAATATTGACTAAAACTCTATGAAATCACCTTATGCTATTAATTCACAAGAATTATTTAATAATCCTCTTCCACTAGAGATATCTTTGCACCCATTTCCAATTGGTTTTATTTCACCTAAGTTCAAATTTGATGATGGCAAGGGTGATCCTCAACACAATTGTGGTATTTTTATGTGGTATGTCTTGATTATGCCTTCAATGATAAACTTTCAAGAAAATTATTTCCAAGAAGCTTAAAGTACTATTATTTAAGGTAGTTTTGCGGTTTACCAACCCAATCAATAAATGTATTTAAACCCATTACAAATTAATTTTTATCACACTTCTCTATTAACATTACCAAAAACATTTCATATGCCCAAATTATAAAAATTAAACAAGGAACCATTGATCCAATTAATGAATGTGTCTTGAGATACAAGACAATGTTAGCTAGAATGATCAATCCTATTGAAGATAAAGAGCTTCAAGGCATCTTCAAACAAAGTCTAATTTATGCTTTACATGAGTCTATTTTTTTTTTAAATTAAAAATGTTTTGATGAATTATGCCACATTGTTCACCATATTAAAATGAAACTTATCTCATTAAACAAACTTAAGTATGTAACAAACACACTGAATACATCTACATCCAATACCAAGTTTATTATCAAACCAAGTTATAAGGTCAAACCTCCTGATCCTAAAAAGAAAACAACCACCATGGTTAATACAATAACATATAAACCTAATAGGATTGTTTTATCTAATTCACCATGGAGATAGTTTACATGTTTACCTAAGCCTCCCACTTCATTCATCTAGTTGATTATCGAGTGTCACCTTATATCTTTCCCTCATCTTATATAGGTTGATATGATTAGACATATACCCAAAGGGTATGATGTGAATGTTTTTTGTGACTATCATCAAAGCCCTAGGCAATCAAAAAACAGATGTTTTACCTTGAAGCATAAGATACAAGACCTCATCGATGATTAAAATATTACATTTAATGATCCTCTAAAGGAATCAGATTCACAACCTAGTGATCACCATAGGTAGAAAATATTTAATTATCCTTTATAATACCATTTTAAGAAATATTCAAAAGTGAAAATGGTATATAATTCAATCCTCCTCCATCACATTATGGGAAACCGTTGGATGGGATTATTGGTATTGATACATGGCATACAAATCTTATAGTTTAGAGACCCTCCATTACTTTCTATAATAGTGAGATTGTGGATAATGATTTTGATCTTCATTCTTTATTCATTTGAGCATACCTTGATCACTAGCCTATACACAATGTTATGATTGATAATGGTGTAATTGATAATGATTGCATCATGACATTACTTACACATTTAGGTTATAAAAATCATGATTTACATATTTTGACTAGATCAATTAGGACATTTTATAGGACCTCACAGTAGGTTCTTAGTGATATTGACTTACCTTTACAGGTGGGTCCTACATATGTGGTTATTACCCTATTAGTTATACCTTCCACGAGTGTCTTTGATATGTTATTGGGATAATCTTGGATACATACACTTTGAGTAGTACCTATTACAGTGCATGGGTGTGTTAAATACATTCACATTAATTAATTATAGTTTTTATAGTTCCATATGAACATCCAATTGAACAAGATAAGTTTATACCCAGACAATTAGTTATCAAACCTAATAAGGTTAATCTTATGTAAAAGGGTAAGTAATAGGAAATCCCCTTTACGTAATAGCCATTACTTGAGTATCCTTTTCATAAGATATCCATATTGGGTTCTATTAAATCCTCATCTACTACACACTATATTTAGATATACTGAACACCTACACCTGTTCCTATTAATATTATTACAAATAAACCACATATCACTCAACAATGGATTCCATGAAGCTGTACTCCTATTATTTATTCATAGTCATAGAGTCTTATTTTACATATGTATAGCATTACATATTTTATAGTGACAAACATCACACCTATACATTCTCCTTGGTAGTAGTACTAGTTTATTGTACAAGGTTCTTAATGGGGAGACATGTATGACCGTCCATTGGATGAGATCATAGGATAGTGATTTCTTCGATTAAAAAAAAACTTCAAAATTTCAAATATATTTTTAGTATTTACATGTTCTATTATTTCCTTGGAATAAATGTTTTTGGTTCCATGTTGGTAGATAGCATATAATTTATTTATATATACACATGTTTCATGCATCTTTTGAGTATGATTTAGGCATACACTGATACATGATCTAGGCACTTTCAAATGTTGGGCCTTCCTTCTACTCATGTCACATGGATATTGTAGTCATCCACTTATTTTATCAAGATAAATCAAGGTTATATAATTATATTGTCACTTTACATTATCATGTTTGAGCTTATATACTTACACATGCCTTTATCCATGTTTATATCTTTCACAGTGTACTTGATATGAAATGTGCTTAACTTTTTTTAATAACACTTATATCCAAGGACTAGTATGACATGTTTATGTTGGTTGCTTATACTTTTCCTTTATGCACTTCCTTGAGTGTCTTGTCTTGCTTATTAAGCATTTGAATATGTTACATTGTTTATGGCCCCCATTCCTTCAATTTTTTCTTTGACATTTGAATATGTCATTATTTGCTTATGTTGACATTTGAATATGTCATTATTGCTTTTATGTACATTTGAATAACTCATGTCCCTTTGATTATACAACATTTGAGCATGCCCCTTATTTGAGGTCTGCCTAGACCATTACTTTTTTATTTGATTTTGAGTGCTCTTGTGTGTGTGCTTGATTGCTTGATGAGCTTGTATTGTTATTATCTAGAAATTTTCATGATATATATCATGAATCATAGGACTTCATGTGATCACATTCTTCATGCTTAAATAATATATATACCTAGACATGTTCCTTCTATATGGTAAATGATACATTCATAGTTTACATGGTTATCTTATCCTTTTAAGGTAAGGTGAATACCAGTTTCTAATTACCCTCACCTCAAAAGGAAGGAATATTATTGGGGTCATATCATACAGGCATGGCTTCCATATTCTTCATAGATTCAAATATATAGTGGGGGCATGTTTCATAAACATGTTCTCCACACTGACACTAGTTCTTAGTTTCAGATATATAGTGGGGACATGTTTTGAAAACATGTTCTCCACACTTACACTAATTATCAATTTTAAATTATAGTGGGGGCATGTTTTATAAACATGTTATCCACACTTACACAATTTTCAAATTAGATAAATTGCATAGTTATATGATTCAAATACATATTTGTGGTAGAATTTTATACATTGGTACCATTTTTATACATATTTTCAACATGAGATATATCTAAGGTGCATATTATATGTAAATATCACCTAAATTTTGTAAAATGAAGTTAGATTTCATATTCCAAATACTTTTATAGACTGTCATCACCCACCAGGTTAGAATTTTACAGATTGTATTGAAGCAATCTATTATAGTAATTGTTTCATTTTTGGTATGGTGTTGAGGTGATTAAATCACTTCATATTTATAATTTTATAAGTTAGAATTGATTACATCATAAAACCTCACCATTTTTATAGTGTGAGTTGACTTGGTTCACTCACACTAACTAGGTTATAAGTATAATTGGGTTGCATGTTTGAGTTAATATCAATTATCAAGTGGTAACCCACCTTTTCTCCAAAGTTAAGGGAATTTATCCTCTATTCACTCTCTATTTCTTTAGATATATGAACTTTCTAAATTTTATATTTGTCCTAATCATAGCTCCAATTATTCATAATAATATCTCTTTTCAAATCAAATTTCCAAATGGCAAGGCAGTTCGATCAATACACAGGTGTACTCTTAAACCTTGCTCTCTTTCAATTTCAATCATTTCAATGCTTTCAATTTCAAATTATATGCATTGATTATATACTATAAAATACTCTTGGTTGTAGTTTATTCACCAAAAAATCACTCAATTTGGACTCAAGCAAAGGTAAGGTGTGTTATACATGTTGTTCCCAAAATCCATCACTTGTTTTTGTGGACAACATGTGGACCATTTTCGGTCCTGCAGGCCAAAATGGTCTCTTTATTTCTTTAAAAATGTTCTGAGTAGTTAAGTTTTTAAAATAATCAATCCTTTTTAGCTAAATAAATTGTAGGTTCAACAGGTGGGATTTCTAAAAGGGAAGTTCAAAACAATTGAGGCATTTCCTAAGTGTTTTGAAGATGGTTCAATGCCGAGGTTCAATCAAAAGACTCAATGACGGGTTTCAAAGAATTAGAATGAACCATTGAACCCCGCCTTTGCAAGGTTCAAAGTTTCAATGAGTTCAAAGGTTCAATGACTTTGATGGACTTAAATAATAAAAAGATCTAAAGAGTAAGAATGAACCATTGAACCCCGCCTCCAAAAGGTTCAAATGTTTAATGAGTTCAAAGGTTAAAAAGTTCAAAGTTTGAGCATAATATTCAAGAAACTAGATGAAATAGAAGATTCTAGAAAAAGTTTCAACCAAATGGTTCAAATAAATGGTTCAACTGAAGAAGAAAACTAAGTGAACGCAGCCCTTTACAAAACATTGAAATGCCAAACCATTGAACCATTGAACCAAAAGAGTTCAAGGTTAAAAAAAGGTTCAAGCAATTTATGATGTCCCCATAGATGTCAAATTTAGGGTAATGGAATAACCATTCATTTTCAAAAGACCTAAGAACAAACTCAGTGACTAGCCAAGAAAGGAGTCGAAGGTGCCAGTTGAAAGTGAGAAGATAGCCTCAAGAGCTCAGATCACTAAGAAGAGACAAAATGTGGCAAGGAAAGAGGGAATGACTATAGAAAATCTAGAAATATCTACAAAAGAGTTATTCTAGTAAATGGAACAGTCCACCAGGTGGACCTCAGAGAACACAAACATTCAATGGCACAGCCTATTTTTCTTCATTAAGTAAAGGCGAATGGACAGCCATGTAAGCATCATAAAGAAGACCAAACAACCCATGCTTAGGAGGAGACATTTGAGATGATTTAGAATGCTAAAGTTAAGGTTGATGACTTATTATAGCATGGCCCCTTCACAGAATTTCCAATGTATTCAATGCAGCATGGGCCATTTTCATGAAAACAAGCACCCAAGTCTTCCTTTGAATGTTATATATTGTAATCTCTCATTTTGAAATAAGGATCTCTCTTAGTTATTAAAAATGAAGCTCTGCCCAAATTGAAAGGCATTCTTGAGACTTTGAGTTGAGACTGTTAATCATATTTTATTAAGTGAATGAGAAAGCAAGTGACCTTTTAGACTTTGTGTTGAAATAGCTTGTGTTATCTAAGAAATTCTACTTATGTATTTTTCCTAAATATAGTCTTGTCCATTTAATAAAATAAGCAAAACAAGTGAAAATAAGCTAGAAGATGTCCTAAAGCTGACTGTGGGAGACTTGTGCTACCATAATTATCTTCAGTCTATGTTTTGTGTAAAGGATACTGGAGAGACTTTGAGCTCCCATTATCCTTTGTAATATTTTACTCTATTGTAGTTTTAGGTGGATACTTTGGGCTACACTTCATTCTGCAGTTTCCTTGTCCTAAATTAGTGGGAGAAATAATGAAAGACTTTGTGCTTTCGTGGGTTTTTTGTGGTTATAGTTACTACCCAAGAAGAATTCATATTGTTTGTTGAATATCATTTCTGAAAGAAGAGAAGTGACTTCAGTAATTACCCTATAATTCTCCTCTATTTTGTGAACATCATCTCTAAAAAAAGAGAGATGGATGGTATGATTTCACCCCTGTGTCTATTTTCAGCTTATATTAGTATTCTATAGTTATAGGGAACCTCCCCTTGCTGAGAGGAGAGATTTGTCTCATTCTGGTTGTGGTCACCACATCTATTTTGCCATATAAATCTCTTTATGATGTGGTTGATATAACCATTTTATTGTCATCTAGTTGATGACAAACTATTCACCTAATAATTTTTTGTGACTCTGCTAGGGAAGAACAAGTAGTTTGAAGCCTCAAGCTTCAAATTGAAGCAGTTCTAGTTCTTTTCCATTTCCATTTCACACTTTGGCTGATCCATGGTATACATGAAGCCAGAGAGCCCAAGGTATTGTTGACCCTGTATTCAAGCTTGTGTAGCAAAATAATTTTGATCTTTCCCCTCCACAAACTCACCTTCAACAAACTAGGAGGTTTCCTCCTAAAAACATCAGGTCCCCAATACCAGGCAAAGATTTTCTTTCCTTTATTAGTAGAGCTTTGTCTATACATATCCCATAGAGATTTGTTATCCCTCCTTTCAATAGTCATATCATGGCAGCTCAAGGCCCCTGGGGTAATACTTTTGGTCCTCTGAATCTAACCCCACCTTTACATGAACTACCCCATAGTTCAAGAAAGAATTTTTCCAAGTTCTATGGTAATGGGATAGTTCATCTTGATGAACATATTGTAGCCTTTTGCATAGCCTGTGGTGTGATAGGCATTGAATATGAAGACATAACAATTAGACTATTTGTGGAAACACTGCAAGGCACTACCGTAGACTGGTTTTATCATCTATAAGCACAAATAGTGACTGACTGGAATACTCTCAAGGCTAAGTTTGAGGCTAGATTTAAACCTACAGAAGATGCACATGCCCTATTAACCCAACTTACACAAATGAAGAAGGACCCTCATGAACCCATGTGAGACTTCATTGCTAAATTTGATAAGCTGAGGAACAGGATTTCTACCATTGCTCAGCCAACACCTAAAAATCTTAAATGCTTCTTCATCAATTCTTAGCTTCCTAAAGTAAGTTCCCTGTTGAGGTGGGCTGGCCACATAGATCTTGTTGCAGCTCAAATTTTGGCCACTAAGGTTGAAGATGATCTTATCTTGGCAGGAAAGATAAGAAGAGATCCTAACAAAAATAAATCTTCTTCATCTTCTGAAAATTTCTTTGTAAGCACCATTGATCCTATGGTGCAAAAGCTAGCAAATGAATTGTTAGCTCTAAAAAAACAAATGGCACAAGGGATGTCTGTTCCTCCTTATCAAGATATACTAAGGAGGATGTTTCCCAACTAGTCATATCAAGGTAATGCAGCCAAAAATCAAGGGCAACCAAATTATCTTCTTCCCCCACTAGGGAAGCTCGCCATTGAAGCAGCACCAGCTAACTCAATAGTTGGTTATCTTGAAGCTGAACATGATTTCCCTTTCCAACCTGAGTTGAACCAAGAATATGACGTTGATCTCTTTGCATAAGGTGAAGAATAATTAGCTGGTGACTCCAAAATTGGTTTTTTGAATTACCAAGATGAAGCTAGAAGTAAGGGAGAAGTATTTGATGGATCATACGTTGTATTTACCAGGGCCCAAAACCAGTCAACTCAACAAGCTGATAAGGGAAAAATAGGGGAAGAATATTGACTAGAAATTTTGATTGCTAAATGAGGGACTTATCTACCTTTCCAATTAAAGGACCCAATGATCAATAAAAATTAAGTACCTCAAACAATCCTACACCTTCTGCTTCAATTTCTCAGACTGGTCCCACACCCAATAAAACCTAGAATGATGGACTTCCTTCCTATGTCCCTAGTTATTTTTAGTCATTTGATATAATTGACCATACTAGGAAGACCAAGATTCAAATGTTTGAATTTGAATACTTACAAGCCAACCTTGAGCAGTTGGATAGGCTAGTTGAGTGCATCAAGAACAAAATTGTCCCTGTAAGACAAATTATTTCAAAGGTAACTCATGATCCCCCAAAGAACACATCCACCCAAAACAATCTTGTCATTAATCCTCCTGTTGCCCCTAGGAAAATAGAACCTTTCTATGTTTCCCTATTGATAAATGGTCATAAGCTGAGCAACTGCATAATAGACTTTGGCACCTCTGACAATGTGATGCCTACCAAGGTGGCAGACTCTCTTAGGCTCACACTGACTAAAACATTTGGGAGATGTTTCTCCATGGAAAATAAACAAGTGCCACTTTTGGGATAGATCAAAGATGCCCAATTTGCATTTGTAGCCTTCCCAGATAAGAGGATTAAAATGATAGTTCTGGTGGCTGACGTTCCAACCTCCTATGGCATTCTGCTTGGGCAAATTTTTTGCAAGGATATTGGTGGAGAGTTGAGCATAGACCTGTCTAAGGTGAGGATCCTTGTCAAGGGTGCCATGCAAAGCCTGCTTCCTGAGGAGTCAAAATATATTTTCACCCAAACATCAGCCCCTAAAGCTCAAATTCTATTTGAATCTTTAGGCATGGGTAATTACTTTTTATCTACTGAAGATGTTCCTATTTCAGCGGATGAAAGTCTACTAGGTGACAATCCAAAAAATTTAGACAAGACATCAGAAGAATCGGTAGGGTGCAGTATAGATGAAAAAGGATCTTCCCTCCCTAATGAATAAAAAATTGATAGAAGATCATATTCTAATGATGTCTGGATTCTTGAATTTGATGGTAGCAATTCTTCTACTAGTTCTAGAGCTAGAGTTTTTTTGATATCTCCTCAAGTAGATATTTTTCCCTACTCATACAAGTGGAAGTTCATCAACACTAACAATATTTCCAAGTATGAATCTTTGTTTCTTAGATTAAAGTCTACTCAAGCTAAAGGTGTCAAACTTCTTCACACCCAGGGAGATGCTGAGCTGGTGGTTTGTCAGGTGAGAAATCTATATCAAACCAAGAATGAAAGATTGTGACATTATCACAATTTAGTGTGGAACTGTCTTGAAAGTTTTGATGCTTTCAGTATTTTTGTCGTGCCTAGAGAATTCAACAATCGAGCAAATTCCTTGGTCATCTATGCTACTCTCATGGTTCCTCACTGAGATTTCAAAGAGCATAAGTACACTATTGAGCTAGTCTTTCAACTAAGTGTACCAGATAATACTAACCATTGGTAGGTATTTAATGGTGATAACCAAATCATTAATTTTTTGGAATAGATGGACAGCTTTGAGAAGCTTCATTTTGAAGGCAGTGAATTTCCACCATGGGAATCAGCTCCTGAAACAAATTTAAAGACTCATAAAAAGTTCCTTCAGCTCAAAGGGAATAAAATTCTCAAAGGATTAGTTTCTCTTGAGAATCTATTTGATAAGCATGATAGGTGTATAAAGAAGCCACAAATAGACTCAAAATCCTCCAAGGATTTTGATCAAATAAATTTGATTACAAAAGATAATCCCAAAATGGTCAACATTAGGAATTATTGCACCCCTGATGAAAAACTCAAATTCATTACCCTGATTCACCATTACATTGATGTTTTGGCATACTCTTATGATGATCTAAAATCTCTCAGGCTTGAAGAAATTTATAATGAAATTTATCTCAAGATTGGGTCATTGGCTCATAAGCAAAAATAAAGGCAGTACAACCCCAAGATATCAGGCACTACTCTTTCTGAGATACAAAAAATGTTGAATGCAAGAATTATTTTCCCAATCCATCATTCCACCTGGATTACGAACATATTCCCTATCATAAATAAGAATGGATAAATTTGCATGTGTGTTGATTTTAGAAATCTGAATCAGTTATCTTTAAAAGATAACTATCGCCTACCCATCATGGATCAGCTACTATAAATAGTGACTGGCACAGAGATGTTATCAATGTTAGATGGTTTTTTGAGATATAATCAAATGGAAGTTGAACTGCTTTCACTACACATTGGGGCATATTTGCATATCATAGAATGCCTTTTGGCTTGATCAATGTTGGCACCACCTTCCAAAGAGTGATGGATCTTGCCTTTAGAAATGAAATGGGGAAGTTCATTGTGGTATACCTTGATGACTTGACAGTCTTTTCTAAACATCATCCTGATCATGTGCATCATCTACAACAAGTGATGGAAAGATGTCATCAAAATGGTATTTCTCTTAATACCAAGAAGTCAATTTTTGGGGTTATAGAAGGTAAACTTCTTGGTCATAATGTATCCTGAGAAGGCATAAATATTGACCCAAAAAGAGTTAAATCCATCCAAGAGCTTACTCTTCCTGCCAGTAAGACTGCAGTCCATTCTTTCTTTGGAAAGGTGAATTTTCTATGAAGGTTCATTCTTGAATTCACAAAAAAGACTCGCCATATTGTCAACATGATGAAGGGTAAAGCTACTTTCAGCTGGACTAAAGAAGGCAAGTTAGCATTTCAAGACATCAAGGAAGTTATCACCCATGCCCCAATCTTAGTTTGTCTTGATTACACCAAAGACTTCGTGATATACAGCTATGATTTTGAACACACGCTTTCAGCCATTCTGGTTCAGTAGAACAAAGAAGGTGTGGAGTCCCCCATATCTTTCATGAGTTGTCCTCTCAAAGCTCCTGAGCTGAAATATTCAAACATGGAGAAGCATGCTTATGTTGTTGTTAAGGCGGTAAAACACTCCATTTTTACATCCTGAACTCACACATTATTGTTCTAGTTCTTGATACAATAGTAAAGTCCATTCTAACTCAACAGGAGTTTGGAACAAAAAGGGGCAATTGGATTCCCAAAATCTAGGAGTTTGATCTTATTATCAAACCTGCAAAGCTTGTGCAGGGAAGAGGTCTCTACTAATTAATTGTTGATAACATGCCAAAAGAAGTAGGGCATGAAGAAATAGAGGTTGAAGGCATGCCTACAGTTCTTTTTATCACCACTACGAATGAGTCATATTCAAATATTTATCATTTCTTTACCTATGGTGAGTGTCCTGCTCACCTATCTCATAAAGAAAAGAGGACTGTTAAGTTGAAAGCTACCAACTTTGTCCTATGGGACAACGGTTTGTATAAGAGGAACCTTGATGGGGTATTCCTTCACTGAATGGATAAAGTTTAGTAGAGCAAACTTTTGAATTCCTTCCACAATTTGGCTTGTGGAAGACATTTTTCTATACCTATGACTGCCCATAAGATTTTGCAAGCTGGGTACTTTTGGCCTACTCTATTTTGAGATTCATACACTTGGGTGCGTAGATGTGAACTATGTCAATAGTTTGTTGAGAAACCCAAGTTGGTCATGCTACCTCTCAAGCATGTGGTAATTGAAGAGCCTTTTTAGTAATGAGGAATTAATTTCATTGGTACTATAAATCCATCCTTGAGTGCTGGACATGACTATGTTCTCATAGCCATAGACTACTTTACCAAGTGGGTGGAAGCCATTCTAGTCAAGCATGCTACTTCAGAAGTGGTATGTAATTTCCTCAAAGAAAATATTATTTCCAAGTTTGGATTCCCAACCAATATTATAACAGACAATGTAGCCTATTTCTCTTCTCATGAGGTTACCCAGTTCTGCTACTATTATGGGATTAGTCTCTCCCACTCTTCTGACCATTATCTGCAAATAAATGGTCAAGAAAAATCAAGCAACAAGAACTTGGTGACCATTATCAGGAAGTTGGTAGATAACAATCAGAGAACCTGGCATAAAGCATTGCTTGACACCTTATGAGCAAAAAGTGTTACACCCAAAAGGGTGATAGTATGTCCCCTTTCCAATTTCTATATGGTTTAAATATAGAGATACCAATCACCCTGGAATTACTAGCATTGAATTTGGCAAAGGTAGTAGAAGATTTAACTTTTGAAAGTTCCATCAACAAGAGGATAATGTGCTTGACTGAATTAAATGAGCAATGAATTATGGCAGTGGATCGTATTGCTACACATCAAAGTCTGGTAAAGAAACTCTTCGACCAAAAATCAAGGATTCATGATTTTCAAATTGGAGATCAAGTCTTGTTGTGGTATAAGAGGAGAGAACCAAAAAGAATGCATGGAAAATTGGATTCCTTATGGAGAGGCCCATTTTCCATTCATCGATTAAATGGTGAAAATAGCTTCTTGTTGAAATATCAAGATGGAACACCATTTGCACTGCCTCATAGTGGGTAGCATCTAAAGCACTTCAATCCTTGAAGTATCAGATAAGTCCAGTTGTACATATGTATAGTATTTCTTTATTTTGTTTTGTTCATTTGTTTTTGGCACCTTTATTTTTGGGTAAGTATGACTCTGTAGCCCAATGGCATAGATGAAGGCACTAAGATTATAATTTCTACTCCCTTTGATTGTTTCAAAATTTCAATCGATGGAAGTTCCCCAACTAGAGCCAATTGTTGTTCCCAAAATTCATCACTTGTTTTTGTGGACAACATGTCGACCATTTTTGGTCCTACAAGCCAAAATGGTCTCTTTATTTCTTTCAAAATGTTTTGAGTAGTTAAGTTTTTCAAATAATCAAGCCTTTTCAGCTAAGAAAATCACAGGTTCAATAGGTGGGCTTTCTCAAAGGGAAGTTCAAAACACTTGAGGCATTTCCTAAGTGTTTTAAGGATGGTTCAACGCCGAGGTTCAATCAAAAGACTCAATGGATGAACCATTGAACCATTGAACCCCACCTTTGCAAGGTTTAAAGGTTCAACGAGTTCAAAGGTTCAACGACTTTGATGAACTTAAAGAATAAAAGGATCTAAAGAACCATTGAACCATTGAACCCCACCTCCAAAAGGTTCAAAGGTTCAACGAGTTCAAAGGTTCAAAAGTTCAAAGTTTGAGTGAAAGCTTCGAGTGAATGGATGAAGTGGAAGATTATAGAAAAAGGTTCAACCAAATGGTTCAACTGAAGAAGAAAACTAAGTGAACACGGCCCTTTACAAAACATTGAAATGCCAAACCATTGAACCGTTGAACCATTGAACCATTAAACCAAAAGTGTTCAAGGTTCAAGGTTCAAAGAGGTTCAAGCAACTGACAATGTCCCCGTAGATGTCAAATTCAAGGTAATAGAATAATTGTTGATTTTCAAAAGACCTGAGAACAAACTCAGTGACCAACTAAGAAAAGAGCCGAAGGTGCCAGTTGAAAGCGAGAAGATAGCCCTAAGAGTTCAGATCACTAGAAGGAGACAAAACATGAAAAGGAAAGAGGGAATGACTATAGAAAATCTATAAATATCTGCAAAAGAGTTATTCCAGAGGTAGAATAGTCCACCAGGTGGACCTCAGAGAACACAAACATTTAATGGCGTGGCCTATTTTTCTTCATTAAGTAAAGGCGAATGGACAATTGTGTAAGCATCATAAAGAAGACCAGGCAATCCATGCTAATGAGGAGACATTTGAGATGATTTAGAATGCCAAAGTTAAGGCTGATGACCTATTCTAGCATGGCCCCTTATTAGAATTTCTAATGCATTTAATGCAGCATGGGCCATTTTCATGAAAACAATCGCCCAAGTCTTCCTTTGAATGCTATATATTGTAATCTCTCATTTTGAAAGAAGGATCTCTCTTGATTATTAAAAGCAAAGCTCTACCCAAATTGAAAGGCATTCTTGAGACTTTGAGCTGAGACTGTTAATCATATTTTGTTAAGTAAAGGAGAAAGCAAGTGACCTTTCAGATTTTGTGTTGAAATAGCTTGTGTTATCTAGGAAATTATTCTTATGTCTTTTTCCTAAATATAGTCTTGTCCATTTAATCAAATAAGCAAAACAAGTGGAAATAAGCTGGAAGATGTCTTGAAGCTGACTGTGGGAGACTTTGTGTTTTCATAATTGTCTTCAGTCTGTGTTTTGTGTAAAGGATACTGGAGAGACTTTGATCTCCCCTTATCCTTCGTAATCTTTTACTCTATTGTATTTTTAGGTGGACTTTGGGCTACACTTAATTCTACAGTTTCCTTGTCTTAAATTAGTGGGAGAAACAAAGAAAGACTATGCTTTCATGGGTTTCTTGTGGTTACAGTTACTACCCAAGAAGAATTCTTGATATTTGTTGAATATCATTTCTGAACGAAGAGAAGTGCCTTGAGTAATTACACTAGAATTCTCCTCTATTTTATGAACATCATCTCTAAAAAAAGAGAGATGGATGGTATGATTTCACCCCTGTGTCTATTTTCAGCTTATATTAGTATTCTATAGTTATAGGGAACCTTCCCTTATTGAGAGGAGAGATTTGTCTCACTCTGGCTATGGTCACCACATCCATTTTGCCGTATAAATCTCCTTATGTTGTGGTTGATATAACCATTTTTTTGTCAGCCAGTTGATGACAAAATATTCACCCAACAATAGACACCCAAGTATGCATTTTTTTCCTTTAAACTAGAAATTTCATTAATAGGTTAAAGGGTGGAAATGTAGACACCATTTTTGAACTATATAGCACCTCAGTCTTATACACTTAGAAAATGTATATCATGGATGTACCTTCAACTTCTAAACCCTTCCCATCATTGAAAGACTTACATACACTATCTCTTTGTACCTATCATTTATCTCCTAGTCTGACCAATGTTATTCTGATGACTCAAACCTTCTATATTGCTAAGAATATTATAAACTTACTTATCATTTATCTTTGCACATTTTGTACCTATGCATGTTTTCTAGTTGACCAGGCACTTGCATCCCAGTTAGATGCCTACATTGATGCAAGTGTTCTACCTCAACTCAAGTGTCTAGTCCCCTAAGGTCATCAAATTTAAAAATGTAATGTATACCTATGGTTAGCCTAAGTAATTTAATGTGAGATATTCTCCAAAGGAATTGGTATAAATACATGATCATTAATTACTCGCCTTGCAACTTCTTACCTACTCACAAGTTGACTTACTAAAAGCATTCAATCAAGAACTCAAGTGAGCAAAGATTATCTATTTTCTTATATTTCTATATCAATCAAAGGGTTAGCACATTTATAGGTATAAAGTACTGAAGGATCATTTTATGAGATACATTTTACAAGTTACAAGCTAGATCACTATATGTACTTGTTTATCACACATTGCATGATACACACACAAGATAACGTGTAGGGGATAAATACATAAGTTTGAGGTCCTCTTTGGAGTATTGGCTATGTAGATAACATTCATTAATAGAGGGGTATTTGGGGAAACTCAACACCATATACCCACTAACCCATTTTTTCCAAATCCAATATCAAGATGAAGAACTAGGGTTTTTCTATTTGACAAGGAGCAATAATCCATGACCTTGATTTGCATGCACTAGAACAAATGTGACACAAAATCCAGAAGCATCTAGGTATTTACATCTAGTTTTAATAAGTATTTCATACTAGAATCCTATGTCCAATTTAGATAGAAGCATCAACACAACTATCCCATGTTGATGCAAGTGTCTATAGCTACATAGGTATAAATTCTATAATCATATGACTAATCCAAAATTCATATTCAATCTACTTTCTTTTTGTTATAGATCTAAATTTGTATTAACATCATAACTGAATAAGTTCTTGTTATTAGTGTAATATATATCATATGTGTACTTTTTATTTTTAGCATATATCATCATAAAAAAATATATATATGTTTATTTGAGTTTTGTAATTAATTGGCCTACTTTAGAGATAGTCCACCATCCTTGTGCCCTAGGCTATCTCTACCCCTTTAACCCTAGATTCCCCTAATCTAGATTTTAAGGTTAAATAATAAATTATTATTTCTAAAAAGCACTATAAGAATGATGTACTTATCTTGTTTCAAGTATGTATAGGTCTATGAGAGGCTAAAATCATCAACAACAATAAAAAATGTTTTTGAGTGATTAGATCCATAAATATAGAGTTTTGGTGTGTTTAGATGAGTTTACACTCCCTAGATGCCTATGTAATTATGGCATTATTTATTGAACTATTAAATTATCTTGTATAATTTTTTGGAACTATGACTATGTGACCCACTACAACTATGTCTATTGAGGTTGCATATGTATTCATATTCTATAATTCCACACAAGTATCCATGTTTGCCTTCTCTTTGCTTCAAACCCTATTTTTACATTGTAAGATAATTGTGAATTGAGATAAAGGATGAAATGGAAAGGTTGAGTTAACCTTAGAGACAAATTTATAACTAAATAGTTCTTACATATCCAATATTATGAGGAGGGAATAAAAATACATGTAATTATCCCACCAATTGAGTGTGTACAAACCTTTGTAATACTAATATGTTGTGCAATATAGAGTATGGTTTTCGACACTTGATAATTTATGACTTGAACTTAAAAATGGTATTTAGACTTAGTTCAGTGATTTCCTCCTTTGTGGGTGATCTCCAGTGATAGCTTGATATTTGCTAGATCAGTGTTAGTGCCTTAAATTTTTATGCTTGATGTGGTAATATAGTTGACTCTTTGGTTTATTTACTTTCAACCAACTTGTGAAACATGTGGGATAACCCTTATAGATTATTTAAATTTAAAAAAATATTTATTAAAGAATGTGGGGATAATTCTATAGTAGTGGTCTTGTCTTAGAGACACGGACTTATACATAAAATAGGGATAGTGACCTGATGCTAGAAAATAGTCTAAGAATCATATTAAGTTGATTGGATAAAGACTATTAAAATCATGTGTGATAATAGTGGAAATTAGGAAGGGTCATGCTTGTATATGAGAGAATGGCTATGAGGAATGGTGAACAAGAGTCATGTATGTGACCATAAGGCAAGTAGTTAAGGTTTGGTCTAATTACACATTGTTAAGTGTCTAATACCAAATATAAGTGCCTAAAAATCTAATATCATTAGATAAGAATTATTAGGTGTGTTTTTTTACATTACCTAGTAAGTATAAAAGCCTTGATACCATTTTTAAGAGTGAGATTATTTATTTTTTCAAAATACATAATAGATAAAATAGGTGCAAGTTTTTAAAGGTTTTTAATTGAAATATTTTTCTATAATTGTATGTTGTAGTTATTTTTTTAAATGATTTTTGTCATGTATGGCTTTTATAGTTTTAAAAATAGAACCATATGACTAAAATATATCTTATTCATTAAAACTTAAATGTGTTTGCAACATGAAATTGGTCTTGCTTGAGAATTTACCATCAGCATATTTAATAAATGGTAAAAACTTGAAAGTAATTTTATAAAATATAATATATAATTTTGTCTAATATAATTATTTATAAATGCCTTATTTTCTCATATCTATTATATTTATGTGTGTGTGTGTGTGTTATATATGTGTGTGTATATATATGTAGGTATTTTTTTATAGGTCATTCTTAGGGACACCAATTTCGCTTAAGATATGGTCTTATATTGTTAAATATTGACAACATTTTAAATGTTTATGCTTGATGTGGTTATATAGTTGACTCTTTGGCTATTTCCTTTGAACCAACTTGTGAAACATGTGGGCTAACCCTTATGGATTATTTGAATTTCAAAAACTATTTATTAAACAATGTGGGGATAATTTTATAGTAGTGGTCTTGTCTTAAAGACACGAACCTATCCAGAAATCAAGGATAGTGACCTGAGACTAGAAAATAGTCCAAGAATGATATTAAGTTAATTGGACAAAGACTGATAAAATCATGTGTGATAGTAGTGGCAATTTGGAAGGGTCATGCTTGTATATAAGAGAATGGATATGAGAAATGGCAAACAAGAGTCATGCATGTGAGCATAAGGCAAGTAGGTTAAGATTTGGTCTAATTACATATTGTCAAGTGTCTAATACCAAATTCGAGTACCTACAAATCTAATATCATTAGATAAGCATTATTAGGTATGTTTTTTTACATTACCTAGTAAGTATAAAAGCCTTGATACCATTGTTAAGAGTGAGATTATCTACTTTTTCAAAATCGATAATAGATAAAATAGGTGCAAGTTTTTTAAGGTTTTTAATTGAAATATTTTTATACAATTGTATGTTGTAGTTATTTTTTAAAATAATTTTTGTCATGTATGACTTTTACAGTTTTAAAAATAGAACCATATGATTAAAATATATCTTATTCATTAAAATTTAAATGTGTTTGCAACATGAAATTGGTTTTGCTTGAGAACTTACCATCGGCATTATTTAATAAATGTTAAAATTTGAAAGTAATTTTATAATATATAATATATAATTTTATCTAATATAACAATCTATAAATATATTATTTTCTCATATTTAACTATAATGTATATGTATGTATGTATGTATGTATGTATTTGTGTGTGCGTGTGCGTGTGTGTGTGTGTGTGTGTGTGTGTGTGTGTGTGTGTGTGTGTGTGTGTGTGTGTGTGTGTGTGTGTGTGTGTGTGTGTGTGTGTGTGTGTGTGTGTGTGTGTGTGTGTGTGTGTGTGTGTGTGTGTATGTATATGTATATATGTACATATATATAAATATTTTTTATAAATCATTCAAGGACCATACCAATTTGGTTTAAGATATGGTTTTATATTATTAAATATTGAAATTTCTTGGGTAATCATAGTTACTTATTTTCCATATATAAATAAAGGTAATTAATCATCATTATTATTCAATAAATACTAAAAACTTAGAAAACAATTTTATAAAACATAATATATAATTCTCAAATATAATTATTTTAGAATGTTGCCTTCTCTTTGATGTAATTTATATTTAGATATGATGGTGTAAATCCTATGTCCAAATAAAATCGTATTTAATTATTTTCTATATATAAATAAAGGTATTGGTCATAGGTCATTTGGAATGAGGTACAATTTGAAATAAGATATTGTTTTATATTGTTTAATGTTAAAATACTTTATTTTATAATGTTTACCTATTTTATATATGTAAATAAAAATAGTGCTTTTAAGTATGAGATATTTTTTTATATAATTAAATGTGAATTCTAAATACCTTTAGAATTAGTATTGATTAGAAGATTTGCATTTAATAAAGAATAGATTGATCTCTTTAATTTATTTATTTTTAATAGAATTATATTTATAAACATTTTTTGTTGGTGCAATAAAATTATTGAGATTAAAATTAGTTATTTGTTTTATAATACTTAATGAATAAAAATGTGTTATAATATTATTAAGAATAAGAGTAGTAATTTTTTTAAATATATAGTAAATAAAGTAGGTATAGGTGTTTAAATGTTTACATCATGAAAATTTATTTACAATTGTATGTTATAGTTGTTTTTTAAAATATTTGTTATCATTTATTATTTTTATGAATTTTTTAAATATGTTAAGATATTTGTTATTATGTACTATTTTTATGAGTTTCTAAAATATGTTCATATAAGTAATAGTTATGCTATTTTTTTGTAATTAAAAAGAATTTTCAACATAAACATGATTGTAGAATTATGTGTTGACATCTATCTAATTCAAAATCTTGTCACATGTGTCTTCTTTTAAGTCAATAATTAGTGTATGTGGATGGATTTATTTCCAAAAAGACATAACCAAAACATCCCAAGTTGGATGGTAGTTTGTATTGATGATGTTTTGTATTGAGGTAATGTTTTTAAAGTCACATAATGAGGAGATTGATTTTATAAATAAAATTCCTTTGATATGTTAACTTTTTTGTTTTAGATTACATCTAAACATGGTGGCATTAACATTGTCTTCAAATAATATTAAATTTAAGAATTTTCTATATATAGAGAGAGGTTATACTTTTAAATCATTGACAAAGATAGTACACTAAAATTTAATCATTAAGTACTTGACAATGTTTAACCTTGACATCTTGGTCTATTTGTTATTTTATTAACTTTTAATATCTATGAAAGTCTTCACTATTTCACTTAATGCATTGTAAATACTGGAAACATTATTCAAGCATAAATATTTTACTTACAAACTCCTTTCAACTAGATTCCAGTTGTGTCTATCTTTTTGGGTCAAGCCTGCACTAGGTAGACAAGACCATAGTGTGGCCCTGTCCACTAGTGTAGCCTTATCCCATGCACTCCAATGGTAACTTTTGAAATTTGAGATGGTTCATATTAACTCTCCCTCATTTTTAGAAAGGTATTTTAACATAAATATTCCAAATATTCCTCCATATAATCACATCAAGGCTTCTCAAAATGCATCTAGAAATCACTTGTCAATTATATTGCACATTGAGAAAAGAGCATTATTCTTTCCATTTCCAATTATGTTTTATTCTAAAACTCATAGGCCAAGTCTAAATTTATTTTATTATGGGTCAAGGGTGCTCATTATCAAGCATTCAAGTCAATCTATCTAGTTGGATTCATATAAAAAATATCAATATTTAGTCTACCAATAATACAACAAGACAATGGATCTCAAGCTAAATGTGAATAAAAAATTTCAAACAAATAGAGAGTGGTGTTTACATGCACAATGATGGCAGGTGTAGTTTTAGGGAGCTTAGATGGCATTTGGATATATGAGTAAGACATGAGAACAAAGGCAAAAGGGTAGTGTTATATTTTATGGATCTGGAAGGTTGGAAGTGTAGGGAGTGACTTAGGGGATGGTGGTAGATTAGGACCAGATGGTAGAGAAACAACTCTAGTGAGGGATTCAAATAATAGGTACCTAGTGTTATGATAATTTCTAAATGATTCAAACATGTTTCATTATCTTGGTGACTTTTATAAATCAAATATCATCCACTCAAACCCTGGTCTCTTTCTACAACTAGTTCATAGTCGAGCCCTCTCAAATTCTAAGTATAATAGTGGTGATGTGCTAGAAGATGTGTCTGTTACAAATACAAAAGTGATGTTGGATTATGAAGGGAAGACTCAGCATAAATTTGAGCTAGATTTATTTAGGTGTGTACCATTTATCTTCTCTAATGCTTCCCCTATTTTAGATATCAATGATGAGGAGATTTGAGAATTAAAAGGGAGTTTGGATTCAAAACTCTTATCTGTAGATGTATGGGGAAATGCCCCTCTTAGAAGGAGATTTATCAATAGTCAAAATCATTATGGCCTAATTTTTCAAGGTTTCCCTTTCATTACTACCAAATGGTTTTTTCTTGATCCTTTTTTAAATTGTGGAGTGGGATTTTGTGTGGGTCAATGGACCTTAGTTTTTTAGAAAACATGGTGTGTTTATATGCCCTTGGGCTCCCTTTTTTAACCTAGCAAATACAGTGATCTCAAAGGCTCCAATTTGGGTTAGATTATATAATCTCCCTTTGGACGTTAGAGATCCAAGGATGTTTTAGTAGTTAGTTAAGAAGATAGGGGTTTTTATTAGAATTGATAGGGACACATTTTTTTAGTAAAGATATGTAAGGGTATATATACCCTTCCATCATTCCATCATGATTTTTTCATCCCATTATTATTGGATTCAATTCATCAACTATAATGGTTTCCTTTCAGACGTTTCAAATGCAATTAGATTGGTCACAAAGTGGTAGAGTGTCCAAGGAAATGTAGTGCATGTTTTGGATACCCCCTCTCGATCATCGGGTTAAAAATATTGGTTTCCCTAACTCTAATCTTGTGAACAGACCACATATCCATTTCCCAAGTCATGGAAAAGATCCTCTAATTGGTTCTTCTTCTCCATCAATTAGAAAGGAAACTCTTGTGGTCCAAACTTTAGAAAATAAGCTTGGTTATTTTATAATAGCATATAGTTATGAGTCTTCTTGGTTGAATATTTGGTCAGTAAGGGCCTCTTATAGGGGAATTTGGTCACAGTCACATAACAAGGGTTTCAAGAGATCACTAATTAGTAGAGTACTCATATCATCAAGAAGGGGGATATTGATATCTAGGGTATAGAGGGCTTGTTTTCTTTGAATAGAACATCTTTTAATTATAAAAGAGAAATAGCAAAGCTTCAATGTCAGGATGGTCTACTTTTAGATAATGAAGGCTCTTTACAGGTTGGTGGTTAAGAAGAGGTTGATGGCTCTTCTCAAGATGAAGAATAAGATCATTTCAGATCTAGATAAGTTTTGTCTTTAACTCGATATAAATGTCTACTTTCAAAACTAAATTATGGCATGAAAAGCAAAAGAGGTGGAAAGATAGAAGCATAAAAATTGTAACTAAATGCTTTAAGCTCCATTGATGGTGGTACTCAGTGTAAAATGGAAGCCCTTATTTATAGTGGGGGAAGGAGAAAACTTGTGGCTTGTTGTTAGTGTCCTTGTAGTTGGGAATTTATCCTTATAGTATTTGGGATGTCAACATATTTTTATCTCTTATTTTTATGCTAGTTTCATTTCCATCAGTCTATTTTATTTTGTTATGTATTGTATGTAGTTTCTCTAGGTCTTGTGGGGTACTGTGCTCTATTTTTTATCCTCTTGTCTTTATTCTCTTACAAGTGTTTTGTGTTGTGTCTTTATTTTCAGTTATGTCTCGACTGCTCGGGTCCCTTGGATCCTTTTCTTATCCAGTGATTGGGCCCCTATTGTGTCCTAGATCCAATTGTAAATTGAGCCAAAAGTGACTATAAATCCAAAAAACAAAGATCAAGATTCACACACTCATCCTAAAAGGGAGAACTATATCAACCTGAGTCCCTTTTAGGGTATGTACACACACTCAAATTATGCCAAGTTTTCTACTCAACTATTCCCCTTACTTGATTCCCTTCTTTACATTTGATCTCTATTGATTTTCTTGTGTATGAACTAGGGTTTTGATTTTATAGGTATTTTGCATGGAAAATTAACACAAGCAATCAAAAAGTCATCACAGATAGGCACACATATCCAGATCAAAAAATTAGTCGCATAATCAATCAAGGCACGATCGTTGTCAATAGACAAGGTCGTAGTATGGCTCTATCCTCCTAGTGTGGCCTTATCCTAGCATATTTTGAAATTCTTTTTTGGTTGTGACATAGTTCAAGGGGAATTTTAGCCAATTTTGATTAAAAGTCAACCTACACAGTTAGCATAAAAATAATTTGAGTTAGGTTTACACATTCATTATCAATTTACTATTTATATCTCATTTCATATTTTGTAAATTATTATATTTTACATTTAAGTTGTGTATATTTTTTAGCTTAAATAATATTTCAATGGTTTATTTATTTATAGCATTTAATTCTTAAATCAAAAATAAACATGAACATCAACTTTGTGCAAGAAATTATTCTATATTATTTACTATGAAATTCAAGATAGCCTTTGATTAATTATTGATTATAATATTTACATTTAAGAAATAATAAGTTTATCTTTTTTAGTTATGTATATTTGGTAAAATCTTATTTTTAAACATTAGATAGTACACCTTTGAAGTGCAGATATACTAAATATAATCAACTAGAGGTTCATATGTTCATAGTTATGGTTTTAATTTAATGTTATCCGTAAGATTTTATGTAATGTATTATGTATGGTGATTTTCTCTACTCCATATTTATATCCCTGACTTTATTAGTGTTTATTTTTTGGTTTAATAAAATTATTGAGAGCAATAATTATTTATTTTTTAATACTTTTTGAAAATAAAATGTTTGATAACATTGGTAAAGTAATATTTGTTACTTTTTTTATAATAGATAATAAATAAAATATTTATAAGTGTTTAAAGGTTTTTAATTCATAATATTTGATTTCTTTGTACGCATATTTCTACTTTGTTATGTTAATTTCTTATTTTTTTCCATGATCTTTATATGTCTCGTTACAAGCAATATCCTCTTTCATTTATTATAATTTCTATGTTTTGGCTTGTTTTTTTAAATATTGTCCCATTTAACTACTTATGTGTAAAAAACTAAAATTGCATACCATCAATTATAATTAATGGGTGTCTCTTTATATGTTTACTATTGTGCCCAACTATAGGGAGCCATGAAAATATGCATAAGGAACAAATATTTAGTTGACGACATAACATTAAGTACACCAGATCTCATTATAGAAGAAAATTTTAACAAGATAATTTTTTATAAACTTTTTACATTACATATTTCCTAAAACTATAGTCCCACATATTAAAGATATGTTGAATACTTGCATGAACTTACCAAAAATGAATGTCATTTACCTCTTCATATCTTTCACTTTTGGTCTACTCTCAAGAGGCTTTAGTATTGTATATAATAGCGAGCATGATGAAACAAATTATGAACCTATGTACAAATTGAAGAAATGAAAATTTAAGTTTCAAATCTAAAGGCGGTAAAGGATTTCCATAATCATGCATGAAAAAATCTAGAGCAAAAAAAAACTTATTCCAAGCAAAAAAATGTTTATTATAGGTCTTGAAATGTTTATAAGTTAGTATACTCATATGTATTTTACAAATTTATAAATATATGGTAAAGTATTATGGAGTGCGTACACTTTTTGAAATGTGGATAGTAATAAGGATATGGAGTGCACTTTCATTTCCTTAAAGGAGAGCATTTCAAAACATGCTTCAAATTTTTTTGTTGTGTGATATATTCTTCCTATTTTTTCCTTTTTTGTGTTCAACAATAGCTTTTGTTTGTTATATTTAAATAGTGTTCCTTCTTTTGATATTATTTTCCATTATTTTTTGTTTCTTTCCATTGCAGTGTTTTGTTTAAATATGTGGATTTCTTCACAATGGATGCACCCTTAATAGACAATAGCATTTCTTCCTTAAGTAAATACAAATATCAATCCTTCTATCCAAATAGTAGAAATTTTTTGTATCTTCTTGATTATGATCTCTAGCATATAACACTGTGTTTACCTTTTCGATGGGTTGCACTTGCAAGTAGTCATTTTGGAAAAAAATCAATGCCCAAGTTGGGTCAAATGAAAGCCAAGAAGGCTCCATTTTCCATGTAACCAACTTCTTATGTAGGTTGATCAAAGATGAAATGTAAGCTGAGTGATTTTTTCCTTGTCATATATAAGTTACATACTCTTTCATGCATTTTCTATCATGTGTTGTTTTAACTTTCTATCATACAGGACTCTCATCTTGGACTTAGAAATTATTGCCTCTAAACATAGTAATATTGACAATCCAATACATATATCAAACATGTTCAATATAAAATTAAAACCAAGATCATCATCAGTACATGGATCTTTTAAAAACCCTTTTCCCTTGATACCTCTTGTTAGGTCAACCATTAAAAAAGACATCACACGAACTAGTTTTCCTATTAAAGATTTGATTGTTAGTAAAAAAGTTGGCCAGTAAAGGGAACAACACTTGAAAAAATTATGCTTTGTGAATATGATAATAAAAAATGTCATGTAAGACTATTTGGATTTAATTTTTTTGACAATGACTAGGAGAAATACATGTAACATTTTTCAATTAGGTCATTGAGAAGTTTTATGACCAAATTCAGAGTGGTAATGTTTACATCCTCTCTAATGGAAGGTTCCAATAAGAAAATAAGTAATACAATAATTTTAAATAAACTATGGGAGATATTTTTACAATTATCAACAATAATCATCTATTTTTATGAGGAAATTTAAAGCATACTCATTCATCAACTCCATTTCAATAAAATAACTGATATCCCATATATTGTCGATAAATCTATGGTAGATATTATTGGTGTTGCTATGTCAATTTCTCATAATTGCATTATAGTCTAAAGGGATGGATTAGAAGATATGAAGATAATTCTCTAACTTAAATACATGTTAGGGAATAGCATTTTGGTGACGTTGTGGGGTGCACATTTCAATACATTAGGTGTAGAGTTTAGTGAATTTATTTTTATCCATTACTTCTTATTTTTGAAATAAAATTAGGGAAGACACTATATTTTTATGGTGATCTTATTGAAACTATCGACAATACTAAATGCTTTTTGAACCCTAAAATAGTATAAATTAAAAACTTGTGCACTTTGCTTGCACCAAAGAAACATGCTTGAGAAGGAAAACAGCATCCCTTCATTGTTAGTTCAATACCCCTTGATAATTACATACAAAATATTCCCTACTCACTAAATATAATGGAAAAAAAAATTATTGCCTCGTGAAATTATGATAGGTTGAACATCCACAACCTGGGTATGCTTTTCATTTGGAGAGAAAATGTTGACTGCCAACCTATTTTCTCCTACCATGTTGTGTTGATATATAATGTTGATTATGCATCAAAAGTAGAGAATAGATTAGAAATATATCACCATATGCTATCAATAATTCCATAGGGTGTTAATTCACATGACCCATCTTAATAGCCTCCAATAATATTTAATTGATAGTGTTGTTGATCATGTCACTAATGCACTAGAGGCTTGTCATATTTTTCATAAAGTCCCCCTTGTATTGTGTAGTTATTTATTTGTTTCATTACATGTTGGTAAAATAGTTATATGTCATGTCTCCCAAACTAAAACTAATATGCTTGCAACTTCAACTATGATCCATAAACTAAGTGGATATTCCACACTAGGCTTCACCAACACAAATCTTATAATCCTATCTTAACAAGTGATTGATAGAACAACTATTCTAAGTTATTTTTATTTAAAAATAATAGATTTTTAAAAGTGATGGAAATGTAATTATGGCCTATTTTAAAATTTATATAGAAACATAATTCAACACCAAAGCACATAGACACAATATTTATTCTAGAGAAACCCATGAGGGAAAAACTCCAATTGGGTGAGTTAATTGAACTCCCATTTCCATTATGTAATGATTAATATGTATAAGTTATTGCCATTTCTTGGACTTTCATGGGAATATATCTCACTACAGTGTATAAAGCTTGCACACAATTTTTTTCACTCTTACAACACCTCACAAAACATCCAACATTAGAAATAACCATTAACGGTTAAGAATAATGTGATAACATGAACAAGAATAAAACATGTAAAACCCAATTTGAATCCAATTTTGATACTCCTCACTAATTTTTTTGATCATTTATGATGTCTTATACCTTACACATAAGTTTTATTTATGCCTCCTCACAATTGAGTCCCCAAAGAAGCTTAAACCAATTGTCACTTGGGAGAGGAAGTATTTACGATAGTTCCCCTACCCATAATGTTTATGGTGGAGAAATAGGTGGATTATGTAAACTAGTGGTTACAGAACCACCAAAGCATTTATGAAATCATCAAGGCAATTTTATCACTTCCACTACAAACATTGGCAATTACGCAACCATCAGGGTGATTGCACAATCACCATCTACACATAGCAGGTATTCCACTATTTAGGACAAACTAATTATTTTGAAGAGATAAATGTTATTTTCTTTGTCGTTATGAAGATGTTTGGATCACCTCCACACTGACTTTGTAATGAAAACTTCATTGAAGATATGTTTTAAACATGAAGTGCCTTATAATTTTTTCTTACAAGCATAAATTAGGCATAGTGGAAACAAACTAAACAATGCATCTAGTACATTAGGATATAAATTCAAATCATGCCTCCCCAATTTTAGTCATTTGTCCTAAAATCTTCATGAACTCATAATGTATTAAATATTTGTCCTCGTTCTATTGCCCTCTCTTGGAGGTTTCTTTTTTGGATGACTTTCTCTAACCTCTTTGTTCCCCATGTGTGGCCTATTTCCTTCCATCTAAGAAGGTTGAAGGCTGAAAATAGATTTAAAAAAATATAGTAATATCATCTTCTCTTGGTTAGTAGATAATCCTTACATAAGACTATACCAATTTATCCCCTTATCTTTCAAAAGGAGAAAAAATATCTTGCAACTAGAATTCATCAACTTTTTACCTTGAGTTGTACTTCCCAAAGAGATCTGATACTTCCCTTCATAGGATTTGATAATGTATCCCTTCTCATCCTTGACCAATGAATATCAATTTTCCCTTTTCATGAATATTGCATCATGCACATACATTTTAGGGGCTACCAAGGACTAAGCCACAAAAATCCATCAATACTACATCCACAATAATAGTGTTAATGAAATGTACACTTATGGCAAACTTGACATTATATTAGTTGGAAATATTTGTCTCTAATATTTTTTTCACCCATCCTAGTGCATAAATATTAGGATCATTGTACATTTCCAACTCGAGTCTATCTACTATCTCTTCACTAATTAAATTTTCATGAGAGCATGATTCAAAAAGAGCATCTATATTTATATTCTTAATTTAAACTTTGATATTGAAAAGTTTATAAACTTTACCTTTTTATTAAATGTTATTACCCACGCATACCTTCCTTTAAAGGGAGGTACAACACAACTTCTCATCCACATTTGAGTTGCACTCAATTGATCTTCCTTTAAGTGATGTCACACTCTTCTTCTTTTTATTCTAGAACAGGTGCAATTTTGGATGTAACTTCCAACAGATTTCTTTGGAATGAATATACAAATTGTAAATCCCACAATGCCCTTTTGTATCCTTATTATCAATAGTAGAAGCAGCATTGACCCCAACTTTATTTTTTTTAACATTTGAATATTTTGAAGAGGAAGATAGACCCTTATTCTCATCCATCTCAAGATAGTGGGCTTGAGAACATGCCTCATCAAAGTCCTTTGGTTTGGTAAGTAAAATGAACCTTCTTAAGTGACTGTATAGCCCTCCAATTTATTTCATGAGAATATCATGATCAAAGGCATATTTTCCCATCTGAACTACCTTCTTTCAAAACACATTGGTAAATGCCTACACACATTGCCTTTGTTTCCTCAAAAATTGCTAATCAATAGACATTTCCTCTTCATAACAAATAGAATAATATTATTTCTTAATTAAGTTTTAAATTCATCCCACTTAGCAACTAGTGGTAGTTTTTAAATATCCAAAGTTATAATAACTATAAAACCAAGTTAGAGCATGACTAACTAATTTCAATCTTTCAATATAAATTTGTTTCTTTTCACTGATTCAGTGCAAACTGAAATATACATCTAATTGAGCTAACCAATGATCAATATTATCCACATTCACCCCACTTTCATTTTGTTGAATGTCAATCTTTGCCTCAGCTTTGAATGAAGAGCTTGATTGGAATGGGGCTTTTTTTCTCTCATGGCTAGAAGGCTTAAGCTCCTAACTTAATTTGGAAGTATCCATAGAAACTTCCAACTTTGTCATCATAACCTTCATAGCATTCCCAAACTCTATCATGGATTGAGATATGTGGGCAACATCCCCTTTCAACTTGTGGAATCTTTCTTCATTAGCTCTAAGTATTCTCTCATCTTCAGAAGCCATATTTCTCACCTCTTTATTCCACTTTATTGTAGATATATCTTGTTGCAAAGAGACCAAATCACCTTCTCCACTAGCATTTTTTACTCTTATAGTAGGCATATATTCTCACAATGTTCATGCAAAACCAAACACAACAACCAAACACCAACACAATTTGTAGAAAGTATTAGAAAATTTGTATGGCCAAAAGTAAAACTCGTTCATATACCAATCTGATATGTAAACTAGGTGGATATTCCACATTAAGTTTCACCAAAAATAATCCTATAATATTATCTTAACAAGTGATTGATAGAACAACTATTATAAGTTGCTTTGCTTATATAAAAATAGATTTTCAAAAGTGTTGTAAATGGAATTATAGCCTATTGTAATATTCAAAAATAAACATAAGTTAACACCAAAGCACATAGACACAAGATTTACCCTGGAGAAACTTGGTGAGGGAAAAACTTCATTTGGGTGAGTCAATTATACTCCCCTTTCCACTATGTAATGCCTAACATGTACAAGTTACTGCCACATCTTAGACTTTCATGAGCAGAGCTCTCACTACACTATAAAAATCTTTCACATAATTACTTTGCACTCTTATAACATGTCATATAACATCTAACATTGGAAATAAACACTAATAGTTAAGAATAATGATATAAAATGAACAAGACTCAAACGTAAAAAAACACAATATGAATATCATTTCAATATTCCTCGCTAATTTCCTTGATCATTTTTTATGTCCTCAGCCTTCCACATATGTATTTATGCCCTCTCACATTGGACTCCCCAAATAAACTCAAATAAACTCACTTGGGAGAGGAAGTATTTACAACCGTGCCCCTCACCATAATTTATATCATGGAAAAATCGACTTGTAAAAACTGTCGATTACACAACCATCAATTTTGAAAATGTTCAAGTGAGATCCTCTTGTACAAACCATTTCTAAACATCATTGCAAACATTGATGTCTCCACCAAATAAATTATTACATATTGGGAATGTATATGAAATTTATACCATCCATGGCATGTTGATTGAACACCTTCTGAATGTGAAATAACTTCAGAAGATGACCCTTAAAATCATGTCACCCTTGACCATGGCCCAAAAGAACTTGATGAATGGAAAGTTTTGTCCTACCCTCATCCTAACAATGATATCAAAATAAGTGAACTTGATATGCTCGGTCTTTTTTATTTTGATATGCATCATAATTGGAACAACAATAACGTTTCCCCATTCTTGCAAGAAAAAACTACCTATTTTATAGAGTTCAATCAAACAAGCCACCAAATATCTCAACTTCATTATTCCATCATCTCTAGTTCTATTACTTTGTCAGCATAACAACAATTTATAGCTAACATTATTTTACACCCCTTCATTCAATGGGATATAATGCTTCCATTGAAAATGATAATCCAAGGGATTGTCGGTATAGGGAAATAATACCTTATCAAAAAAATGAATATTGCATTAACTTCACATGCAAGTCAAATAAATCTCCATTATTATTGCTTGCCCCAAATAGCATTGTGGCCTTCAACGTTGTTGCTTCAATACATGCAAGACTTTGCATACCTATAAATGAAATGAAACCACTTGAAGGCCAGGATCTTGTAACTCTCAAAAAACATTTGAAGCATAACTGCTACATTCTCATCAATGAAATAAGCTTCGTAGATCCAAAATTGTTGATATGTATTGACTAGAGTTTGCATGAAGATTTATCCAAACACAAGTCTATGTTGTTTGGCAGGGGATTAATCATTCTCATCGATGGCCTTGGCTAGCTGCCTCTAGTGTAGGATGTATCAATGTCCACAATAACATCATATGGTTCAACCCTTTGGTGAAGCTATTACATTGCACATAATTTTGCACCAACAAGGTTCTAGTCATGGCAAATGGCTTTTCGTAACCTCTTATTGAATATTATAAATGTTGAACCAAAAATTAAAGAATGGGAGTCGCTTATGTCTTAAACAGATGCATCATTATCTCTATAATAAAGATCTATATTTCATTTTAACACATTTATACACAATAAACAATTTGGTTTTAGTACATAATAAAGAAATGTTGAAATCATTGAATGTAGTAATGGTGCATAGTAATGCAGAGCATACAAGACAAAAATCTTGAGCAAAGTCTGATGATGATCTATTAGAGGCCAAAGTTATTTTGTGAAAGGGACAAGAGGTTATGTGTATTGCCAATTTATGGGTGGAGGTTGTCCTGGTGAATGACTCTCTTGGGCAACTTTGTGCTATTGTTTATAAAACTAGCACAAATTCCCCTGATTTTCCAATGTTTATGGTTATCCAATTCAAAAAATGCATTGGGCCAAAATGGGATGTGAATAACCCTAAACATATCCCAATCCCACTCGTTATCCATGGGAAATGGAAACAACTTCCCTTAAAATTGGCTTGGGCTCTAACATTACATAATTTGCAAGGCCTAACATTGAAAAAGACAATAATTGACATTGGCAACATTGAATGATAGGGTTTGACTTTTACCGTAATCTTAAGACTATGATCGCTACAAGACTTTTGCATCTCATGTCTTTACTCTTTCAAATGATATGCAAAAAGACAAGATAATGTATATGTTTAAATCATTAAAAAAAAGAACAAAGATTGCATTATATGCCATAGTTCCCTTTCGTCTAGTTGCTTCTCTCTTTGTTACAATTATACTTATAAAATTTCTTTCACTTCTCTCTGTGTATGGCTTCATGCGCTCCTCTAATTTTCTAGTTCCTTTAACTTCAAATTTATTACCCTTGCTTTTTTACCATTCTCTCCTATAATATGTCCCTACCCCTATCAGTGACTTCATCGCACCTTTTCAATGCAATTATTGTTAAATTATAATGATGGGTATTTAATTCACCATAGATAGTTATGGTTATTTTGTTAGTTTGTTGCACTCGTAAAATCTATTCAAAGTTTATTTTTTATTCCTCCCTATATTTTAGGAGGTTGTTTGGATATCTATTTGGATATATAATAGCCTATGTAATAATTCATTCTTTAACTGAATATATGATTATTCATGCTCTACATTTGGTTTCAGATTAGGATTTTGTTTTTGAGGAAAATAGTAGGAGGTGGAGCCCTAAGGCACCCTCATATTGTAGTCGAAGGAAAGAATTGAAAATTTTGTGCTCTCATTCTCCAAGATCTCATTTACCATAGCCTATCCCTCAGCGATTACACAGTTTGTTCACGCTTTTTAATGATATGTTCCAAATTTCAATCATTCACACATTCTATTTTTCTTGTTTGTCATATAATTATCAAAACCTGAATCTGAGGGTATAGGAGTATATCCCTCTGAGTCAACTATCATATCCAATTTTAAAAATTCAATTTGGATTATCTCGTACAACTCTTTGAAGGCCAAACCTATAGACTAGTTTTTTTGACAACTTCCTACACCCATACAATTTTTAGCTAGTACAGGTCGTACGAATCAAATTTTTGAAAAATGAGACCATAGCATGGTAGTAAACTCTTCTATATTTCACCCCATATCAATTTTTGATTTTATGAGCAAGTCATACAGTGTTTTGGAAGGCTTAAATAGAAAACTTGAAATATGTCGAATCAATTTGTACAACTGGATGGTTTTTCCTTGTATGGAAGTCGTATATTTTCAATTTTTAAAATATGATTATTGGAGGAGATAGAAAAATGTCCACTCTTGCACGTGAAACTGAGAAGTACAATTTTATATAAGGATATACAGTCTTTTGGAAGCTTTTTCTCAGCCCATTCTAGGTATGGTTTACAATTTTTTAAGTCTTTAAATACAAGTTTTGTCATTCATCAACTTGAAGGAATGCCTAGGTGGGTTGGTAGAGAATATTTTTGATAAAGAGTAAGTAAGAGGTTCAAATCCCTCAAAAGCATTTTTTTTTAGAATAAAATAAAAGTTTTAGCCACCCCATTATATTTAGCTATTCCACCAACTTTAGTTGTAACTAGCTAAATTTAACTAGGAAAGTCATAAAAAAAAAAGGGCCAAAGAGCCCAAAATTGTTTTTAAGGGGGGGATTTTTTTTTTAATGGATTTAGATTTTTTCCATTCATTTTAATCATTTACTTTCAAATCATTGTAATATTTTATTTTTGCAAGCAAAAACACAAAATAATACATTTTGCACAATCATAGTTTTTTATCGCAGTTATGCCTCTAACTCGTATTTACGGGTAAAGCCGTAGCTTTTGAGTTATTGTATACATATCCTAACATAGTTGTAACAATGATGTCTATACATCGACCCTCTAAACCATCTGGGAGAAATAAGGTTAAACATTCACTAAGCCATCCCTCCATTTTATCTGTTCGATTCAGTCGAAAGGTGTAAACCCTGATAGGTAGAAATTCCAAGTATATAAGGAAGTTATGCCCACTTCATCTAATCAAGTGTTAATGATTGATCGAACCTCCTTCAATTTTATCTAAGTACCATGTATCATTTTTTTCACGTACATTTACGTTTCTTTCACATACCATCGGGTATAAAGAAAGGGCAAGCTTCTTCCACGTATCGACGGGTATAAAGGAAGGGCACGTATAATGAAAGGTTTAGTATATCATACTGATGGTATATATAAATGGATATATTGATACCTGGAGTGATAAGGAACCAATCCATCACCTTTGGTCATATTCTATACAGTAACCAGAAATGGCCCAAAATTATTCTTGTTAGACTCAGCTTCCATGCAGTAACAACTATGTCATTTGGAAAACAAAAATCAGGACACATGGAATTTGAAAACCTTTTCCCTATTGTCAATGGCACATTCATCCAACATGTCATTGATGTTGATTAGCAATGTAATTTTGACAAAGCCAACTAAAAGGCAAAGTTGATAACAATGTTTGGGGTATCGAATGATGTACAACCTCATATTCGTGAGGCCACAACAGCTAAAGATGCTTGGGATAAGCTCCAAACAATCTATGAGGCCAAAAATTAAGGTATAATTCTCTATTTATAGAGCCAACTTCATTCACTAAAATTGAAATTTGGTGAGAAAGTAGAAGGTTTTCTACAACATGTTGCAACCTCAAGGGCTTCGCTCCAAGCATTGGGTGAGATAGTGTCAGATGCAGCTCTTGTACCTATTATTCTGAGAGCACTACCACCCTCCTATAGGATATTTGTGAATACTTTGACATTCATAGAATAGAAACCATATTTTTCTAATTTGGTAAACATGTTACAACAGAAAGAGTCTATGCATATAGAAGAAGAGGAATCAAAAGAACATGTTCTTGCCTCTAATGAACGGAAAGGTAAAAAGTAGATCAAGTCTTCTAAACCAAAGCAAGGTCATTGGCATACTGCACAAGGGAATAAACAAAAAAAAAAATTGCCTTATATGTTGAAGGAAAGGCCATGACCTTAATCATTTGTGGTATAACTCATTTACACAGAGCTCTTCAAGCAACCAGAATCCCAATAACCAACAATTATCTCATCCACATAAAGGACAAGAACAAAAGAAAGGTCATTGGAAGAAGAAATTTAATCAACAAGGCAACATCACCGAACTAGAATAAACCCCTTTAGATGCGTACTTCCTATATACTACACAGTCTCATGAAGAATCAACATCATAAAGTTCTATTTGATATGTCAACACAGGTGCCACTCGACACATGACTAGGAGACAAGATTGGTTCTACAGTATGAATGAGACTTCTCCTAAAAATCATGTCTTTGGGTGATGATTCATCCTATCATGTTCAAGGTATTGGGAATATCTCTTTACCACTTGGCCGCAATGCTTGTAAAACTTCAGATGTCATGTATGTTTCCAAACTCACAAAGAAACTTATACTAGTCAGTCGGTTACTTGACCACAACCTCAAGGTTGATTTTGACTACAAAGATGGCAAAAAGATATGTTTGATCAGAGATAAGTCAAAATATTCAAAAATTGTTGCACAAGCCTCAGGATTTGGGAAAATGTTCCTACTTGACTTTGTGCAAACAAATAATCAAGTAATTGTGGCAAAAAACAACCTCGGCATAATGTGGCATAGAAGATTTGGTCACATTAGTTTTAGATATCTCAACACACTCCATCGTCATAACATGGTAAGAGGATTATCATCTCTCAAAAAGGGTACAAATAAATATCAACATTATTTAGCAGGCAAACAACATAGAGCTCCATTTCATAAAAGTACATATTAGGCCTATAGAAAACTTGATTTGGTGCATACCAATCTATGCAGACCGATGTCCCCTAGTCATGTTGGGTTTAAGTACTTCAAGTTCTTTGTTGATGATGTTTCCATAAAAATGTAGGTTTATTGTCTAAATACAAAGAACCAAGGCTTTGAAACTTTCAAACAATTTAAAAATGTTATTGAAAATGAGACTGGTCATAACATTAAAACCCTCTGCTCAGAATTTGGAGGGGAATTCACCAATAACGAATTCAAAGCATTTTTGCAACAAAATGACATTCGTTGTCAAATGGCACCTCCACATACACCACAACAAAATTATATTTTTTTAATAGAGGAATCATTCTATCATGAAAATGGTTTGATGTATGCTATAGTCTATCTGCTCAACAGAGTTCCCACTGCAACTCCTGGTGGAATAACACCACAAGAAGCATGGTCATGACACAAGCCATCTATAGCACATCTTCAAGTTTTTGGATGCAATACACGTATGCATATTCCCAACACAAAGAGGACCAAACTTGACATGAAAACAAAAAAGTATGTCTGCTTAGGGTATAGTGAAGAAGCACTTGTTTATAGATTGATGGATCCAAAGACCAAGAAAATCTACACAAGTAGGTATATTGAGTTTTTTTAGAAGATAGAAGTAGAAGCTCCTTCTATAGGCTCACTTGATACACCAATCAGTCCCATAACGAATGCAGAAGATGGCCATCCACCTGATAAAGAAAATTATGATTATGGGAACAATGGTGCAGCTCCACCACCCACAGGAACCACTCAACATATACCTAAATGGTATACAAGTACATTAATGGATGCTAAAGTAGACACATCAACTACTAGACCAAGGACTCATAACATGACTCAAGGAGAGGTTAATTTGGCCTTAATGAGCCCAATTGTCGAATCTGTTGAGCCCTCCACAGTTCAAGAAGCCCTAGAGTCTAAACCTTGGAAGGATGCCATGGATGTAGAATTTCAATCATTGATGAAACATAAAACATGGCAGCTTGAATATCTTCCACCAAGAAAGAAGCCAATTGGTTGTATATGGGTCTTCAAAACTAAATATAAATTTGATGACATTATTGACAAGCATAAGGCTCGAATCAGAATAAATGGATATTCACAAAAGGGAGGCATAGATTATGAGGAGATATTTGTGCCAACAGCCAAGATGAAGACAATCAAAATGATATTTGCTCTAACTGCCCAATTTGGATGGAGGGTCCACCAAATAGATGTAAAAAGTGTCTTTCTCAATGGAAATCTACAAGAAAAAAATTACATGACAAAACCAGAAGGTTTTATCACCCCTAGTAATGAAAGAAAAGTATGTAAACTCATCAAATCTCTGTACAGTCTCAAACAGGCTCCCTAAGCCTTGTACATAAAAATCGATGAGCATCTCAGTCAACATGGATTCCAGAGGAGTCCCTATGATCCAAATCTCTACCTCAAATAGCAAGGGGGAGAGATTGTGATTGTTGTAGTATATGTCGATGATCTAGTCATCACTGGAAATTCAATAAAAATGATTGATGCAACCAAAAAAGATCTTAACCAATCATTCGACATGATAGATCTTGGGCTTCCACACTATTGTCTTGGATTAAAAGTAGGCAAAAGGAACACCACATATTTGTGTCCCATATGAAATATACCAAGACAACGCTCGAGCAATTTAGGATGATGGTCAGTAATCCAATTGCTACACCTATGGAGACAAGGCTTCAGTAGTCTCGTACAGATCCATCACCACAAGTAAATACAAGTCTCTATCAATAATTGATTGGGAGTCTTATTTACTTAACATATACTAGGCCAAACATCAGTTATGCAGTTAACTATCTTTCACGGTTCATACAGGAGCCGAAGATGTTTCATTGGAAAGCAGCGAAGCAAATATTGAGATATATCAAAGGTACAATGGATTTCAACCTAAAGTACAAGAAGAATGATAACTTCTTGACAAGATATTCAAACTAGGATCATGCAGGAAATGTTGATGACACAAAATCCACTTCTAGATGTGTTCTTTTTGGGATCTAGTCATATATCTTGGGGGAGCAAGAAACAAAACTTTGTTTCTCAATCTTCCACTAAAGCATAATATCGTGTTGCAGGAGGCGCTATCTGCAAAGTGCTATGGTTACATCACATACTAGAAGGATTGGGAGTACCATTGAACACACCTACCATCCTGTATTGTGACAATGAAGGTGTTCTAAAACTTGTTCCCAATCCAGTCTTTCATGAACGCACAAAACACATTGAGGTGCAAGTCAATTTCATACGCGAACATGTATAGCAATACAACATCCAGCGCCAGTATCGCCCAATAGAAGAACAATGTGCAAGTCTTCACCAAGTCACGTGCACGTGACAAATTTAAGGCATTTAGAGATTAACTCCCCTGTTCACTTCAAGCTATGTTAAATTAAGGGGGAGAATGTTAGATTATAATAATGGATGTTTAATTCACCATAGATAGTTATGGGTATTTTGTTAGTTTGTTGCACCCATAAAATCTATTCCGAATTTATTTGTTATTCATCCTTCCTATATTTTAGGAGGTTGTTTGGCTATCTATTTGGCTATATAATAGCCTATGTAATAATTCATTCTTTAGCTAAATATATGATTATTTGTACCCTACAATTGCTAGTTATAACAACCATCGACCAACCAAGTATACAGAGAGGCTGCCACATCAATGTAATTGTCATTTTTATTAGAAGTTAAACCTATGTTTATTGTTAATTTAATTTAGGCTTTCTTAGCATGGCATCACAAAGCATAGGTATCGTACATTCTTGTTTATGTACTCTCCTTATGAATATAATTAAAGAAACAATTGTTCACAATGTCGCATGGATGTTTCTTCACATATTGTTGTCATTTTGAGTGATGAGTGGAATAGAATATAAATGGACAAGCAGTTCTATTTTTCTTTCTAGGTAGACATTAGATCTTGGGTTATGCCTCAGTATCATGTTTACAAGCTCCGTTCAAGCACCTATAAACCTATACAATTTCTAACAAATAAACAAAAATGGGCACTTGTCACTCTAATATACTGCTCAAGTGAGTGCTCCTTGAACGGGAAGTGATATGTCAATGTATTGCTAAGTTTGTATGTCATAATCGTTTTTGCAAACCTCTAGATCACAAAATTTGGCCAGCAATGTTTCTTTGTAGTATTTTGATGCACACCTAAGTTCTTGTTAGTATTAGTTGGTTCATCTTTTTGACAATCCTACTTTTCAAGTGTATACTTTTATAGGCTTAGATGATGAATTTACATCCAAAAAAGCCATTTTGTTGAGGAATTGGACAATTCCAAAGAAACATTTCCTCATTTGTTTTTGACAAATATACTTTTCTTCAAGTGTATACTTGTGTAGCCTATCATCTTTCTCATGTTAGTAATCAAATCACAAATGTAATTTCCCTGGTAACACGTTTCTTCAACCTCCCTCAATAAAGGTTTATATAGAGCCTAACATAACAATCCATCCACTTTGAACAAAGTAAAGTTTCAAAATCCAAGAGGAAAGGTAAACATGCTAACACATACTTAAAGTAGCAAAATTGGTATTACTTCAATGGGTTTAAGCCTCGATTTATATTTCATTAAAAAAAAAGGCCCATTCAAGAACTATGGGCCACCTTGCATTGTAAAACACCCTCTATCTTAAAGTATACCTCAAAGTATCCTATTTGTCATTATGAAATCACATATTGGTGGGGGGCAGGACACAAGAAACGGTTATAGCCCAATGAATCGATACATTAACATCTTCTTTGTAAACTTCAACATTTTCAACCATTGTCACTCGTTTCAGCCTTGCTGCGAATCCGACAAAACAATTTTGAGCTTGATAACAATAGCGGACCTTAAATTATATGTTACATTAAGTTTGTGTTTTCTACTTCAAAGAACCAATGTCACAAGACCATATTACATGGTCACTGTGTGTAGACTTGGTCCCTACATCCTCCCACCAAGGTTGTCCTTGGGTTACTAAGTTTATGCACTTCAATAAAAATACATAGACACATTAAAAAAATTACAACATGTCATGAAAGATATAATTGTAAAAGAAATGACTAATAAACTAGAAAGCATTATTCCATCTGCAAGCATTGCCAATAGTTCAAATATTGCTAGGGAGGTCTCACTGCTCTTAAGGTGACTACTGAAAAGAATCCTTAGATGATGGCTACTTTGAAAAAAAAATAATCGATATACATGATCGTTTTAATTGGATAGTTAAGTTTTTAGTACATGTTTCCAATTTTTAGCTTCTTAACTTTCCACTTAGTAGGTTAGTCAATGGATTACCAATAAAGTAGTATTACCGATTCAATAGGTTAATCAATGTATTCCTGGCAACAAGGTATACATTCATTGTTATATTTTAACAATAATTGCAATTGTATTTTAAATTATTTTAATTTATATTTAACAATAAAAACTCTGATAATACATTGACATCAAGTGCCCACCACCTAAATATATTAAAGAATTTGTCGGAACATGCAATATTGATAAATTGCAACATGCAATATGCTCTGACATTTAGTTGTAAAGTAGGCACCTTTACAATGCATAAACCGAAATTGGGCTATGCCCATGGTGTTTACCTGCCTGGATAAAAAGGATAAATGTAAATATCATAAAACAAATTAGTTATATTCTCAAATTTTCAACCATCTCCTAATTAATTAGAGTTTCCCAAGGGAAAATTCAGTGTTTGAAAGATAACGAACATGAAATATAACGTCACCATCTAAACTATAAATATCATGCTCTGGCATAAATAAAAAATTGTATTATTTATAATGTGATATTCTTTTAGTGAATGCACAAACTTCAGATAGATCATAATAACATTTTCCAATCGATGGACTACAAATGAGATACGAATTTTCCTCTGGTCTTTGACTTTTGTTTGATCATGTGCTTTTGCAGTTTCTTATGCATACGACAACATATCCCTCGTTTCATTTAATCATACACACTATATTTAATTATGCACAAACATCAGAACATAGAACAAAACAAAATATCGCATTCGGTGGACGTCAAACAAGATTTATAACTTCCTCTGGTCTCTTGACTTTTTTCCATTCAGTGTCCTTCAAACAAGATTCAGATTTTTCTCTGGTCTGACTTTTGTTTGGTTGTGTACATTTGCATTTCTGATGCATCAGACAACATCATCCCTCGTTTCATTTAATCATACACTCTTAAAGAGTTAACACTCACTCAACCTGAAAAATTTAGCATTAAGCACACCTTTTATATTGCACAACCCCAAAAAGGCAGCTTTTTGGTAGAATGCTGCCAAAATCTGCCTGGGGTTTTCACCCTGCCGCATCCCTTTGCTCACATGCTGTAAGAATCAAAACCCAACGGGTGCCCATAAACTCACCGACGCACCACACACCTGTCAGACAAACACGAGTGGTATTTTACATGTATTTGGTAAGTCGACGGGCATTATCTCCATGTACAAGAAATGTTACCCAAAGGTTTACAAAACTGCACAATCGTGTGACAAGTGGAAACAGAGGCCCTGCGCACAGGGTGTTTCTTTCTTTATGTTTACCACACCCAATACAAAAATTATTCAAATGGTTCAATCTCATCCAAACTTGCATTAACCGTGTGCACTTGAAAACAAAATATTACACTACATGACATTTAATTTCTTCTGCAATGCAGTAATCCTTTAAGCATTTGGACGAATGAATCACTAACAATCAACTAAAGCATGAGTTGCAGATATGGTAAGAAGAAATAAATAAATTTTCCACACTCCAACCTTGGCTATCTATGCCCAATATTTCATATCATAGTAGCAAAACTCTGCAAAAACCAGCAAATAATCGCAAACAAAAACAAATTTCATATGGCATCCTAACCCACCAGATGGCGCATGTAATTTTTTCAATTACTCGCCCAGTTTTCAATAACTAGAGAGCGATTCCCAAGTTTTTCAAAACTTGCATTTTTTTCAATTACTCACCCAGTTTTCAATATATAGACAGCGATTCCCAAGCTTTTCAATAACTTGCAATTTATTCATGTGTTTTTGCATTACATTTTTTCTATTTTATGAATATTATTTTCATTTTTTTGTTTGCAGTGTTTTCCCCATTTCAAACAGGTAATTGAAAAACACTTACTTTTTCCACGCTGTGTCAATGCCGTGTAAATGGAATGCTACTATGCTTCAGATAAACATGTGATATAATGGTGCAGGTGGTACTGAAACAAATTGGGGAGCAGTGATCTAAAAATACAGAAATAAGAATTAATGAGCAATCACTTCCCAAGCAAAAGACACAACCACCTCCGATATATCAGCCATCATGGATGTTTTTCTTAGGAAATTATCAAATCCCAATCAGCCATACACCTTTTTACAATAATAGCAGCAGCCCAAAATCGTTGCATAATATCTGATCATTCTACTTGTACGAAAAGCAGCCACAGAAACCAAATAGCTGCTTTCCAGATTTGAACAGTTATATCAAAATTACAAGTACCAAAGAGACTGCCACTGTTGTTTCTTCAGTATTTTCTCGCCACAAGCTAACATACATAAAAATAGAGAACCACAATTAATTAAAATTCTTAACTATCTGACGAAGTATTGATACTTCCATGCCTTATTTTTTTCATATGTATATATTCAGATTCTTGTACCGCTGTGAACACTACTGTTAGTAATACATATAGGATTTTGCTTGAAAGTCAAAATTACCAGGCTAAAACTATACACAATTCTGAAAGTGGAATGGAAGGACAAGAATCAAAGGCAAACCAAATGAAGGAAAAAATGCTGTCCCCTGTCAATTCATATGTTCCGTTTTCTGGTACCCTATGTGATCTCTTGGACATCAACATTACCAGGCTCAAAACTATAAACCGTATTCTCAAAAAGCGGAAGAGATGAGAAAGAACAAATACAAACCAAAAGAAGGAAAACTGTTCCCTTGAAAATTCACAGGGAAGAATCCACTTTTAAAATAATGATACAGCTGCAACGCCCTTGTCTTCATCAAAGGCTGGTTGTGAAATTACCCAAGTACTCTTTAGAGAAATGACAAGAAAATCTTCAGTAATGAGCCATTATCTACCTTTAATTTCTTGTAATCTCTCAACCTTGAACAAATAAAGAACCAGCCACATTTTATCAGAACCAATTACACAAGCACGACAATAAATTGATATAAAGAAACAAAAGGTAATGAATGTAACGCACTTCAGAACCAACTGGCGATCAGGAAAGAAGTGGATGCAAACCAGCTAGGAAAACAAATAAATCTAAAATCGGCACGGCACAGATCACATGTGCCATTTGTCATTGTTGACTATTTGCCATATATCTCTCTATAAACTTGTCCACCAAGGACCGTATCTGCACAGAACAAGGTAGAGAATCCTCCAATCACATGCAAAGCTCACAGAAGAAATGAATAAAGACATCAAATTTTTCAAAACCATGTAATCCTAATAATTGCATGCTCAAATGCAGAAAACTGTACTTGAAACTAAACCTATTTTAGAAGGAAACGAATCTCATATATAATGCTATCAGTATAAAGCCTGAAAGATTTGATGTAGAGGAAATGAAAGAAAAAACTATCCTTGGCTAATGATATGTACCGCTAACAGCTGACAATAACAAAAACATTGCTGACATCTAACATGCAACCAAAATAAAGAATATGACATATACCTTATTTTTGCGTTTGATATCAAGGAACTCTGAAACAGTCATGGCATTCTCTGCCGGTGTGTTGTGCTCCATTACCTAAAAGAAAAAAATCACATCGGATCATCAAATTTACATTTAATTCAGGCTATGTAAGTCTAGCACAGATAAGAAGAATATAAGGATATGAAACCATGCTCTAATAATTTCATAAAGGTTGACAAACTCCAAACGTAAAAACTTTTTAGTAAACAGAAAAGAAAGAAAATTCTGGTTTCCATCATTTCTTGCATGGTCCAAATTCTCAGAACATCCGAGGACCACTTTTCAACAAATGATATTTTACTAAAAATTTCAGTCAAAAAAGCCTCGATGGCTATTATCAATTAACACAAATCCTAGAGTCTATAAAAATTGCAATGCTTTAACTTACCTTGATTGTACTCTTTTTCATGATTGATTTATATCCATCCCTGTCAATTTTTTTGTTCTTGTACAATGGCATTAACAATGATGCCATGTAATCTGTGATACCTTTTTTAATATTCTCTGATCCTCTGGCTTCATCTTTATAAACATTTTGAGTCCTTGGGGATCCTTTATTTGATCCAGCTTCAACAATGCATTTATCATCTCCACCATTTCTTGAGTGGTCAATGGGAAGTTGCCCTATCTTAGTTGAATATTTATCATCGAACTTCTGAATACTTTGATCAAATGTTTCTGAGTGCGACCCCAATGAATAGGGTTTACATTTATCTACAGTATTATGAATCTTTCCTCCAGAAAAATTACCAGGGTTATGCACTCGATGTTTTTTCAACTTACTGTCTACTGCACCTGTTTCTGCCGACCGCTCCTTAAGGTCAGAATGACTATCAATGTCATTGGATTGACTTCTCTGTTTCTTGTTTGAATCAAGTGTGGGCAAAATATTTCCACCTCCATAATCTGAACCTCCTACTCTAGAACTGTCCAAATTACCACAAGTAGCGGCAAAATCTACTGACCAATTCCTAACTCGGCAGCTTCTAGAATCTATTTCAGAAGAACAATCCTGCTTCCCAAGTACTGCACCAGACCACTTTTTCTTTCTGACTTCCGAATCATCCTTTTGCACATATTGCTCACGCCTGGCAAATTTGTGAAACGATGGTATCTTAGGTAGTTCACGGAAGGTGCTGCATTCTGCTTCTGTTGCATATGCCTGTCAACAATACATAATATTATGAGCAAAGTAAAGGACTACATACTAAGTCATGGTAATAGCATATGGCGATGGCCAAAAACATAAACCCTGCCAACACTATTTAGTGTAAATTTGTAAACCAACCTCTGCAGCAGCCATGGCTGCCGCCCGAGCTGCTTCTGCAGCAGCAATAGCTGCAGCTTCGTATTCAGAGAGTGCATCGTCATCCAGTTTATCAATTTCTCCTTTATCACAACAATGTCCAACTGCAAAGTTTGATTCCTTTTTCTGTTCACTTCCAGTGTCCATTGGCACAGACTGCATCTCAGAAGTTTTAGTGTTCAGACCAGAAGCAGAATGATCCTTAGCCGTTGCCAGTTCTACGACACTCCCCTTAAAACCATTGGCTGCCAGGTTAGAATGTTTCCCACTGCTTTGTTCTTTATACTTTGTTTTTACCACATCTGATAAACCAGAGATCTTAGCAGATGCATCTGACTGCTTAAGAAGTTTGAAACCTCCATTTGCTTTCTCCTTCCGAAATAATTCAACCCATGTATTTACCAGCTGATTAGCTACAGCACGAATGTCACGGCTTGTATGGTTAATTACTTTCTGCTTAACCGTTCTTCCAATGCCTGCACAAAAAGAATTTGTGTGAGCTATGAGAAAAGACAAACTGTCAGTGTATTAAAAAGAAAGCATGTTTTGTTTTGTTTTAAATTTGTAAACACCCTTGATTTCTATGGAGGGGCTTTATGAACTCAGCCCGCCTTTCAGATTAATCTGCAGGGAGTGCTACAGTCCCCTTGAGCTTAACCTGTGGTGAGAGGGTGACAGCAAGGAGAGTTTAAACACAGAGGCAGGGGCAATGAGCCCACCAGGACTTGAACCTAGAACATCATGTCAAGAAAGCGCCCTCCCTTCCTATCAATCTAGACCAGACTAATAATGTTAATGTGAAGTCAGGAGTGTGCTTATAAGTACTGTGTTCCACATAAACAAACTTAAGTGAGCAGCAGCAAAAGAAAGGAGTCTTTATTACATAACACATTAGCATGATCATATAAGGGAGGGAACGATTGCATTTAGGCCTATCCAATCAAAACTGACCCTGCACAGTCAGTATGTATTTGGAAAATATGCGGGAAGTTTGGTTTTGTGACCTGGACTATTATGCCTAAAGGCAGTTACCATACTAGCAGATTTTATGCATTCAAAGTCCATATAATTGAAACTTGCTTTTGGAGAAACTATGTGAAGAATTTTGACCTCGACGTTTCGGATCACCTCCCATGATACTTCTTCAAGAGAAAGACATTATCTGTTTCTGAGATGGAATACACAGCAAAGAAAACACAAGTCACTGCAGGTTCTTCTAACCTCCTATTTGGTTACAGGATCCAACTCCACCTCTAGCACTATCAGCTATATAAAGTAAGTCACAGTTCGTATGGACATAGAAAAACTCCTTTTCAATAGCGACTAAACCAGCCAAATCTACACCGCAAAGGGGGACATGAAACACGACACAACCACACTCAAGTGCCCTGTGCAAGCTCATTGCACAATACAAATCCAAAGAATCATAAGCAGGAGTCTTGAATATGCTAAGAAATGAAATTGGGAGATTCCTCCTGTATTAAGATTTACCAGCAAATTACCCAAGAAAAAAAAACTGAGTAGGTTTATGTTATAATGTAATGCTTTATGAAAGCCTCTTACAAGCAATAGCCTAGTAGTTCAGTTCAATGCATCAAGCAATGAAAGGAAAACAAAGAGAACGAATGTCCATGAAGTTTAACATATCCATTAGGTCACTAAGGCAACTATAAAACAGCTAGAACAAATGAAATTTTACAAATGAAATTTTCCAAGCTTACAAAACCATGAAGGGTATATGATGATTGTTAATGTCAAAGTCTACAAAAGGAAAAGAAAGAAGAGAGGTCTTGTGAGGGTCAGGGTGCTCTCACCAGATTGTCGTACTGACATCATATCAGTTGAAACAATCTGTAGCAAACGCACACAGTGGCGCAAGAGTTGTGTTCCATCCTTGCCCATAGAATCCTATTTGGCACAAAAAATAAAAAAGCAGGTATTACATTAGAGATGTAGAACATAACCCTATTTTCTCAGTTCACATCATCCTACAATGATAATGCAGATTCCTATAAAACAACGCTGGTATTAAATCCATGTACACCAATTGATTTGAAATTCCACCTATCGTACGCAATTTAGTACCATCCTAATATTAAAATTTATGCCAACTTGCAATAGATAAAAACAAGGCACTTGAAACTTCTTTCATTAAACAGAAACAAAGCAGTTCAGTTTTAATGGAATTTCAGAGAACATGAATATAGATCTCAGAAGCTCACACCATCTGAATTTAAAAATAGACCTTGTTCCAAGAAGTTTACAGGAATGGGGAAACAGGAAACAGGTGTACAAGTTTCCATTATGGTAGGGTACAGCAGGATAAATTTTAAGACACAGTAGGCAACGTCAATATATATATATATAAACATGAAAATTTGAAGTTTTTTGCATGATTATGCAACATTAAAAGTTATAGAGTCTGAAATAAGTTAAAGCGCTGTGAACATCCATGATTTAAAGATCCAAGGCCTTCACAGTCCATATTATGAGAAGAGAGGCTTTTGGAAAACTATGTGCAAAATCTTTTGATCATGTTTTTTTATAACATCCATGATCCATGAGATGAAACAGAATATTTTAGGAGTCATGAACATTTATATTTCCACTACACAAGAATATACTATTATTTCCATATGACATGAAATGAACCCCTTAACATCATGAAAATGATAGTAAAACTTTCAACTCCGCTAGAGAATGAAAATCTAGTCTAAATGACCATCACTCACAAGCATTTACATGTACATTGGAGATGAAACAAAAAACAATCGCCTTTCTCATAATGAGCCTACTTTTACCACTTGAAACATAGTATCATAATATCATTCATTTCATTCTCCTTCAATTAGTCAGCTTAGCAACATCAAATTTATAGCACGATATATTAATAGTGCAGACATCTGAAAAACATCAATATGTATCAATTTTTACTCCTCAGGCGTTTATCTTAGATTTGTCACATAGTTTCACCCGTTGAAGTGCTCCACATTGATTAACAACTCTATCACCTTATCCACAAATTTCCCAATGACTGGTGATGAATTACCTTAATCTAGCTGCACCGCTGCATTGGGCTTGAAAAAAATGTTCCAGAAAAAATCAAACAGGGTCTAAAATCCACCATATGCCCAAGATATCATGATTTTCTGATCGCTTCTCCAAAAAAGAAGAAAAACTGCCCTATAATAGTCAAATGGACATCAGATTCAAGGTCGGTCATTTTTATTGACATCTCACACTCTTACACTCACTCCTCCTAGCCCTGGCTGCCATTGTAAGTTATATGCCTATTGGCGTAATAAGCCCTTGGAATCTTGGCGGAGTGATGTTTATAAATTATTTTCAATATGAGGAACTAATCATGAGACAACAAAATATGGAGAAACCAACAATTCCAGCACATTCCTGATTTCACAACCATATACAGGCAGCAAACATCTATCCAATATATGTACTAGAAAAACTCAGTATACATTCAAGAAAAAAGCAAGCGAGAGAAATTTTGTTTTCGTTATTATCCAACACTGAGACTGAAAGATGAATATGTGCAAAATCAGTTCAGGCCTGATATCTTCTCATTGTACTCGAAACTAGGCCAAATGTTACTTATCCATCTTTAACTATTAGGAGTCGATCAAAAGCAATACATAGCAACACAAATGCTATGAAAACAGGAAAGTATGCTAAACAAACTTTTTCTCCTCCAGGCACCCAGAAATTGCTGTCAAATGCAACCCTCTCTTTCTCTTTGGTCATCTTTAAAGTTAATGGCATCAGAAACGCCCAGCCTTCTACAGAAGAACTTGTCAACATTGGGACACCCTCCAAGCCATCCGTTTTTTAAATCCAAAAATGTAAAAGCGCCTCAGGATGGACTGGAAATAGTCAGGGACAGCAGAGCCTTGGGCCCGGAATGTCGACAATGGCCTGGGGACGTTTCGTACCTGTTCCCACATTCCTAAAATAGTAGAAACACCAAAATGCATACGCCTCTCCCAGGCATGGGGTGGCATCCCCATGTTTCACTTACAATAGATGCTATTTAAAATTTGCAAATTCAAACTGAAATCCACCCTTCAATATTATAAAAGAACCATAACTTGATAAAAGGGGGGACCCCTAAATTAAGCAGGAAATTACAGCTTAATGCCTATATTGTTCATATGGCAAGATTAACACTCAACTAGTGCACTGAAAGTGAGAAAAGAAACATCCATGCATAATAATCACGCAATTTGAGACAAATATCATAATCTTGCAGCAAGGACACCTGAATAATACAGCAATTAATAAAATCAAAATCTATGGATAACACATTCAAAAGAGCACTCAGTTAGCAATGGATAGATTATGACCAAGGAAACATTCATCCTTGAATCTCTAGTTACAGGGACAAAAACTCAAAATTCAAATCTAAGCATTGACTTTGCAAAACTATCTATTAAATCACCCATTAATTTTTGAATCTTTGAGATGGCAAAATTAAATTCTATTTGTGTTTGTGAATCAATCATCTAGCCTACCAGAATCCATTTGTTGAGAATGCTAAGTCCTTCTTTAGTGCCAGCAAATGCCTTCACAGCAGCAGCAGGTACCTGCAGCATCTCCTTTGCCAAATGTAGACGCCCAGATGTTGTCCTTGCACTTCCAAACATGTCTTGAAGTAAAGCATCCTTGCTTAAAGGCTTTTGTTCACCATCTAGAGATCCTTTACAAAGAACACTAGAAAGCTCTCCTGCATCGAGCCTTTTCTTAATGTCCCTAACCTCATTTCTTTCACTTTCTGACTGCCTCTGTGCAGCAGCCATAGCTTCAGCCTCTGCCATGGAGTCCACGCGATTTTCCAGGATGTCAATGATTCGGACAGCTTCTCGAAGACCACTCATTATTGCACCACCAACTGTATCAGGGTGTTCTTTACAGGTTGCCTCCCCAGCAAAAAATAAACAATTTTCTACAGGCCTGCCTAAAATATCATAGTCCTCTCCAGAAGCCCCAACTGCAACATAAGAGTAAGCACCCCTACTGAATGGATCACTGCCCCAGTTTGTAGCAACAGATGCTATTGGGTCTGGTACAGCAGTTTCCCCAAAGAGCTTACGAAGAATCATAACTGCATGTCGAACATGATCAGAGGTCCCTATGTTCTGAGCATCCACTGCCGCCTTTCCAACAACCAGAGCAATGAGAACTGGAGAACCAGCAGTTTTTTTAAGATTCCAAAACATGAAACATCGACCTCTTAACTCTGTGCTCTCTGCAGTTGCCCCAAAATAATCCACACTTTCATCCCAAAAGACTTCAGGGAATTCCATCACTACCTTGTTCAAGACACCAAATCCAAGACGTTGAATGGAAGCCAATTTCCAATCAGGAAGCGCTGGATAAAACTTGATAGCATTTACTTTTAAACAGCCAAGGGGTACAGTGATCAGGACTGCATCGGCAATGAACTCCATGCCTTTGGCAGTGCAAACTTTGACCTCATTTTTAGTTTCACCCTTTGAATTGGAGTCTTTTACGAGGTACTCAATCTCTGTTACATTGTGTCCAAGGTGGATATTGAGACCACCTGCTAGTGCCTCCATAACAGTGCTATAACCTCCTTTAATCATACAATGAGCTCCCCCAAAACCTCCATAAGCATCATCTTGGTTCCAGTAAGGAAGTGAAACACAACGAAGTTCTGCAGCACAGCCGTACTCTAAATTTGCAAAGTGCCAGTCCATAACCCTCCTTTCTAGTTGGCTTAAGCATTTCTGTTCACTGGATAAATTGTATGATGATTTCAAGTTACCACATGAAGAATCCTTTTCAATTCCATTTTCTGCACCTGCAACTTCTGCAACGTTACTTTCAGGGACTTCTGTGAAGCTAGCATCCACCATCCCACCCAATTCCTCTAATCCTGTCATTGAGGAACCTTGAACCATGCTTGTAACACCAAGATCATTAAGAGGACTTTCATTAATTGCCAACTCAGAAAAACTTGAGCTTGATCGTGCCATCCGCCGTTTTTTTAGAGCATACTCCAACCCTTCTTCAAGAGACATGCGCATTGCTGTATCTCCATTCTGTGCAACAAGCATCACCATATCATCCAGCAGACTGTTGTACTCCATTTCAAGCGCCTCATCTAAATTAACAGGTACTTTTTGACCAGTTACAGAATCATATAGAGGGCACTCACTATTTAGCACTGTCAACTCCAAGCCAAGCTGTGTACAAAGCAATGCAGATGGGTCCGGTCTTCTCTCTGTTGCCACATCGGCCTCGACACCAGTGATAATACTAGCACCTAGATCCACTGGAACAGAAAGTGATGAACGGTCTGTATAAACTCTGCCACCAACCCTATCCCGCGCCTCTAAAACAGTCACATGAAAATTTAACCGCTGTAAATGCCGAGCGGCTGCTAGTCCAGCTGGACCTGCACCAACAACAATTATCTTTTTCTGATCTTCTAAATCAGAATGTGTATCAGCTGTGTCCTCTAGTACTGAATTTAAAATGACTTCTTGTTTATCGATTTGTGAATCATTTTGCAACTCATGTTTGCGAAGATTATGCAAAACCTTTGCACTGTCAATATCACTAAACTCATCTTCATCGTATGAACTTTTTATCTGCTCCAAAGCAGAAGGAGCTCTAGCTGCTGAATCTGCTTCGGCTTTTACATAATAATCCTTTTCTAATAAATCTTGATCTGCAGTCCCACCAGATCTAGAAATGTTCCCTGTTCCAAGCTCCTCCTTGTCTTTACCGTGCATAGTGCTTTCACTTTCAATCTCGTTCTTTACAAAAGAGCTTCTTACTGTCCCCATAATTGCATTGTCTTCCTTAAATTGTAAAACCAATGAAGTTTCATCTATTTCCATTAGAGAAACTCCACATTCTTCAGTATATTTTCTCTCAGATATTGTTAATCCAGAGCAGTCCTGTGCACGTTTATTGCTTTCTTCCATGTTGAGCAACGATATTTGACTTTCATCTCCCACTTGAATGAGATTTTGAACATTAAAGCCATTTTCCTCAGAACCCTTGATCTGACCTAGAATAAAAGCAACCTCCTCCTCTGCATCGACTACTTTATCTCCAAATTTTTCGATATGTGTGCATTCATTTGAAAGCTTCAGCTTTGGCTCAGAATCTGCTTCAGTTTTTTGCTTTTTCACCGCAACACCAACATTTATATACCCCTGTGGCATCCATTGAGGAAAACTGCAAGCCATTAGTTTTCTTAAAAGATATTATCCTTCACAAAATTATAGCAGACAAATTAAGAAATGTAAATTGTGAAATTCAGAGATGGATATAAGGTGCATGATGCCCCAAAGAAAACGAAAAAATGTGATAAATAAAGCCTAAATTTTATTTTGCAGCTGCAACAACCAAACTGATCAGATTATCTGAAGCCTATTTGAACAATAAAAAATCCGTTCAAGTCAGCCTCGTTTAATATTCAATCTTTCATCAGCTCAAAAGAAAAAAAGCATGAAAGCTACCAGTATCCCAAAACAGGGAGAGATTAAACAATAAAGGAAAGAACATATTTAAAATTGCATGGAAATGAGCATCCAATCACCATTAACATCGACAAATATCAGAGTCATTCATTAAAACAATACCATTCTGAACTACAATAACACTAAAATCTGGTGTGCCTACAATAAGGATGAACTGTACTTACACGGTAATCTAAGAAATTGTAGATGTCACGGATAAGAGAGGCTCGCGGTGATTCATCTTGCAAAGGAACAGGACTTACTCCACACTCTGAAAGAGGCAAGATTCGACGTACATCTTTGCCCCAGAGCCACAATATCGAATTTCTGCAGTGTTAATTAAAAAAATAACATTAAAAGGATGCAACTAGTAAATTTGTACAATTATAAATGTGGACCTATAGCTTATGCACCCTGCATTTTTACGACTTAGTGAACTCAAATGCAGAAAACAGAATGCATTATTATAAAAACTTCATGACTGATGGAGATGAGCAGCGCAGAAAATCATTATAAAGCATACAACTAATGTTTATTTTAATAACAGTTAGAGGTTAGCAAAGATTCAATGCAGAAAATAATTAAAAAGTATCCGACTAATGCCAGCCTACATGTTCTTAGAATATCAAATAGGATAACATTTGTAAAACTGTAACTAATGATTCTAACAAAGACTCTAATGGTAAGAACTGTGCAATCTATACTCATGAGCTACACTCCCCCAATTATCACAAGTGCAGACTATGCAAATAAGAAATAATAACAGCAAGCCATATCCAATCTACTCTGGACTTAATAACCTGTACCCCTTTTGGCATGTGGCCATTTTCTCTTTGGCCTGCAGCCATTCTCGTTTTGGCCTGTGGCCATATTTTATTTCAAACCCTGTAGAAGATTATAAGGAAAACAAACATTCGTGAGCTGGAAAACATTCTCATCGCTACCAGAAATAATGAACTGCCATACCCTATCTACCATCTAAAATAATTACCAAGTGAATGCAATTTTGCAATACAAAAAAAAAATTAAAAATATCGCACCATCTTATTTTTGAAGACATTGTCATCCTACAAATCCGTTCATTTCCAGTTACCTAAAAGTCAGATTTACGAGGTTTAGCAAAATAAAATTGTGGATCAAAGGTTTTTTGTTAGAATTTGTGGAAGGGTCCATGATACTTGTGGGTGTGGTATAGATCTACGAAGAGCCAACCTCAAGACTATCGCCCACGATTGCATGTGCATACTCATGAACTATTAAAGCAATAAACACATATATGTCAAGGTAGAATGACTACCAATATATTAAGCTTAGTTGTGTAGGAGGGCCAATAGCCCTCCTCAGATGAAGAATACAATACAAAATGTTACAATGTATTAATCTTCACCCATACCCTCTAACTTCTTCTATAGATAAGTAAAATGGTTTAAGATAGAAAGGAAACTGTCTTTTAGGGATATTAGCTCAAAATGGACAACCTTTATTTTGAGGATAACAACTAAAGATGTTCTTATTTATAAATGACTTATAAATAAAATAAGTCATTATAAACAAGTTATGGATAATGATGTGGAGATAAAGATGTGTTTATCCATAAAGAATTTAATACAAGTGCATCTTGGACAATACAATAGTGTATGTCATAATACACACTATGTCCCCCCTTGAGAAGTACTCTATAAAAAGAAGAGGACAAATGAAGCTATATTAGCCTAAGTAAGTTTCGTCAAAAAAAGATGTTGGCAAGTTGCCAAGTAGCAAACTGGAGTGCTCAAGTACAACATTAACACCCCCTTAAGAGCAAGTGAGACAAACCCCTAACAATAGTCTCAGCAACTAGGCCATGTTGAGTACCCATGTACAATAAGTACAATAAAAAGGCATGATAATTAAAATGATTGAGTTCGAAGATGATGCTTCACAAATTGTACTTCATAAAATCTCCAATGTCCAAGTGTATCGTGTAATGTCCCCATTTTTGGCCTAAGGGCTTTGGACATGTCCCCTGGCCTATTTTTTATGTTTCCCTTAGGCTGTGGGAAAGAACGAGAAAAAGGAAACACATACTACCCTCTTTGAAAGGTGAAAGTGAAGGGGTCACTTAAGTTGTTCTATTTTTACATTTTGAGGAGGGCCCTTTTGTGACTTAAAGGACATAAGCACCTTTAAGTAGGTTTTAAAAGCTAATTGACCTTTATGTACTTAACTCTTCCCTCCTAACTTAAAAGAGTGATTATATAAAGGAAGTTTAGAATTCAATGAAGAGTTATGTTATGTTTTGGATAAATTTGATATCAAGCATGTAACGCTTGACCAAGCATATACAGCTTGGAATAGAGCAAGGACGAAAACCCTTGTTTCTACTAGGGCATCCTCACCTAGGGGATTCCATTGATTTCTCATTGTTTGGTTTGCAAATTGAGCTCTAATTTCAGGTCTTGAAGGCACCTAGGGCAGTGCCTAGGGCTTGTGGAGTGTGGAAGACAATTGTGAGGGTTTGAAGCTCCAAGTAGGGGACAGCGAATTGTATTTAAGGGCTGCTAATAGTATGTGAGTGTAGCAAACAGGGTAAAGGTTGCCAGCGCAGGCTTAGGGCTGTGGATAAGCCCCTAGAAAGGCAGAAAACAATTACTTGCAGCAGTGACTGGTTAGGGCAGCTGGGCAACTTCAGCTGGAAGCTTGGTTGGGTGTTTAAAGGGCTTCCGTAAGCCTATATTACCATCTATTCATTCTGAAAATTAATATTATATTTGTATTAATTTTCAGCTGTGTGTGAAGGGAAAATAGCAGATAAACAAGCACATTTCTGAGTTGGCTTTAGTGGCATTGGCTGGCCAAATTTCAGTATTATGTATGGTGGAAAAAAGGCGGAAATATTCCAGCAGTGGGGCGATTCCCTTTGGGAGATTATTTGAGCATTTTGAGGGGTCAATTGAGGCCAATATAATCATTCATATATTCAGCTATTATTTGTATAATTTTCACATATTTGTTATGAGACTATTCAGCTACAATTGATCATAACATTTCAGATTTCAAGGTATTTACTTCGCTGTGTTTTTCTGAGGGTTTAAAATTTAACTCGACAAGGGTTTGGTCAAGAATAATTCATGAAATGATCATTTCCAAAATTCCTAATTTTTAGCTAATTGTTGGATGGATAAAGGAGGATTTTGATTAGTTTTCGGCGGTATATCAGTTCTGTAGTTGTGTGGATTTAATGGAGAAAGTATTATTTGTGTCCAAGATAATATTCCTACGATGACACATTTAATGGCTAGGGTTTGAGTTACTTATTTCCAGCTTGTTTAAAGTTTGTATGTTTTTGGTGCTTGGCTGCTAAGGTTTCAGGAAAAACTCCGAAATTGTTAAATTGTTCCATTTGGGGACATTACATATCACAATGGGTGTAACAAACAGACGTGCCATAGACTCCATTGTCTAGATATTAATGAAAACCCCTAACAATAGTCTCAGCGACTAGGCCATGTTGACTACCCATGTACAAGAAGTATAATAAAAAAGCATGATCATTTAAATGATTGAGTTTGAAGATGATGCTTCACAAATTGTACTTCATAAAATCTCCAATGTCCAAGTGTATTGCAATGGGTGTAACAAATAGACGTGCCATAGACTCCATTGTCTAGATATTAATGAATGACAAACAAAACTAAGATCGGTGTGGATGACATTCCATCCTACTAGAATACATGGGTTTAGAGCTGCTATAACTACCAAGTCAATATGGAAATGGTGTTGAATACGAGAATCTCCTTAAAATTGTACAATATCAATTACAAAAATACACACTTTGGCACAAAACAGTGTATCTTTGATGATCAAGGCACGAGTGGAATGAATCCACTACACAAGGTGCCTAGTAAGTGCTTGACCAAGTTGTCAAGAAGCAAACTGGGGTGTTAACGTACAATCATTATCAATATGGATCCCGACAAGCTGGCATGCCATGTGTACCCATATGTGAGGTATCAAAAGAATATGATTGGATGGCCTTACAAATGCAGGATGCAAGAACATCAATGAAATTTGTTGTAGCTTACATAAAAGAATGAATAATTGCCCCACTATTTTCCTTTTGGAATAATATGCGATTTCAGAAAAATCATGACGACATTCTTTTGTATGTGAAAGTCATTGCAAACTATTGCTGTCGCAATAACACACTGCCTGCTTCAACCACATCACCTAGGCGATACCTCCTCCAACTAGATTTCTTATGAAAACATATGCACTTCCAAATAAAAAAATCACTGAGAAATCCTTATGGTTATTGCAAACTACCATTGTCACGATAACACATTATCTACTTCAACTAGGTGTCACCTAGGCAAAGCCTCCTCCAGTCTGAAATTTCAAGTTATATTTGGATTCCTCATTAAAAAATGCTCATCTTCAAAAAAAAAATCTGAGAAATTCTTTCATATGTGAAAATTAAGGTTGTTGCAAACTATCGTTGTTGCAATAACACACTACTTGCTTCAACCAGATGTCCATTGGTGATGCCTCCTCCAATATATAATTTAATGTCAGATTTGGATCATTCATGAAAAAATACACACTTTCATAAAAAAACACTGAGAAATTCTTCTGTATGCAATAGTTATGTTTGTTGCAAACTATCATTGTCGCAATAACAAACTACTTGCTTCAACCGAGTGTCCCCTAGGCAATGCCTCCTCCAATCTGAAATCTGATCCAATATTTATATCAGATCCAATATTTATATTCCTCTTGAAAAATTATATGATTTTAAAAAAAAAGGGCACTCTGAACAAAGGTCATATAAGGAAGTTATGTCCGTTTCAAGTTTTGGAAATTGGGAAAGACAAGGTATCTTCTAGGCAACAACTTGCACACTGTTAAAACATAGTGAATTTCACTATTTTTTTGGAGACCTAAAAAAATTTTAAAATTTTGATTTTTCAACACTAAAGCCCAAAATTTTCGGAGGCTAAAAAGAGTACTGAGCCACTTAATGATTAGGCTTTCAATGGCTGAAAGAACACAAAAAATCAATAACAAATGGTTTTCATGGATGATAACACAAAAAACCAGTCGGAGGGCAATGACATGCAAATTGCAACTTCCATAGAACATAAGTTGTGTAGAGAAGGCGCCTAACCAGAAAGATTGCAGAAGGCCATAAAGGCTAGTGCCATGCGTCAAAGAAACCACAAAAAAAAGGCTGCAACACTTTTATTTGGATTTTGCTTTGTATTTATTTTTATTTTATTTTTCAATTTTAGGGGGAAAAAAATACAGAAAACCAGCAATACCTGCCAAAACAACTGCATGCCAAAAAATAAATCCAACCTCAATTAGATGAGCAACATAGCTCTGTTTTTTTATGAAATGAATGTCAAAACTGACCTTGGACATTATAGGTGCAATGGAATGGTTGAAACTTCTCAAGTAAGATCTGAAAGTGGCGAAACCAGCAAGATCCCTCTAATGCAACTTTGACAGAAAACCCATGAAATTGAAGAGAAAATAATTTTCATCGATGAAAATCATTCATTCAACAAAGTGACGCTTAGGAGACCTCTGATACTGTGTTAGAATATTGTAAGGGCCCACAATAATAGTGGATTTGATATAGGTTCCAGAATATGTGAAGAGCCAACCTCGAGAGTATCATCCACGATTGACAGTGCTTACCTTTGAACCTTTAAAACAATAAACACAAATATTGCAAGGTAGAATGACAACCAATATACACTAAGCTCAGATGTGTAGTTGGGCTAATAGTACTCCTCCCATGAAGAATAAAATACAAAAGGTTAGAATGGCTTAACCTTCACCTATACCCTCTAACCTCTTATATAAATAGGAAAGCAGGTTTAAGATAGGAAGGAATCTCTATCTTTCAGGGATATTGACTGAAAATAAACAAGCCTATTTTGAGGATAACCACTAAAGGTATTTTTATTTATAATTATGTGCACATCAAGGTGTGTTTGTCCATAAAGAATATAATACAAAAGCATCTTAGACAATACAATAATGTCCTAATATACACTTAACATTTTTTATACCAAGCAAATAAACACAATCCAACACAACCACCAGTCCCTATTGCAAATGCATTTGCAGATTAATTTTCAAGAAATTCTAAGGCCATTTGTCAAACAGAAAATCACAAAACATTATTTCAATTGCTAATTTTGCATTCTGAAGAATGCAAAAATATTACATATTACTTCTTGTTTGAACATCTTGAAGCAGTTGTCGGCCAACATTGACAAAACTGTGACTGCCACATAAGGAAAAATGAGAACCAAAACTCAAAATTTGAACCTCCATAACCCTACATGCCCATTGCATACACTGTATTTTTGCATTCTTCAAAACACTGGCCACTACAGAAGGGACTTTAATGTCTGCCTTAATAAACCAATATCATCTTCATTCTTCAACAAGGACAAAATTTTCAACAGAAACACTAAAAACACTCCCAACGCATGGAACTCTCTCTCAAGGCACACTAACTGCCGGAAATCTCTCCCAAGGCACACTAACTGCTGAAGACAAAGGCATCCACATTTCAACATAATTCATATAAACCTTTTTATTTCTATCGCATTTCTCTGTGTAAACAATCTCTATTTCTCTTTCCAATATAAATTTTTAGTTTACGGATTGTTTGATGCACAAGGAAAACAAAGCATATTTCTAAGTGCACCTTTTCTTTTTAGACTACATAGTTCCCTCTTAAACCCATTTAAGAAACTAACAATACCATTTCAAAATATTCCTCAAACAAACTTTCCCTAAGAAGCAAAACCAAGATAACTATTACATAAATTAGGATTTAGTTAGGCAAATTACTAGTTATCATGTTTGCTAAAATAAGGTACATTAGTTCATTTACTATAAGCATGTATTTGTTACACATGTAGTTTGTTAAGGGCTGCAAGCTTATTGAAAGCAGCCATCAAGCAATGTATTTCACGGCTTTTTCAATAAAATATATATGGTATTAGAGCCATTACAGAAGCTTGTACACTAAGACAGCCATTTTATTTTTGTGCTGAGATTTGAATTTAAGAAGTACCTTTGTTGTTGGGTGTTTCCTCACATGAAATTTGGGCATGGGAATAAAAACTCCATACCCCAGATTCTGAGTGCAGCTGTACATGGTAAGTCTGGTATAGTGAGCACTCTGTTGGTTGGCGCATCAGAATACTAGCAGTTGCCCCGATGGTGCAAGGAATGCCAGAAGGGAGGTAACTGTTTGTTCTCAGGTATCACTATATTGGCAACATGGACGAATGGAAGCAACAAGATAGACTCTGGGACCCCAAGGTCTTGTCCCCATATTAGCAAAATATTGCATCGTTGATTTGAGCCGCACATAAGACATATGGGTCAGGTGAAAACATAATGTAATAGAAGGCTACAATGTGCCTGCTAAGCTATGATGCATTGCCAAGCAATTCATTCACTGTGAAATAAATTTTATCACAGAGAGAAGATTGATTTAGTAAATATTAATATAAATACTTTACATATCATATCATATCTTTACACTATAATATACGTTTGTATGTTGAATTAATCTATTAAAAATTTAGATCTTAAAAAAAATTTATCAAAAAGACTTCTTATAATTTTATGGAAAGAGAAAGCCTCGATTCTTTAAATTAATAAATATTTTAACAAAATGTGAAATAGTAATAAGGTTCGAAATACAGGCAAAATTCAAATCTTCGATAAGAACGTAAAACATATGATTCTAATTTTGATGTAATTAGTGAAGTTAAACGAGCATTGAAATTTTTTTCTCTTATTTCATGGACTACCAATTTTTAAAAATATTAATTAAATTAAGAACTACCTCAAAAAAACCTTAATTTAATTTAGGTTAGCGCTTACATTATCCATGCTGGAACCCAGTTGGACGGCCCATGCAAATATTTACTAAATTAATTGGACCTTAAACATCACATCTAAAGCCAGTTCACAATTTCGAATCTTAATTAATAGAAATTAATCAAATTTAATTAGAAGAGTCTAGATTGGGAATAATTTATTGGATCTTTAACACTGGAACGCTCTCAGCAGTCCGATCAAATAAGGTGTTGGAATATTGTCCGTTGGAATGCTAATTAATCTCAGCCCAGCTGTGTGACAGAGGGCAAAAAAATAAATTAAAATTGAACAATATAAAAAACAAATATATTAAAAAAGAAAAATAGGGAAACAATAACCAGTTGCACATACACAGCTTCGAATTCCAGAAAAAATAACTGAAATATATGCGCAAGCGAGACAAACAAAAGATTCCTGCCATGTGCTCCACCATCTGTCATGCAGACAGCAACAGGACCCATTACAAAACATGCCACAGAGCGATGCAGAAGTGTTGGTTTTATGACCATACGCGATATTGAGGTATTTAAGAAACAAGGCAGTTTCCAGTGCGGCAGTGTAAATTAGTGATTTATATTTGGGAGTGTGCGGTGTACTGTTGCAGTGAACAAGCTGTGGTGCAACTGCAAGGAGGAAGATTTTTTTCCTTTCCTTCCTGCAAAGCAATCTTCCTTTTATTGTCTGTTGACAGGCTATACCAACAGAGAATGACATCATCGACGGTGTTTCTTAAGGCTATGGTGTTGTTTGCCTTGGTGCTTAACGTCCTTGTGCCTTTGGCAAGCAATCAGGGGCCTGCACCTACTCCCACGAGTGATGGTAAGATTTGATGCCTTATTTTTTAATATCATGAGCCACCACAACTACGGAGCCTTCTTCAAAGAGCAAATCATTTCTGCTCAGGGCATTCCTTCTCCAGTTTTAAAATCCCAGAGCTCTCTGATCGACAGCACCCCTTCAGTGACAGTTGCAGCCTCTGGCTCTCAGAACAATGCCTCTCTAGCGTCGACCTCCTCTGCTACGTTCATTGAAGAAGTGTCTATAGCAGATGCTTCACAGATATGTAATCAACATACCAAGCTAGCGTTTATATAGACGCAGAGATAAAGCAGTTGAAGAAGGCCGCATTTAAGTCGGTATGGTGACCTATTGCAGTCACGTGGCACGGTAGATAGAATAAAAATGTCAACAAGCTGTATAATCAATGAAAAAACACAGTGAAAGACATTCCCACGAAATTAGGTATAAATGACAACTAGCAGGGACAAAGACAAGATTGGCATCTCACAGATCCGCAGATGAATCTAAGGAGAGTTCCCCTCGGTAGAACGCCTCCAGCGTAAAAACCCCATATCCCATCAATATCTGATATTCCGTACAGATTCTAAGGACAGCTGTACATGGTGAGTCTGGTATAGTGAGCACTCTGTTGGTTGGCGCATCAGAACACCATGAAAGGAACGTGAGTGGTGAGTGTGGAGTGGCATGTGTGAAGCAGCATGAGCAGCATGGAATAGCGTGGGTAGAAGAATTGACAAGCAGAGGTGTTGGGCGCATCGGATCTGCTCTAATGTGAGAAAAGCATGAGAAGCGCAGCCATACATAATCCAGCACAGCCGTACATTGATTCAGTGCAAGTGCTTATAAAGTTTAAAGTAAAATAATTCTATAAAATTGGGATTAAAAAATATCTTTATGAAGTTTAGGCAGAAATATTTTAAATTTTATAAACTTTATAAACTTTAATCTTTAAAATTTGATACAATATTTTTAATCTATGCTTGGGGACTCAGATAGGTCAATAACTTTTGATCTTGTAAAAAAATTTCAGTAAAATCTTGCCAGAATGTTTGCGGTAGTCTAACAAAACGATTTGTTCTTGTATTTTGGTTTTTTAAATTGTCGATTTGTGGGATTTTATAGTTTTTGCAAAGGTAGTTGGTCTACATTTGTGGTCCGCAGTGTCAGCATACAAAATTTACTTTTGCCCAAATCTCAAAAGCTGACCAGGAGTCTATGGAATCATAAGATATTGTTTATGAGTATTAAAGGTAAAACTTTAACAAATTTGTGTCAAACAAAGACCAGAGATTTATTAATGATCCTAAAGATTATGAGAAAACACATAAAGAAGCTTTAATGCTTCTAAAGTTGTCTGTTGTAGACACATTAGTACCAGAAGTACGAAACGCCACTATAGCGTCGACATTGTGGAGAGGCATAAAAGAAAAGTACCAAGCGTCAGACACTAGCAGGCATTGTATATTAAGAATCTCTTGTTTTCTACTAAGTTGCAGGAAGGAGGATCAATCTCTGAATACTTATTGTGGCCAAGATCTTAGTGATCAGTTGTCTACTATCGAGAAACCAATGGATAATCAAGATTAGGTAGCTTTGGTTATACAAAGATTGCCATTGTCCTATGATTCATTTGTTGAGTCCATGCACTTGACTTTGAGAAGCTATGACCAATTCTTTTGTAAAAAAAGCAGAGGCACGATCAAGGGGAAGCATCAACTTCAAGCACTACAAAAACTGTATTCACTGCACAGCCAGGATCAGTTAGAAGCATCAGCTTCAAGCACTAAAAAGAGTGCATTCAGTGCCTAGCAGTTCATCAAATGACTCCGTCAAAGGCAATAATATATCCAAGGGATCAAAATGCAAATATTTTTACTGCAATGAGCCTGGGGATTTTAAGAAAATTTGTCAGAAAAGACAGAGTAACTAGGATCCCCAGAGAGAATCAAAGCATGCAAATATTGCTAAGAATGATGAACAAGAGGTGAAGGGCAAATTTCCATTTGTTTTATCGCAGGACCAGTCAATTAAGTCCACAAGATAATATTTTGATTCAGGTGCATCCCAACATTATGCATCTCATAGAGACTGGTATGTAACTTTTGCTAAAGATTAGAGTAGAAATGAATTTGTTTCTTTAGGTGATGGTAGGAATCACTATGTTAAAGGATGTGGAGATATTCATGTCACACTAAACATTATTGTGAGTTATACTTTTAAAAATATTTGATATGTTCTTGTTATGAAGAAAAAACTTGTGTGTTAGTGATATAACAAAGAATCCCACTCTTTCGGTAAAATTTCAAGGCAACAAATGTATGGTCACAACTCTTCATGATAACAAGGTGATTGCAATTGGTATTGGTGAAAGGGTTTGTAAATACTTATTAATCCCAAATCAGTAAATGCTCGTGCACTAGCAGCGGCAGAGAATAACAGTGTCCTTTAGCATGAGAGGTATGGACACATAAATCATCAGTATTAGTTTGCACTTAGCAAGACTAATATGGTGAATGGACTACCATCGATTTAGAAAAGTTGGAATGTATGTACATGGTGACAAATGGGAAAAGTCAAAACAGAGTCAACACCCAGTAGATAATGATAAAGCATGGCGTGCCAAAAGAGTCTTGTATCTAGTACATGTTGATTTGCATACTCCAATGAAGACAATCACTGTATCTGAAGCAAAGTATTTATTTTTGTTGGTTGATGATTTCTCCAAGAAAATGTGGGTCTATTTTCTCAAAAAATAAGTCACAAGTGTTTTTCTCATTTTGTAGCATGGAAAGCCTTGGGGGGGAACAAACAAGTAACAAATCAAAGCTATCAGGTCTGATAATGTAGGTGAGTGTTTCTCAAGACAATTTCAAGAATTCTACAAGGAGGATATACATAGACAATATACAACTTTGTACATTCCATAATAAAATGAGATCAGAGAAAGGAGGAATACGACGGTTATGGAAATGTCAAGGTGCTTCGTGCACAACCGGAATGTTCATATCAATAATGAGCCAAAGTTGTGAATACAATGGTCTACATCCTTAACCAGTGTCTTTGTAAAGCATTGCAAGATGTCACTCTCGAGGAAGCATGGTCAAACAGGAAACCATTTGTAAGTGACTCGTGTGTTTTCAATTGTGTTGTTTTTACATTAATTCCTAATGAGCAAGAAAATTAAATACAATGAACAAAATATATAGGTTTGTTGGTTACAATGAGCAATCAAAACAATACAGCATACTAGATGTCTCTACAAACAAAATTGTTAATAGTAGAGATGTGGTTGTAAATGAAAAAATATATTTCTGCTCAAAAGATGGTAAATCTACATATAATATTGTATGGGTGACCACTAATAATTCTGAGATAAGCTCTAGTGTTGAAATAAAACATGGCTCAAAGCCCAAAACCTCTGAGGAGGAAATAACGGGGGTGGTGGTCAGGGTGGCTTATAAAGAATAAGAGTGAAATTCCATCTTCAAAGCCAAATAAAGGGGGCCAACAACAAAGACCGAAGTGGTATTATACCACTAAGAAGGATGTTCCAGAAGGTGAATTTCCACAGCGAATAGAAGGTCAATCTACACAATCAGGGAAACAAATCATGCAAAGTGATAAGCAAGTAAATTTTCCAATTACTTTTGTTGTTTCACAGGCATTTTAACCAAGCACATTTGAAGAGGCCAAATTGAAACAGCCATGAAGATAGAATTTTAGGCCATGATTCAAAACAAGACTTGGGTGTTGTCTATATTACCCCGAAGGAAGAATCCTATTCGTTGTAAATGGATTTATGAAGTCAAAAGTAATCAGATAGTTCTTTGGACAGGTACGAAGATCAACTTGTCCCTAAAGGATATGCACAACAAGAAGGGGTATGAAGAGACCTTTTCCCCCATTGCAAAGATGGTGGGTAACCAAGCACATTTGAAGAGGCCAAATTGAAACAGCCATGAAGGTAGAATTTGAGGCCATGATTCAAATTCAAAACAAGACTTGGGTGTTGTCTATATTACCCCAAAGGAAGAATCCTATTCGTTGTAAATCGATTTATAAAGCCAATTGTAATCAGAAGGTTCTTTGGAGAGGTACAAAGATCAACTTGTCCCTAAAGGATATGCACAACAAGGGGTATGAAGAGACCTTTTCCTCCATTGCAAAGATTGTGGGTAACCTTTCAGCTAGTAACCATCTCCATTGTTGCTCTGTTTGGATGGAAGGTATATCAAATGGATGTTGAAAGTGCTTTCTTGAATGGTGGCTTGGAGGAGTAGGTCTATATAGTTCAGCCACAAGGATTTCAGGTTCTTAGGAAAGAACATTTGGTTTGCAGGCTGGTTAAGTTCTCTTATGAAGTTAAGCAGCCTCCACAAGCTTGGTATTTTAAAACTGATCAATATCTTAGAGATTCAAGATTTAGAATTAGTTATTATGAACCCAATTTCTACATCAAATTCAATGGCAATGACTAAGTGATCCTAATTGTCTATGTTGATGATATTTCCATCACCATAAGCGCGGCCAATATAATTCAACAAGTGAAATTTGATATTTCAATCACTTTACGTGCAGCTGATATGACTCAAGAGGTGACATTTGATGCTTGTTATTTTTTTTTAATAACATGTCTAAACCTCCTACATCATTGTTTAGGTGTATAATTTTGGAAATATGATCATGCTATTTTTGTATCACAAACTAACTAGGCCAAAGCCCTTTGGTAAAAATCCAAGAAAAATGAATGTAATCCAACATCTACACCTATGGAAATTGGTATAAAACTCTCAACTGATTCACCACAGATCAATGAATCAGCATATCATCAATTGGTGGATAGTTTAATTTATCTTACTACCACTCAACCGGACTTATGTTTTGCAATGAGTTGCCTTTCAAAATTCATGTCTATGTAACAAGAAGAACATTGGCAAAAGCTGAAAAACAAGTACTTAAAATTTTCAAAGGAACTCTCAACTTTAGCCTTATATATCAAATATCTAAAAACTTTACTATTATATATCAAAGATCTGCAAATGTTTGGATATAGGAAGTCTACAACAGGGTTTGTATTCACTCTTGGTCCAGAAGTAATTTCTTAATAGGACAAGCTGCAACATACAATTGCCTTATCCTCCACTAAGGAAGAATATAAGACAACCATCAATACAGATTACGAGCCAATGTAGTTATGAAGTATATTCGTCGACCTTCAACTTGACCAAACAGCATCAACCTCACTTTTCTGCACAATCCGAGTGTTCTCAAGATGGTGTAGAACCCGATTTATCATGCCAGAACCAAGCATATTGAAGATCATCATCATTACATTGAACAATTGGTAGATATTGAAGACAATTGTCTTTATTATTGTCCTAGAGTGGAGCAGATAGTTGATAGAATGATCAAACCCCTTGGAATAGATAAATCTGTCAGAATTAGAGATAAACTTGGGATTGTATCTGGTTTAGTCATTAGGAGTGGTATTAGATAAACTATAATTTAGTTAGTTAAGCTAATTGTTATCATGTTTGCTATGATGAGGTAGATTAGCTTGTCTATTATAAGTGTGTATCTATTACACGGTAAGTTTACTTTTTAAGGCTCAAGTTTGATGGGACATGTAAGAAAATTCAGGAAATCCTTGAAAAGGTGCAAATACTAGTAATTATCAAAATAAACTAGCAATCACATATTACACATACTTTGGCATAGCTTGCAACAATGAAGTAGATTTAATATATTAGAACTTAGATTGGGCTCAAGAATCGCAAACTTGAGTGGAAGGAAAGTCACCTTTAACTTTTAAGGATCAACCTGGGAAATGGAAAATTAAAAAATTGCCGCTGGTACTGGAGGCTGGCAGTTTTACCAGAATATTTAGTGGAAGCCACTGGAGACCAGCAGATCAAAATAGGAATCCTTCAATCTGGCAATGGAAGAACAGTGTATGACTAAGTGGAAGGTTTGATTCCTAAAGTCCTTAGTTCATGGGGTTCTAGTCCTAGATTAGAAGGCTTAAGCCTTAGAAGAAAGGTTGGCCTTTTGAAATCCACATTTGTGGAAGGGGATGAGCTCATTACAAATGCAGTTATCCTATTTTCGAATTACAAAGCATTGATTAAAAAACATGATGGCAAATGATATTAGTAAAGCTAGCCACTTAGTTACTTCCGCTCACATAAGTAGTGTCTACTGTCTATAGTTACTTCCGCTCACATAAGTAGTGTCTACTGTCTATCTTCACCATCTGATTTAGTATTCAAGTAGTTGCGTACTGCAATCTATCAGCCTGGCAATCTGCATTTGGAAAACCAAGCATAAAGCCTTCATCCTAAAAGGGAAAAGGGTTTTGCACCGGCTGGCTGAAATGATTGGCACTGAACTTAAGGCTGAGTGGAGAAAATTTTAAGGAAAATGAAAGATATGCACAGAAATATGTTAGGATTCACAAACAATGATAAGACTAGAATGCAAACATGATCTGTACAAGATGAATGGAAAACATGAAGCCCAACTTCTCTACATGACAATGGTGACAACCTGCAAACACAAGAGCCTGCCAAATTTGAAGACATCTTTCAACACTGATGGAGCGCACACCTCAAGCTAGTGATTGAGTGAACGCCTCCCAAATCAACTCCAGGATGACAGCCAGCCCAGCCAACCAAGAAGTAGCACACAGTATCTCTTGCTCATGTTTAGTTTTCTTCATTTTGTGTTACTAGTTATAGGGTTAACACAATTACTCTGTAGACAGAACCAAAGCATATAGCAGCCATGTCAGCGAGAATGATTTCTCCAAGCCCAGGGGACTACAATCAAATTTAAGCATATGTGTCTAAAAAGAGGCAACTATGGGTATTAGATGTTATATTTCAGATACAGTACAACATGGAGACAACAGTGCTAATATTTTCAAAGAGACCACTGTAAAACACTACAATGGAGGAGTACTGGTGCACAAACTAGAATGTTTTGTTTTTATAATATGTATAATTAGTACAAATTGTCCAAAAAATTTCCTGAAAGAGCCAATACCAGAGGCTCTGAAAAACACAGTGCAAGCATCTTTACAGTTTCTGAGGAACAAATGCAAACATTGTTGCACAACGTGCATATGTATGTTCAAATTTTTAACTCACTGACAATTGGATTTGGTATTATTGCAATCCCTCTAAATACATCCATTGCAAGACGACCACGGGTAGGTGACCATATATTATCAGTCTCTAATGACACATTCAGCTGTCAGCATCAAGCTCCTAGTAAATGAATTGTAACTGCAGAAGGGCAGTTTATGATAATCAAGGGACAATAATCTCACATAAGCTGATTAATTATCATCTCTAAGTAGAAATAGCATGATAACAACCACACAGTATATAAACATAAACCAATACGAGTAAGCCATAACACATCTTTCCTAAACCATATTGCATCTTTCCTAAACCATAACACATCTTAGGTAAGCCTCATATGTTCATTGTTTTTACATCTATAATATAACAACCAAAAACTGACAACAGCTTACACAAAAAAATAGTTCATATGCAACCAAAAATAGCACAAAAGACCAGTAAGCCTTAATAGCATAACCAGCAGTAGCATAGACAACCAAACATAGCACAAACGACCAAAATAAGCACCCAACCAGATAAAAACAAACTAACAGTTGAAATTAGACAAATACGTAAAAAATTTAGGAAATAGAAAATGACTGATAACACTCCATCCTAAAGACATTCTAATATATCAATCCGTTTGATGATTCAAAACATTTCTATGAATTTTGTGAGCGAAGACACAATGAGAACTAAAATTATAAACAGGCTAACCTGCATTCCAAGTATTCTTGTAGCCCTCCCCTGCGCTTCAAAACTTCTTTGAATCTTATCTTTTCAGCTGGCCCAGGTTGACGCATTTTTAGTCCAGCAGCAACAGCTGTTTCCTCACCAGGCACTACCAGTCCCCACAAACTTGAGATAAGCCCGCCCCTGGTCCTGCCTCTACCAGAACGTTCTTTGTCACTAGTCTTAATTTCATTAGTTTCTTCCCCATTTATTAGTACATCCCAATCACTATCTCCTTCGTATGCCATATCACCAAATTTTCGTTTCTTCACCTGTCTGGAAGCTCGTTGTAAATCTGACTGTTTCTTGCCTTTGTCCACATCTAATGTTTTAACTGCAGCATCTTTCTGCAATCCTTCAAGATTGGAATCAAATGCTTTTCCTGCCTTTGTACCTTTACTGGTATGCATGTTCTCAACAGGTACTGAAGGTGAATCTTGTGAGGAGGCATTTGTTTTCTGCCACTTTATACTAGCATCTATTCCCACAGCTTCTTTCATATCATTCTCTGAGATAGATATCTGTCTTGAAGACGAATCAACTTTAGGCAATTTTTTTGAAGTTTTGGAACTCTTTATATTCTTCTCAAGCTGTTCAATATTTTCGTCTGAATTTCGGGCAACATTACATTTCAGACTTTGGTTCATGTCTCTAAATGTCTCTGCACCCTTTTCTACATCCAATTCGAAAGCATCCTTGACTTCACGCTTTTTTAATCTGCGAGGCTTTTTTGCTTTGGCTATTACTTCATCAGCTTCTCTAAGAACGAAAGTATCTTCTAAATCTTGGGAACTGTTACCTTTCAAGCTCTGGTTCATGTCTTTAGTTATCTCTACAGCATTTTCCACAATGGCTTTTAAATCATCCTTAAGCTCACGATTATTTAATCTGCGAGGCTTTTTCATTTTTGCTGGTATCTCATCTGCTTCTTTAACGCCGATATTATCCTCCAATTCTTGGGCAGTGATAATTTTCAAGCTTTGGCTTATGTCTGTACATGTGTCCACAGAGTTTTCCACATCTGCTTCTAAACAATCCTTGGCGTCACGCTTTTTTAATTTGTAAGGCTTTTTTATTTTGCTTGGGACTTCATCTACTTCTGTGGCACCAAGAGTATCTTCCAAATCTTCAGTAACTTTATCCTGAAAGCTTTGGTTTATGCCTGCAAGTGTATCAGGCACATTTCCCATGTCTGCTTCCATACTATCCTTGACCTCACCCTTTTTTAATCTGCGTGGTTTTTTTATTTTGGCTAGCAATTCATCTGCTTCTCTAATAGTAATGTCTTTCACTGAGCTTTGATTCTCATCTCTAGACATATCCATCATAATTCCTGTATCATCTTCTGACATATCCTTGACCTCACCCTTTTTAAATCTGAGAGGCTTTTTTATTTTGGATAGTGTTTCATCTGCTTCTCTAACAGTGATGTCCTTCACTGAGCTTTGATTCTCATCTCTAGATATATCCGCCATGTTTCCTATATGATCTTCCAAAGTATCACTGACCTCACCCTTTTTTAACCTGCGAGGCTTTTTGATTTTGGCTGGCATTTCATGTGCTTCTCTAATTATCTTGTCTTTTATTGAGCTTTGATTCTCATATCTAGATATCTCCATGACATTGCCTGTATCATCTTCTAAACATTCCTTGACTTCTCCCTTTTTTAATCTGCGAGGCTTCTTGATTTTGGCTGGTGTTTCATCTGATTCTCTAACAGTGCTATCTATAGATGAGTTTTGATTCTTGTCTTTAGAAATCTCCATCATATTTCCTGCATCATCTTCTAAAACTGTTTTAACCTCTGCCCTCCTCAGACGTTGAGGTTTTTTGAACTTAGCCTGAGTTTCTTCTCCATCCGGGTCATCTCGCATCCTATCCATCATATCCTTTGGCTTTAATTCAGGCTGAATAGTTTCTTTCCCACCTTGGTCAGCTTGCATCCCGTGGACATTATTCACAGATACTGACAATGGGAGATCTTCAACCCTTTCTCCATCAGGGTCAGCTCGAATCTCAATCATGACATTTTCACCTTCCACCCCTTCCTGTTTATCAGCCATTTTAGTAGATCCATCCAGACCCACAACATATTCCATTGTCACAGATTCCATACCATTGCACTCTGAAACATGCATGCACTCCGTGGCCTGAGAAGAAAAACTCTTCTTGCTATGACTTTCTATTCCCAATTCACTGTTACCATTAGCGCTATCATCACTCATATGGTTGTCCTGCATCTCCTGAAGTTAGCAGTAAAAAAATTCAATAAATAACAGATTGCAGAAGATTTCCCCCGTGTACTCCAATAGCCCATAATCCAAAAAAAATAAACTTATTACAACCGACATAAACTGCCCTTGAATTCAAAAAATATCATGGTTCACAACAGTAGTTTTTTTTCAATGGCATGTTTGAGAGGGTTTCGTGACATGATTCCTTTAATTGGAACCCTGACAGAAAGAAACCCTAAACTGCCGCCCCGCCCCACTCCCCAAGTCTTTCTAAAACTAGATCCCAAAATGGATGAAAGCCCGAGGAGAAACAAAATAGCCATAAAATTAACAGAAAACACTTTGAAATGATGCACAGCATAACATACCTGTTGCCTTCGACTGCAGATCGGAAGAAAAATTGAAATTTAGCCCTAGTAATGATCTTTATATAAAAAAGGGATTTCAACTCAAATTTGTCCCGAAGATAACCATTCTGGCCAAAAACAAGATAATATAAGGCGTACGAATAACATTACAGCATGAGATGAGGTGAAAACCATGAATTCTCGATCTATTCCAAGGGTTTGGACATGAATGAATAACAACATTGACACACATCATCCATCCATATATGACGAGCATGCTATGTATCCATCGCATCATGCTAACTATTTTAAGTCTTACCTCTTCATATTCCAATTTCGAGGGAGCGACCAACTTCTTTCTTTTGATTAAGGCCAAAATAGGATGATATCAACTTTTTTCCTCTCACCATAAATTTGTTAAGGAAAATGAGAAAATATATATATATATATATCAACGAGGATGAGTTGGGTGTTGAGTGTGGGATGGGATGGGATGGGATGGGATGGGGGCGTCAAAAAATATTAAAAATGAAATATATATACGTATATATATATATCAACCAAGGTTTTTATATTTCTTTGTTTTGTTTGGAGATACTTGTGGGTCAATGTTATTTGTATAATTGATGATTTTTATTTCTGATGGTTATCATTTTTTTATATTCACTTTATTTTATTTTATTTTTTTCTTCTTTTCATTTATTTATTTTGTTCTTTATTAAATATTGTATAGAGATATATTATAATTTAATTATAGATTTATTGTTGTAGTTTTTTTTGAATTATGTGGAATGTTAAAAATAATTAATGTTTGGTTTTTTAGTATATTAAATTTATAATGGTTATAAAACTAAAAAAATAATAAATCAAGCGTTTATGTTAAATTAAAGAGGACTACAATACATGAAACTATAATTTTATAATATAATTTTAACAACATATGTTTATAGATTAATATAATTTTGAGAACCACATTTTAATTGAAGAAAGTTCTTTGTTGCTTACATTTTAGTATAAAATTTATAAATAACCAAAAAGTTGTTTACTGTTCTATTTTAACATAAGACAATTAGATTAGTAAACATGGAAATATTGTCCTTAATATTTTTTATGAGTCTTTCAAAATCACTTTAATCTTAATAAAATCTGCCAAGAAGGGTTTTTTATTAGATTGGATCAATCATATTTATCAATACCACTTTTTAAGAATGTTAATATTGCATATATAGGATATAATATCAATCCCATCTTTGTTACAACTTTCTGGCAGCATGAATAACTAATTAGCATATAGGGCAGAAGAAAACCATAAACGTGCTAAAGGGCATAGCTGGTATTTAGGCCAAAGCACTCGACAGTTTCACTTGTCAAGTCTGAGACACATTAATGAAAATAGCAATGGGACTCAATAAAAGGAAAGGTTTTTTGTTGCTATGTTGACTTCAACAAAGGCTTTTGTACCGTTCCGATAGAAAGCTTATGGTTCAATATGGAAAATATCATAATATAAATTATCTCATATATATACACAGTAACAAAACTTCAAAACCTTATATATGAATGTTTCAGGATATATCGGGGACAAACAGGGTTGCCCTTTGTCATATACATATATATTTTATATATTAATAAAATGCAATAGTGGTATATACATACAATAGGGCGAACATTTATGAATTTGTTATAAAGTTGCTCTTATATATATCTATTTTAATACCATATATTGTGGTTTGCAAGACCATCTATCTACTCTTGAGCGCTTTTGCAGAATATGGGGATGCAGGTCAATATCAGCAAGACTAAGGTTATGATGTTTCTTAATATAAAAAACAACATCAACATGAATTTTATTACAATGGAATTCTCGAAGAGGTTGCGGATGTATAAATACCTTGGCATCGATTTCAACAAAAAGCTAAGCTGGTATATGCAGGTATAAAATGACACTAGGTGGGTGGAAGGCTTTCTATGCCTTCAGAATAAGTGCCGTGAAGCGGAGTTGTGGGATTGGAAAACTATTCAAACCTTGTTCGGTCTTCTTGTGCTGCCAGTTGTTCTTTATAATGAATTATGGGCCTAGCAGCACTACTGTAACACAATGGAAACAAATTGAAAGAATCCAAAAGCGCTTGAAACAAGCAATGATTAAAATCAAATATCCATATGACATCATGCTAAGTGAAATGGGAGCTCAAACTATCGAGGCACTTGTTATGGTTCGCCTTTTAAGCTATTTAAAAAGAATCGAAAAAATGGAAGAGGATATATGGCCTAAAGTTGTTTTTAGTGATACACTATGTAAGCGAAAAAGGACATGGATGCAACAAAATATCACATGGATGAGTAAATGAATATTCAATTCAATATGTGCCCCACAAATAATAAAGGCATAAAAGTCTTTGTTATGGAGAAATGCTTACAAGAAAATTGGGGAAGCTAGATCGGGAGGAAGAAACTATATTATATAAATGAGTTCAACCCCACTTGTGATCAATCCAAAAAGCGTACATAGGAGCCAACATTTCTTGGAGGTCCTAAAATTCTTATTGCTCAGCTGAGAACCAATGGTCTCACCAATCGTTGTACCGGGCGTTGGAAGAGGCCTAGGAGGCTTGGAAGAGAGAATTTGCAGATTTTGTATCTGGAAAAGTGGAAACTGAATAGCACTTTATTCTAGAATGTGAGGCCTACAAAGATAGCAGAGATTATTTCGTTGATACTATATGTGTCAGATCTTGGCATAACCTATTCAACGAAGAGCACATTGAGCAATTAGGGTTGCTACATCATCAGTCCAAAAACCAAGCGAACAGTGCCTTAAATCTGCTTGAGTTGTCTTGCCGTCCCATAGACTATTTTTAGTCTCATGGACGTTAAAATTAATATATTATTATTATATTATATATCAACTAGGATGAGTTGAAAGTTGAGTGTGGGAGGATGGGATGGGGGCGTCGAAAAGAAAAATAAAATAATACATATATATATATATATATATAAATATATATATATATCAACCAAGGTTTTTATACTTTCTTTGTTTTGTTTGGAGATACTTGTGGGTCAATGTTATTTGATATAATTGATGATTTTTTTTTCTAATGGTTGTCATTTTTTTATATTCACTTTATTTGATTTTATTTCTTTCTTCTTTTCATTTATTTATTTTGTTCTTTATTAAATAAATATAGATATATTAAATTTAATTATAGATTTATGTATTGTAGTTCTTTTTGAATTATGTGGACATGTTAAAAATAATTAATGTTTGAACTTTTAGTATATTAAATTTATAATGGTTATAAAACAAAAAAAATAAATCAAGCGTACATAAATTAAAGAAGACTACAATACATGAATATAATTTTATAATATAAAACAACTTATGTTTATAGATTAATATAATTTTGAGAACCACATTTATAATTGAAGAAAGTTCTTTGTTGCTCATTTTAGTATAAAATTAATATAAATAACCAAAAAGTTGTTATGTTCCATTTTAACATAAGACAAATAGATTAGTAAATTGGAAATATTGTCCTTAATATTTTTTATGAGTCTTTCAAAGTTCACTTTAATTTATATAGAATAATAAAAAAAATTATAGAATTTATCAATATATTTATCATTCACATAAAATTAATATTGCCCATATAATTATCATAATATCATAATCTTTAACAACTCAACATAATATTTAATTAACATAGTGGAGAAAGATTTCATATTATATTACCAAGTCTCTTTTTCTTGCAAGTTTGACAAAATTAAATAGCAATACTCAATAAAACAAGTATATATATACTAACAAAACCTTATGTTGTGATATAAATTATCTCAATATCGTAAATATCATAATATAAATTATCTCATATCATATATACACAGTAACAACTTCAAAGACCTTATATATGGTATATATATAATGACATAAAATGTATATATGCATATACATATATATTTTATAATATTAATATAAACCTGACACTTATGACAGAGCTACTTGGCGAATGAAGCATATTTTTCTACTTCAACTCTTCTTTGCCAAAGCTCAGAATGAGTTATAAGAACTCTTAAAGGAAGAAGCTCTTGCTGATGAACAAGAACACCTCTTTGAGGAAGAACTTATACAAGTTTCTAATGAGATGGAATCTCATTTTCAGGAGGGGGATACCTATCAGAATAATAATAATATTCATCAAATCTCAGTTTACAGTACTAATAATCTAGTTTGTGAAATTCAAATTAAGTGGGATGGTTTTAAACCATATAATACGGATGTCCTGCTTGATACTGGTGCTGATATTTCACTTGCCCGATATCATTCAATTCATGTTGATATGTGGAAAGTTGATTTTCATAGGTTAACCTTCAATACGAATATAGTAGTTTCAAAATTGTCTGTTGTTATACCTGTTGTGCTTAGTGATACTATTTATCATTTCAAGGTAGTCCAGCATGAGATGCTAATGTATGACATGATGATTGGATCAGAGAATTTGGCAATTTTTTATCTTATTACAATTCAGCCACATGAAATAATTCTTGCACAAAAATATTATTTGTATAAAAAATCATGATGAGTGCAGAATTCCACTAGAAAGAAAGCTAAAAAAACCAGTAGATACTAAATGGATCCAGTAAAAGGTAAATCTTTGTCATGCCAGTATTGATCCTATAATATAAAAACTAAAAAAAGATTGTTATTCTAAAAATCCTTTAGCATTCAGAAATAAGAAAATGCATGGATTTAGGATTGAGTTTAAAATGGTTAAAGACAAAGATGGTAAAGAAGTATAACCTAAGTTTAAGGTGCATCATTCAAGGATGTCTCCATCACTTAGGGAAGAATGTTTTCAAGGAATAAAGCAGTTAAAAGAACAAGGTTTGATCAGAGATTCAAACAGTCCATGGATAGGATCGCCACACATAATGGATGAATGGACACAAAATGTTTATAAAAGCTTTTACAGACTTAGGAATAGTTTTTGATTCGTAGGTTCCCACAGAAGGGCAAGCGAAGAGCATACACTTATTCCTGACTCACAACCTAAGGACACACAAAGACACACCTAAGAAGAGATCTTTAGACATTCGATGTTTGTAACACGAAGAACTCCCCATATTTATAAGATGGAAATGGGAAGATCGATGATCAACACAAAGATACCAGATCAACGGTCAGAAGGTAAAATGCCAAAAGAAAGTGGGTTATGGGCCCACTACGCACTGCCAAAGAAGAAAAGATAAGAAAAGGAATCTATCAACATGATCGATAATATACCACCTTTAGAAAGTGGTGAGGTCCACAAGACTTGAAGGAGGGTTAATGTGCCCACATTCACAGCTACGAACATACCTCGTAACTAGTCATTAATCATCATCACATAATTCATATTCTCCTTAAGGAGATTAATGGTTGTCATCATAATCAGAGTCAAAATTAGTATGGCCCATGTATAATGCTGAAGGAATTCATAATATCTGACCACCAGGTGTAGGAGGGAAGACAACTTGGTGATTAATTATGAATCGCTTCCAAAGTGCAGCTAATGGTTGGGCAGGAGCTAAACCAGCATGCAGATTAACTTGAAAGTTTTGGACTGAAAATAATTCAAATTTAACTCTAAAAGGTATCCTCAGAGTGATAAATATATTCCTTACTTGTTCAAGAGGAATTTGAACAATAGGATCATCTGAGGCCTTCATAGGCATTATATAATCCAAAAATTCAAATAAATAATCTAGAATTTTAACTGATTTTCAAAAATTCTCAACAGCAGGATTAAAGCTATGCCAAAAAGTAGACCATTGGATAAGGAATTCAAAACCAGGCCTACAAATAAGATTTTTGAAAGGATTATTTATTCCAGTAATCCTTGGATTGTTGGCTTCATGATATAGCATTATGGTAGAACACCATTTTTTTACCATCAAGCTCCTGAAACTGAGTAGTCCATGCCAAATGAGTATTGTTTAATTCATCAGAAGCTTCATAAGATTTTTGATGAGATCATTTATCTCATTTGTCAATTGATTTGCAACAGATGGAGTTGATCTCCATATATGCTGATAAAATTCATCCCTTACTTCTATGACTGTTACTGCCATTATTGATTTTTTTGACCTTTTTGAGTTGAATTCTTTGAAAATGAAATCTGCAAGACAATTCTTTTTCCCTGGGATATATTTAACTATAAAATCAAAATTTGACAGATATGTAGCCCACCTAATTAACCTGCTCATAGACCTTTTCTTCAGATTATTAGTAGAATGCAAGATGCTCATTAAATTATTTAAGTCAGATCTAACAATAAAATTTTTAGATCTAACAAAGAACATAAAAGCTTGAATAGCTTTGATAACAGCAAGAATTTCTTTATGAGTATAATGATAATTTTTTTGAGCCTGCTTAAAATTTCTAGAAGCAAATCTACAAGGCTTCTTTGTACCATCTGACAATCTTTCTTTAAGAATAGCACCCCAATATAAATCTGAGGCATCTGTTTCAATAATTTTCAACCCATTACCAAGTAGAATAAGAGGTGGCAAGTTCTGACAGTTTTATTTTATTCTCTGAACAGTGTTTGTCATTTCATCTGACCATACCAGAGGATTCTTTGACAGTCTCTTATTCAGAAGAATTTTGTCTTGAGCTATATTATAATAATATCCAGCAACATAGTTAACACATCCTAGAAATCTCTGCAACAATTTTTTATCTTTTAATTTATCAAGGAAATTCTTTATATTTCTCAAGACATGTTCTTAAATTGTAACTTCTCCTGATATTATAATGACCCTTAGGAATTCAATTTTATCCTTGAATACTGACATTTTATTCTCAGACAAAACTAAACCATTGTCATATACTATTTGATAAAATTATTCAAGATGATTAAGATGCTCTTTGGGAGATCTTGAAAATATCAATATGTCATCAATATAGATAATGATAAAATTAGAATATCTTGAGAAGATTTTGTTCATCATTTCCTGAAATATACTAGGAGCTATTTTTAAACCAAAAGGTAAAACATTCCATTCATACTGGTCAAAGGGAGTAATGAATGTAGTTTTATACATGTCTTGCTCTACAACAAAATCCTGATTTTAAATCAAACTTACTATATACTTTGCTTCTATTAATTCTTTGCAAAAATTTCATCCTTTGAAAGAATTGGATGCTACACAGGCAAAACATATTTATTAAGAGGTATATAGTTTATAACCGGCCTTTTCTTTCCTCTAACATGTTCTGATATTTTATTGACATAAAAAGCTTCACATGCCCACGGACTATTTGAATCTCTGATCAAACCTTGTTCTTTTAACTGCTTTATTTTCTAGAAACATTCTTCCCTAAGTGACAGAGACATCCCTGAATGATGTGCCTTAAACTTAGGTTCTACTTCTTTACCATCTTTGTCTTTAACCATTTTTAACTCAATCCCACATTCATGCATTTTCTTATTTCTGAATGTTAAAAGATTTTCAGAACAATAATTCTTTTTTAGTTTTTCAATTATAAGATCAATACTGACATGACAAAGATTTATCTTTTGTTGGATCCATCTGGTATCTATTGGTTTTTTTATCTTTCCTTTCAGTGGAATTCTGCACTCACGTCGTGATTTTTTATACAGAGAATATTTTTGTGCAATAATTATTTCATGTGGCTGAATTATAATAGGATAAAAAATTACCAAATTATCTGATCTAATCATCATGTCATACATTGGCATCTCATACTAGAATACCTTGAAATGATAAATAGTATCACTAAGTACAACAGGTATAACAACAGACAATTCTGAAACCACTATTTTTATATTGAAGGTTAGCCTATGAAAATCAGCTTTCCACATATCAACAGGAATTGAATGATATCGAGCAAGTGAAATATCAGCACCAGTATCAAGCAAGACATCTAGATTATATGGTTTAAAACCATCCCACTTAATTTGAATTTCACAAACTAGATTATTAGTACTGTAAACTAAGATTTGATGAAAATTATTATTATTCTGAGAGGTATCCCCCTCTTGAAAATGAGATTCCATCTCATTAGAAACTTGTATAAGTTATTCTTCAAAGAGGTGTTCTTGTTCATCAACAAGAGCTTCTTCCTTTAAGAGTTCTTGTAACTCATTCTGAGCTTTGGCAAGGAAGAGTTAAAGCAGAGAAATATGCTTTGTTCACCAAGTAGCTCTGTCATAAGTGTCAGGTTGATAAACAGCTTCAACTTGAGATGTCTTTTGAGTTTTTTCTCAAGATAAAATATGCTTTTGTCTTTGTTGTTAGGAGAGATGAAGAGAATATTTTTTCTCGACATCAATAATTTATTGTTGTAGAAACATTCATTTTGAAATCATGTAAGTAGGAGTTTTATCATATCTTTCCTTTAAGAAGGATATTTGTTGGGATAGACTTAGAGCATCTGAAAAATAGGCAGAAATCATATGAATCTGTAAACCTATTTCAGAGTCATAATCTGAGGATTCGCTGTCTATTTCAGACTCTACTAGATTCATATTAATATAATTTTCATCACTATCAGATACTTCCCATAAAATATCTGAGTCATACTGAATCTCATCATCTTCTGATAATAATACATATTCATTTTCATTAATATTATATCTATTCAGAAAATTGACTTTTTTGGACTCCTTTTTCCTATTGAGACATTTATTGGCATAGTGATCTCCTTGACAAAGGAAACACTTAACAAGTTTTTTATGAAACCATGTTTCTTCCTAAATATCCTCCTTGGACCAAACTTTTTTCTTTTGTATCTAGACTTCCAAGGTTTATCAATGAATTTTTTTTCAAAAGAATACTTACAAGAATGAGATTTTTTCTTCTTTTTCTTATATTGCCTATATTTATGGACATCTATACAACTAAAATTATCATCTAAAGAATTGCAAAACTTTGCACCAATTTGTTTATGAAACTTCATAGTTTCTTTTTGTGTTTTTCTTTCTGTACACAATTTTTCATTAACTACCTTGATATTTTGATTGATTCTTCTAAAAGACATTGTTGGAAGATTGTCACCCATTGCAGCTTTATACTTAGTATCAAAATATTCTAGAAATGACTCTATATACCTAATCTTATAAGCAGGATTGAAAATTTCTCCAAAATTATAAAACAAATTTTTCATATAACACATGTACTCATCAAGTCTAGTCATGTCACATAACTGAGCTTTAAGAAACTTAGCTATATTTGCTTCTTTCTCATTATCAACTATTCCAACAAATTCTGAAAACAAAGCATTAAAAAGTACTGAAATCGGCTCAAGATGTGAGTAAATGCTATCATGAAATGACTGACCACAAACATCCCACCATTCTTTAATATTTCCTATGAATCCATTGGCAATTTGTTCGCTAACACTGAAGGGATCCTTTTTAAGACCATATATCTGAACACTGGCCCATGCAAGCATATCATGAATCATTTCTTTCCTTTTCTCTGGTGGTTCGCAATTGAATTTCCAAAAGAAAGGTTGAAGGTTTAAAGTTCTTATCTGAGAGTCTAATGGTGGTCTAGAAGATTCTCTAGTTTCAAAATAACTTTCTTTTTCTACAGCCTCTATTTTGGCCATACCAATTTGGAAAATCTTATCAATAGATTTTTCTATATCGGGAAAACTCTTTGATTTGGATTTCAAAAATGACTCTCTTTATAATTTTACTACATTTTTCCAAGAATGAATATTTTGATTGTAATCAATGTCTTTAGAAACAAATACTTCTGACTATGACTTAGAAGATCAACCTTTATTTTTTATGGATTTCAGGAATAACATAAAGACTGGGACTTTGATTAGCTATTTCTCTAGTTATGATATCAGATGTTGAGGATAGCTCCCTAATCTCTGGATGTGCCTCTTCTTGTTTTGTTTCAAGAGAAACCACACTAGAGATGAGCTGATCTTGATTATGGCTAACAATTTTTTCTTAGGCTACTAAATTTTCTATCTTTGTATCAACAGACTGTTGTTGTAGTCTAATACTATTAGACTCACTATCTATCTTCTGGACAAGCTGACCATGCTGAGAATAAACATTATCATTTAGAATATTAATTACTCTAGTGAGCTCTCCTTTCTAATACAACTCAATACTTTTCAACATTTTAGATATCTGGTCAAGACTCTATTGGATATCTGAAACCTTATTATTCAGACATTTGGTTGCTAGATTATTCCAATTTAATAACTTAACTTCAGTGGATTGGTCAAGACTTTTATCTAATGATCTTAGATAATACATTTGAGCTCTAAATCTACCATCAGGTAAATACTGACTGAAATATGTAGTCTTTGGGAATCCTTTTTCAATATAAGACTCATCTGTTAGGGGAGTCTTCCATACATGACCTTTTTCACTTTTTTTTTATCCTTTTCTCCAAAAGTTCCTTCCATGTTGACCTTTTTGGCTTGATCAAGTAATTTCTTATTTCTTTCGAACAATTCTTGAATGGCTAGATCTCTTTTGACCATATTAACACTACATTGGTTAGGATGGCTTATGGTCTTTCGATAGTCTACATAGAAATATGAGTCTATTTGGGGATCATGGATATTTTTAGTATGCAGACAGTAGGGATTAATCACAGGAAAAGATTGTTGTAGTTGTACATTTTGCATATGATCTTTCAGATCATTTTGGGAATTAAATCTGATAATAGATTTATCTTGTAGGTCTTTTATAGAGGTAGCAAAATATAAGGATTTCCTTGGATTTTGGATAAAGTCTATATCAACTATCCATTTTTAAGGAAACTTAAGATCTTACCATGAAATGGATTCAGCAGGAATAATTTCACTATTTTTTTTGGCTCGACTCACCACGCTTTTGCCTTGCGTAGGGGTGTGTTTAACAGCGGGTTGAAGAGTATTGGTTAATCGATACATGATTAGGTATTTGATAGCAAGAGGATAGGAACCAATAATCATTTCAAGACCGTTAGTTTGGAGAAAAAGCTTTAGGACCTTATTTAGGTTTTCTTCTTTATGGATGGCTACAAGATAGTTTGGATAAATAGTTGTATATATTAGACCATCATGAAGACCAGTTTGGACAATATTCTATAAACAGGCACTAAAAGAAGTATGCCTATTTATTAGGTGAATTTTTGTCATCAACTAACTGATGGCAAAATTGGTATATCAACCACAACACAATGAGATTTATACGACAAAATGGGTGTGGTTACCACATCATAATGAGATAAATCTCTCCTCTCAACAAGGAGAGGTTTCCTATAAACTATAATATACTAATATAAACTAAAAATATAATCAGGGGTGAAATCATACCATCCATCTCTCTTTTTTCAGAGATGATGTTCACAAAATAAAGGAGAATTCTTATGTAATTACTGAAGGCATTTATCTTCTTTCAGAAATGATGTTCATCAAATAACAGGAATCCTTCCTAGGTAGTAACTGGATCCACAAGAAACCTATGAAAGCACAAAATCTTTCGTTGTTTCTCCTACTGATCTAGGACAAAGTAATAAAGTAGAATGAAGTGAAACACAAAGTCTCCACCAAAAACTACAATAGAGTAAAAGATTACAAAGGATAAGGGGAACTCAAAGTCTCTCTAATATCCTGAAACATATATCACACATACTAAAGACAATTATGGCAGCACAAAGTCTCCCACAGTCGACTTCAGGACATTTTTTAGATTATTTCCACTTGTTCTGCTTATTTGATTAAATGGACAAGACTGTATTTAGAAAAAAGACATAAGAACGATTTCCTAGATAACACAAACTATTTCAACATAAAATCTGAAAGGTCACTTGCTTTCTCATTCACTTGATAAAATATGATTAACAATCTAAGCTCAAAGTCTCAAGAATGTCTTTCAATTTAGGCAGAGTTTCACTTCTAATAATATAGAGATCTCCTTTTTACAAATTGAGATATTACAATATATAGCCTCCAAAGAAAGACTTTGGTGCTTGTTTTCACAAAATAGCCCATGCTGCATTGAATGCATTGGGAAGAGGAAGTTCTGTGCAGGGGCCATGCTGGAATAGGTCATCAGCCTTAATTTTTGGCATTCTAAATCATCTCAAATGTCTTCTCTAAAACATGGGTCCCTAGATCTTCTGAAAGGTAAGGCCGCTCCTTTTTATGATACTTACATGACTATCCACTTATCTTTACTCAAATGAAGAAAAATAAGCCACACCTTTGAATGCTTGCACTCTCTGATATCCATCTAGTGGACTGTTCCACCTACTAAAATAAATTTTCTACTGATGCTTCTGGATTCTCTGTTTGATTCCCTCTTTCCTTGCTATATCTTGTCTCTTTTTGTTGATCTGAGCTCTTAGGGTTATCTTCTCATCTTTTGTTGGCTTCTTCAGCTCCTTTCTCAGTGGATAACTGAGTTTGTCTTTGAGTTTGCATTATTTTAAAATCAACGGTTATTCCATTACCCTAAATTTGATGTCCACAGGGATGTCACTAGTCGCTTGAATCATTTTGAACCTTGAACCTTTTTAACCTTTCGGAGTTCAATGGTTCAAAGTTCAACAGTTCAGTGGTTCAATATTTTGTAAAGAGCCGCGTTCACTTAGTCTTCTTTATGAGTGCAAGGTGTCGTTGAACTAATTATTTGCACCATTTGATGGAAATTTTTTTTGGAATCTTCTACTTGAACCATTCGCTCAAACCTTCCGCTCAAACCTTTCGAACCTTGAAATCTTTGAACTTTTGAACCTTTCAGAGGTGGAGTTTAATGTTTCAATGGTTCATTCCATATTATTGAACCCCACCATTGAACCTTCGTGTTGAATCATCCTTACAATTTTTTAGGAAATGCCTTAAGTGTTTTGAGATTTTTTCCTACAAAAGCCCACCTTTTGAACTTGCGATTTTCCTAGCTATAAAGGCTTGTGCGATTGAAAAACTTGACTACTTAGAACATTTTGAGAAAGAAAGAGACCATTTTAGCCTGTAGGACCAAAATGGTCGACCTATTGTTCACAAAAATAAGTGACAGATTTTGGGAACAATAGTTAGCTCAAGTTGGGGAACTTTCATCGATTGTATTTTGAAACAATCGAAGGGAGTAGAATCTAGACTCTAAGTGCCTTCATCTATGCCATTGGGCTATGGATTCATGCCATCCAAAAATATAAAGACACCAAAAACCAAATGAACAACACAAAACAAATAAAGACTATACAAATGTATAATTGGACTTATCTAATACTTCAAGGATTGAAGTGCTTCAGATGCTGCCCATTGTGAAATAGTAAAAATGGCATTTTGTCTTGATATTTCAGTAAGAAACTATTTTCACTATTTAATTGATGAATGGCAAATGGACCTCTCTATAAGGAATCTAATTTTCTATGCATTCCTTTTGGTTCTCTCCTCTTGTCCCAGAACAAAACTTGATCTCCAATTTGAAAATCATGAATCCTTGCTTTTTGATCGAAGAGTTTCTTTACCAAACTTTGATGTGTAGTAATATAATCCACCACCATAGTTCACTACTCATTTAGTTCAGTCAAGCACATGATCTTCTTGTCAATAGAATCTTTAAATGTTTGATCTTCGACTGCCTTTACCAACTTCAGTGCTGATAGTTCCAGTGTGATTGGTATATCTGCATTCAAACCATATAGAAGTTGAAATGGTGACATACCTATCACCCTTTTGGGTGTAATCTTGTCTGCCCATAAAGTGTCAAATAATACTTTATGCCAGGTTCTCTTATTTTCATCTACCAACATCCTGATAATGGTCACTAGGTTCTTGTTGCTTGATTCTGTTTGACCATTTTCTTACGGATAATAATCAAAAGAATGGGAGAGGATAATCTCATAATAATAGCAGGATTGGGTAACCTCATGAGAAGAGAAATAGGCTGCATTGTTTGTTATAATTTTGGTTGGGACTTTAAATAGGAAAATAATATTTTCCTTAAGAAAATTACATACCACTTCTGAAGTAGCATGCTTGACTAGAATGGCTTCTACCTACTTGGTAAAATAGTTTGTGGCTATGAGAACATAGTCATGTCCAACACTCGAAGATGGGTTTACAGTGCCAATGAAATCAATACCTTATTGTTGAAATAGCTCTTCGATCACCACCGGCTTAAGAGGTAACGCAGCCAACTTGGGTTTTCCAACAAACTGTTGACACAGTTCACATCTACGCAGCCCAAGTATATGAATCTCAAAATAGAGTAGGCCAATAATACCTAGCTCGTAGAATCTTATGGGTAGTCACAGGTGTATAAAAATGTCCTCCACAAGCCAAATTATGAAAAGACTCTAAAATTTTGCTCTGTGTCACTTTATCCATGCAATGATGAAATACCCCATCAAGGCTTCCTCTTATACAAACTGTTGTTCCATAGGACAAAGTTAGTAGCTTTCAACTTAACAGTCCTCTTTTCTTTACGAGATAAGTGGGTAGGACACTCACCATAAGTAAGGAAATGAGCGATATTGGAATACCGCTCATTCATAGTAGTGACAAAGAGAACTGTAGGCATGTTTTCAACCTTTATTTCTTCATGCCATGTTTCCTCTGGTATATTATCAGCAATTAATTGGTAGAGACCTCTTTCCCGCACAAGCTTTGTAGGTTTGATAACAAGATCAAACTCCTAAATTTTAGCAATCTAATTGCCCCTTTTAGTTCTAAACTCTTGTTGAGTTAGAATGGACTTTACTATTGTATCAAGAACCAGAGCAACAATGTGTGAGTTCAAGATGTAAAAATAGAAGTATTTTACCACCTTAACTACAACATAAGCATGCTTCTTTATGTTTAAATATTTTAGCTCATGAGCTTTGAGAGGACAACTCATGAAATATATGGGGGACTCTACACCTTTGTTCTGCTGAATCAAAATGGCTGAAAGCATGTGTTCAAAAGCATAGCTATATATTATGAAGTCTTTGGTATAATCCAGACAAACCAGGATTGGGGCATGGGCGATAGCTTCTTTGATCTCTTGAAATGTTGACTTGCCTTCTTCAGTCCAGCAGAAAGTAGCTTTACCCTTTATCATGTTGATAATGTGGCGAGTCTTCTTTGTGAATTCATGAATGAACCTTTGTAGAAAATTCACCTTTCTAAAGAAAGAATGGACTGCAATCTTATTAGTAGGAAGAGTAAGCTCTTGGATAGATTTGACTCTTTCTAGGTTGATCTTTATGCCTTTTTGAGATACAGTGTGACCAAGAAGTTTCCATTCTGTAACCCCAAAAATTGATTTCTTAGGATTGAGAGAAATGTTATTTTGTCGACATCATTCTAACACTTGTTGTAAATGATGCACATGATCAGGATGATGTTTGAAAAATATGGTCAAGTCATCAAGATATACCACAATGAACTTCCTCATTTCATTTTTGAAGGTAAGATCCATCGCTCTCTAGAAGGTGGCGCCAGCATTAATCAAATCAAAAGACATTCTACGATATGCAAAGGTGCCCCTAAGGTGTAGTGAAAGTGGTCTTATGTTGGTCTACGTCACCAACTTCCACTTGATTATATCTTGAAAAACCATCTAATATTGATAACATCTCTGAGTCAGTCACTGTCTACAGTAGTTGATCCATGATGGGCAAGAGGTAGTTGTCTTTTAAAGAGGATTGATTTAGATTTCTAAAATCAACATATAGGTGATTTTTTTCATTATTTTTTCTCATAGGGACTATGTTCACAAGCCAAGTGGAATGATGGATTGGAAAAATTATTCTCGCATTTAATATTTTCTAGATCTCAGAAAGAATAGTACCTGATATCTTGGGGTTGTATTACCTTTGTTTCTACTTATAAGGTAATGACCTAACCTTGAGAGGAATTTTTTGCTGAATTTCTTTAGGTCTGAGAGATTTCAGATCATCATAAGAGTACCTCAAAACATCAATGTAATGGCAAATCAAAGTAATAAATTTGATTTTTTCATCAGGAGTGCAACAATTCCCGATGTTTATACTGATCTTGATATTCAATATATGTAGACATACCCTTAAGGTAGGGAAACACCATATAATACTCCTTTAGGAAGGAATAACTCCACAATGTCTCTTCGAGGGGACAACCTCCAATATCCTCTTACAATAGAAGACTCAATGCTTACTTGATATCCTTACCATGATAATCATTTCCTATATATACATCTATCTAACCCATGGATGGGTAACCTCCTAATCCAATGTACGCCGACCATTACCCAATGTATTACTTCCATAAGTTACTCTATTATCCTAATATATTGTACCCATATAACTAAGGGGATGTGTGCCACATGTCGATATCTCCATCAACCCATATACCTCAATATATCATATCCCTAGGTACATAACATTCCTTCCCTCCTTGACATGTTTCATCCTCGAAACATAGGAAGAAAACAAATAATGAGTGTGCTTCAAATCATTGCACACTTGTCTCCAATCTCAATCATCTAGCCATCCATATGTGATCTTGGCAGGTGATAGCTCTCCAAGCTTGTTTCCAAATTTTATTGTGTTCCTCTCATTTTGTTCATGATCATAATTATACTGCTTCGGTGTCCAAGCATAATTATTCCTCTTTTTATTCCATGTACCATATTCCGTTGCGCTACTCTGATTCCAACCATGACCATAGTAGGTATTCTTCCATGCATAGTCATAGTGTTTTCCCCATTCATTCCATGTGCCATAGTATTTTTTCTTTGGATTCCATGCATATCCATAATGATTGGAAATTTTATTTTCTTTATAGACAAAATGATTGTTGTTATGACACTTCCTCACCTGGTTCCATGATTGTTTCCTCTCATGATGATGTGGGTGTCTATATACCTCAACCTTTTCCAATACTTTGACCTTATCCACCTTTGCTTCTACCTCTTCCACCTTTTCCTTCTTTGTCTCTTGAGTAGATGAATTGTTCATTTGTAGTGTGTCTTTATCTATATCATCTGAATCTTCATCACCTATTTCAGTCTCATCCTCATGATCTACTTGGATTGTTAGTGGTGCCTTTTTTACTATGATATCTTGTAAAGTGATCTTCTTTTTCTTATACCAAAACTTCATGAATTTTTTTTGAACATTAATATTCATTGTTCCCAATGTCTCTAACCATGGATATCCAAGAACTATATCCATATCATCCATATCCAAAGCATAAAAATCTGAATGCAAAACATATTTTTCCATAATGAGCTTCAGATCTTCAAACATTGAAATATTATTACCATCTTCTTGAACCTCCTTGATATTCTTTTCTTGAACATGTAGATGCTTGGCCACATTCATGTTAATGAAGTTATACTTACTAGTAGGGTTTATGGACACAACCACCTTCTTCTTTTGAATGCATCCATGAAATTGAAAAATTGACTCAGATTTCTTTGGAGCCAAATTATTTGAACCCTTCTTTTCTTCTTCTTCTTCTTCTTCTTCTTCATCTGCTTCTTCTTCTTCCTCTTCTTCTACTTCTTCTTGTTCTTCTGATGATTCTTCTATTTCTTCTTCTTTTTCTAATTCTTCTTCTTCTTCTACTGCTTCTTCTTCTTTTTCTAATTCTTTTTCTTCTTATACTGCTTCTTCTTTTCTATCCCGTCGATCTAAAAATATCTGTTCCAATTCTTGCCATGAAGAAGACCTTTCTGTACAACTCAACTGATCAAACCAATCTAGTGTAGGCCCAGACAAAAAAGGAGTTAATTGTCTTTGCCTAAAAGTTTTTCTAAAATAATTATCCAAAAGGAGCCACCATTCTCTAACATCAATATCATCTTCCCCTAAAAATATTTGCAACTCCATGATCCACAAAAAAATTAAGGTTCATGAAACCCTAAAATGTCAAAACTGATCCATAAAATTGCAAAAAATCACTCAAAACAGCTCCAAATTTTTTGAAATTTTGACTGCACTTCTCTTAAATCTGCTTACATCTCCATTAAAAATTTCAAATAAAAATTCTCTATATTTCGAAAGATATAGCGAAATTATTATAAACCATAAAATAGAAATAACTCCCTCAAAACAAATCACAAAATTCTAAAATTTTTACCACACTTCTCTTATATTTTCTTACATCTCCAGTAAAAATTTTGAGTAAAAATTCTCTATTTTTCAGAATATATAGTGAAATTAGGATTTCGCTCTACACAAATTGCCCAAATCGAAGCGCTGATACCACTTGTAATGATCTTGATATTCAATATATGCAAAAATACCCTTAAGGTAGGGAAACACCATATGATACTCCTTTAGGAAGGAATAACTCCATAATATCTCTTCGAGGGGACAACCTCCAATATCCTCTTACAATAGAAGACTCAATGCTTACTTGATATCCTTACCATGATAATCATCTCCTATATATACATCTATCTAACCCATGGATGGGTAACCTCCTAATCCAATGTAGGCTGACCATTACTCAATGTATTACTTCCACAAATTACTCTCTTATCCTAATATATTGTACCCATATAACTAAGGGGATGTGTGCCACATGTCGACATCTCCATCAAGCCATATACCTCAATATATCATATCCCTAGGTACATAGCAATGTTGACCATTTTGGGATTATCTTCTGTACTCAAATTTATTTGATCGAAATATTTGGATGAACTTGAATCCATCGGTCACTTCTTGATAAACCTATCATACTTATCAAATAGCTTTTAAAGAGAAACTAACCATTTAAAAAATTTATTCCCTTTGAGTTGAAAGAACTCTTCACCAATTTTTAAATTTATTTCGGGAGTTGATTCCCGTGGTAGAGATTCACTGTCTTCAAAATAAAGCTCCTCAAAGCTATCCATCTGTTCCAAAAAAGTAATGATTTAGTTGTTCTCATTAAACACTTGCCAATGGTTGGCGTTATCAAATACACTTAGTCAAAAGATCAGTTCAATAGTGTACTTATGCCCTTTAAAATCTTGGTGAGGAACCATGAGAGTTACAGAGATGGCCAAGGAATCTGCTCGATCGTTGAATTATCTGAGCACCGCAGAAATACTGAAAGTCTCAAAACTTTTAAGGTAGTCTCACACCAGATTATGATAATGTCACAATCTTTCATTCTTGGTTTGATACATGTTCTTCACCTGACAAACCACTAGTTCAACATCTTCTTGGGCGTGAAGAAGCTTAACATCTTTATCTTGAGCAGCTTTCAATTTAAGCAACAAAGATTCATACTCGGTGGTGTTGTTGGTATTATTAAACTGAAACTTATATGAATAGGGAAAAATATCTCCTTGTAGAGATATCAAAATAATTTCAGCTCTAGAATTGGTAAAAGAATTGCTGCCATCAAATTTTAGAATTTAGACATCATTAGATTCTGATCTCCTTTCAAACTTTTCTTCATTAGAGAGGGAAGATCTTTTTTTATCTAAACTGTGTCCACCAATTTTTCTGACGTCTTGTCTAATTTTTTTGGATTGTCACTTATATAAATTTCATTTGATAAAATAGAAACATCTTCTATGGATAGAAAATAGTTATCCATTCCTGAGGATTCAAATAGAATTTGAGCTTCAGGGGCTGATGTTTGGGTGACAATGTATTTTGACTCCTTTTCAAGAAGAAACCTTTGAATGATGCCTTTGACATGTATCCTCACCTTAGATAGGTCCATATTTAATTCTCCACCATATCTTTTCAAAAATTTCATCTAAGTAGAATGCCATAGGAAGCTGAAACGTCAGCCACCAAGACTATCATTTTAATATTTTTTTTTTGGGAAAGCTGTGAATGCAAATTAGGCATCTTTGATCTGTTCCAAAAGTGGCACTTACTTATTTTCTATGTAGAAACATCTCCCAAAAGTTTTAGTCAAAGTGAGACCAAGAGAGTTTGCCACTTTGGCAGGCATTACATTGTCAGAGGTGCCAGCGTCTATTATGCAGTTATTCAGCTTACTATTTATCAACAGGGAAACATAGAAAGGTTCTGTCTTCTCTGGGGCAATAGGAGGAGAAATGACAAGATTATTTTGAGTAGATGTATTCTTTGAGGGATCATGAGTTACCTTTGAAACATCTTATCCTGCAGGGATGGTTCTGTTCTTGATGCATTCAACTAGCCTATCTAACTACTCAGGGTTGACTTGTAAGTATTCAAACTCAGACATTTAGATCTTGGTCAATTATATCAAATGACTGAAAAGAATGAAGAACAGAGGAAGGAATTCCATCATTCTAGGTTTGGTTGGGTGTGGTACTAGTCTAAAAAATTGAAGTAGAAGGTGTAGGGTTGTTTGAGGTACTTACTTTTTTATTGATCACCGGGTCCCTTGATTGGAAAGGTAGTGAAGTCCCCCATTTAGTAATTGAAATTACTGGTCAAGATTCTTTTTTTGTTTTTTTGTTTATCAGCTTTTTGAGTTGACTGGTTCTGAGACCTAATAAAAACAACGTATGATCCATCAAATACTTATCTCTTACTTCTAGCTTCATCTTGGTAATTCAGAAAACCAATATTGGAGTCACCAACTAATTCTTTTTTGCCTTCTATAAAGAGATCAATGTCATCTTCTTGGTCTAATTCAAGTTGGAAAAAGAAATCATGTTCAGCTTCATGATATCCAATTGCTGAGTTAGCTAGTGTTGCTTCAATGATAAGCTTCCTCTATGGGGGAGGAAGACAATTTGGTTGCCCTTGATTTCTAGTAGCATTGCCTTGATATGACTGGTTTTAAAATGTCATCCTTGGTATATCTTGATAAGAAGGAGGGGTAGACATCCCTTTTTCCATTTGCTTTTTTAGAGCTAGTAATTCATTTGCTAGCTTTTGCACCATAGGATCAGTGGTGCCTGTAGAGAAATTTTTAAAAGATGAAGAAGATTTATTATTGTTAAGATCTCTTCTTATCTTTCTTGCCAAGATAAGATTATCTTCAACTTTAGTGGCTAAAATCTGAGCTATAGCAAGATCTATGTGGCCAGCTCATCTCAATAGAAAACTCATTTTAGGAAGATGAGAATTGATGAAGAAGCACTTAAGATTTTCTAGCGTCAACTGAGAAATTGTAGGAATCTTATTCCTTAGCTTGTCAAATTTAGCAATGAAGTCTTGCATGGGTTCATGAGGCTTCTTCTTCATTTGTGTAAGTTGGGCTAACAGGGCATGTGCATCTTCTGCAAGTTTGAACTTAGCCTCAAACTTGGACTTGAGAGTGTTCCAGTCAGTTATTATTTGTGCTTACAGATGATAAAACCAGTCTACGACAGCACCTTGCAATGTTTTCACAAACAGTCTAATCGCTATATCTTCAAATTCAACGCCTATCACACCACAAGCTATGCAGAAAGCTACAATATGCTCATCAGGATGAATTCTCCCATCATCATAAAACTTGAAAAAAATATTTCTTAAACTACAAGGTAGTTCATGTAAAGGTGGAGTTAGATTCAGAGGGTTAAAAGTGTTACCCCAAGGGCCTTGGGCTGCCATGATATGACGATTGAAAGGAGGGATAATAAACCTCTATAGGGTATGTATAGACAAAGCTCTGCTAGCAGAGAAAAGAGAAGCTTCACCTGGTATTAGAGACTTGATGTTGGTAGGAGGAAAACTCTTAGTTCGTTGAAAGCAAGATTATCGAGGAAAAAAGTCAAAATTATTTTGCTGCACAAACTCGAACACATGATCAACAATACCTCGAGCTCTCTAGCTTCATGTATACCATGGATCTGCTAGAGTGTAAAATGGAAAAGAACTGAAAATGCTTCAATTTGAAGCTTGAGGCTTCAAATTACGCATTCTTTCTCAACAGAGTCACCAAAAACTATTGGATGAATATTTTGTCATCAACTAACTGATGGCAAAATGGGTATATCAACCACAACACAATGAGATTTATACAGTAAAATAGGTGTGGTTACCACAACATAATGAGATAAATCTCTTCTCTCAGCAAGGGGAGGTTCTCTATAAACTATAATATACTAATATAAACTGAAAATAGACTCAGAGGTGAAATCATACCATCAATCTCTTTTTTTTAGAGATGATGTTCATGAAATAAAAGAGAATTTTTGTGTAATTACTGAAGGCATTTCTCTTCTTTTAGAAATGATGTTCAGCAAACAACAAGAATCCTTCCTAGGTAGTAACTGGATCTACAAGAAACCTATGAAAGCACAAAGTTTTTCATTGTTTATCGTATTGATTTAGGACAAAGTAACACAATAGAATGAAGTGCAGCACAAAGTCTCTACCGAAAACTACAACAGAGTAAAAGATTATGAAGGATAAGGGGAGCTTAAAGTCTCTTCAATATCCTGAAACATAAATCACATAGACTAAAGACAATAATGGCAGCACAAAGTCTCCCATAGTCGACTTCAGGACATCTTTCAGATTATTCTACTTGTTCTGCTTATTTGATTAAATGGACAAGACTGTATTTAGGAAAAAGACATAACAATGATTGCTTAGATAATACAAGTTATTTCAACACAACGTCTGAAAGGTCACTTGCTTTCTCATTCACTTGATAAAATATGATTAACAGTCTAAGCTCAAAGTCTTAGAAATACCTTTCAATTTGGATAGAGTTTCGCTTCTAATAATAGAGAGATCTCCTTTTTACAAACTAAGAGATTACAATACATAGCCTCTAAAGAAAAATTTTGGCACTTATTTTCACAAAATAGCCCATGCTGTGTTAAATGCATTAAGAAGAAGAAGTTTTGTGCAGGGGCCATGCTAGAACAAGTCATCGGTCTTAACTTTTGGCATTCTAAATCATCTCAAATGTCTTCTCCAAAGCATGGGTCACTTGATCTTCTGAAAGGTAAGGCTGCTCCTCTTTATGATACTTACATGATTGTCCACTCGTCTTTACTCAAATGAAGAAAAATAGGCTGCACCTTTGAATGCTTACGCTCTCTAATATCCACATGGTGGACTATTCCACCTACTAGAATAAATCTTTCACTAATGCTTTTGGATTCTTTATTTGATTCCCTCTTTTCTTACTATATCTTGTCTCTTTCTGTTGATCCAAGCTCTCGGGGCTATCTTCACACCTTCTATTGGGTTCTTTAGCTCTTTTCTTAGTGGATAGCTGAGTTTGTCTTCGGGTTTGCGTTATTTGAAAATCAATGGTTATTCCATTACCTTGAATTTAACATCTGCGAGGATGTCATTGGTCGCTTGAATCATTTTGAACCTTGAACCCCTTGAACCTTTCAGAGTTCAATAGTTCAAGGTTCAACGGTTCAAAGTTTAACGGTTCGATAGTTCGGCGATTCAATGTTTTGTAAAGAGCTGCGTTTACTTAGTCTTCTTTATGAGTTCAAGGTGTCGTTGAACCAATTATTTTCACCATTCACTTGAACCTTTTTCTAGAATCTTCTGCTTGAACCATTTGCTCAAACCTTCCACTCAAACCTTTCAAACCTTAAACTCTTTGAACCTTTCGGAGGCGTAGTTCAATGGTTCAACAGTTCAATGGTTCATTCCATATCATTGAACCCCGTCGTTGAACTTTTTTGATTGAACCTTGGCGTTGAACCATCCTTACAAATTTTTAGGAAATGCCTTGAGAGTTTCGAGATTTTTCCTTGTGAAAGTCTGCCTTTTGAACCTGTGATTTTCTTAGCTAAAAAGGCTTGTGCAATTGAATAACTTGACTGCTCAGAACATTTTGAGAAAGAAAGAGACCATTTTGCCTTGCAAGACTGAAATGGTCGACATGTTGTCCACAAAAACAAGCGATGGTTTTTTGGAACAACATTATTATCAAGTAAACACGCTAAAAGACTAACATTCAAACCACATCTGAATAATGGGAAAACGCTTATAAAAACAATACCTATATGTAAAAACTTATACTTATATTGGAAATTAAATATGATAATAGATTTATTTGGTAGGTCTTTTATGGAGGGAGCAAAGGATAAGGATTTTCTTGGTTTTTGGATAAAGTCTGCATCAACTATCCATTTTTAGGGAAACTTAAGATCTAACCATAAAATGGATTCATCAAGAATAATTTGACTATTTTTTATGGCTCAGCTCACCACGCTTTTGCCTTGCGTAGGGGTGTGTTTAATAGTAAGGTGAAGAGTATTGGTTAATCGATACATGATCTGGTGTTTGATAGCAAGAGGACAGGAACCTATAATCATTTCAAGACTGTTGGTTTGGAGAAAAAGATTTAGGACCTTATTCAGATTTTATTTGTTAAATTATCTTATCCAATCATCATGTCACATAGTGGCATCTCATGCTAGACTACCTTGAAATGATAAATAGTATCACTAAGCACAATAGGTATAACAGTAGACAATTCTGAAACCACTATTTTTGTATTGAAGGTTAGCCTATGAAAATCAACTTTTCACATATCAGTAGGAATTGAATGATATCGAGCAAGTGAAATATTAGTACCGGTATCAAGCAGGACATCCATATTATATGGTTTAAAACCATCCCACTTAATTTGAATTTCACAGACTAGATTATTAGTACTGTAAACTGAGATTTGATGATTATTATTATTATTATTATTATTCTGAGAGGTATCCCTCTCCTGAAAATGAGATTCCATCTCATTAGAAACTTTTATAAATTCTTCCTCAAAGAGGTGTTCTTGTTCATCATCAAGAGCTTCTTCCTTTAAGAGTTCTTGTAACTCATTCTAAGCTTTGGCAAGGAAGAGTTGAAGCAGAGAAATACGCTTCATTCACCAAGTAGCTCTGTCATAAGTGTCAGATTGATAAGTAAATTCAATCTGAGATGTCTTATAAGATTTTTCTCAGGAGAAAATATCCTTTTGTCTTTGTTGTTGGGAGAGATGAAGAGAATATTTTCTCTCGGCATCAACAATTTGTTATTATAGAAACATTCATTCTGAAATCATGTAAGTAGGAGTTTTATCATATCTTTCATTTAGAAAGGATATTTGCTGGAATAGACTTAGAGCATCTAAAAAATGGGCAAAAATCATATGAATCTGAAAACTTATTTTAGAGTCATAATCTGAAGATTCGCTGTCTGTTTTAGACTCTACTAGATTCATATTAATCTAATTTTCATCACTATCAGATACTTCCCATAAAATATCTAAGTCATATTAAATCTCATCATCTTCTGATAATAATACATATTCATTTTCATTAATATTATAGCTATTTAGAAAATTGATTTTTTTGGATTCCTTTTTCCTATTGGGACATTTATTGGCATAGTGATCTCCTTGACAAAGGAAACACTTAATAGGTTTTTTTTGAAAACCATGTTTCTTCTTCTTGAATGTCCTCCTTGAACCAAACTTTTTTCTTTTATATCTAGACTTCTAAGGTTTATCAATGAATTCTTTTTCAAAAGAACACTTACAGGAATGAGATATTTTCTTCTTTTTCTTATACTCCTTGTATTTATGGACATCTATACAACCAAAATTATCATCTAAAGAATTACAGAACTTTGCACTAATTTGTTTGTGAAACTTCATAGTTTTTTTCTATGCTTTTATTTTTGCACATAATTTTTTATTGATTGCCTTGATATTTTGATTGATTCTTCCAAAAGACATTGTTGGAAGATTGTCACCCATTGCAGCTTTATACTTAGTAGCAAAGTATTCTAGAAATGACTCTATATACCTAATCTTATAAGCAGGATTGAAAATTTCTCCAAAATTATAAAACAAATTTTCCATATAACACATGTACTCATCAAGTCTAGTCATGTCACATAACTGAGATTTAAGAAACTTATATTTATTTGTTTCTTTCTCATTATCAACTATTCCAATAAATTTTGAAAACAAAGCATTACAAAGTGTCGAAATCAGCTCAAGATGTGAGTAAATACTATCATGAAATGACTGACCACAAGTATTCCACCATTCTTTAATATTTCCTATGAATCCATTAGTAATTTGTTGGCTGACACTGAAGGGATCCTTTTTAAGACCATATATATGAACACTGGCCCATGCAAGCATAGCATGAATCATTTCTTTCCTTTTCTCTGATGGTTCGCAATTGAATTTCCAAAAGAAAGGTTGAAGGTTTAAAGTTTTTATCTAAGAGTCTAATGGAAGTCTAGAAGATTCTCTAGTTTCAAAATAACTTTCTTTTTCTATAGCCTCTATTTTGGCCATACCGACTTGAAAAATCTTATCAATAGATTTTTTTGTATCGGGCAAACTCTTTGATTTGGATTTTAAAAATGACTCTCTTTGTAATTTTAATACATTTTGCTAAGAATGAATATTTTGACTGTAATCAGTGTCTTCAAGAACAAATAATTTTGACTATGACTTAGAAGATTGACCTTTATTTTTTATGGATTCCAGGATTTCAGGAATAGCAGAAAGACTAGCACTTTGATTAGCTATTTCTCTAGTTATGCTATTAGATGTTGAGGATAGCTGCTTAATCTCTTGATGTGCCTCTTCTTATTTTATTTCAAGAGAAACCATACTAGAGATGAGCTGATCTTGATTCTAGCTAACAATTTTTTCTTGGGCTACTAAATTTTCTTTCTTTGTATCAACAAACTGTTGTTGTAGTCTAATACTATTAGACTCACTATCTATCTTCTGGACAAGCTGACCATGCTGAGAATAAACATTATCATTTAGAATATTAATTTCTCTAGTGAGCTCTCCTTTCTGATATAACTCAATACTTTTCAACATTTTAGATACCTGGTCAAGACTCTATTGGATATCTGAAACCTTATTGTTCAAACATTTGGTTGCTAGATTATTCCAATTTAATAACTTAACTTTAGTGGATTGGTCAAGACTTTTATCTGATGATCTTAGATAATACATTTGAGCTTTGAATCTACCATCAGGTGAATACTGACTGAAATTTTTAGTCTTTAGGAATCCTTTTTCAGTATAAGACTCATCTCCCAGGGGAGTCTTCCATACATTACCTTATTCACTTTCTTTTTTATTTTTTTCTCCAAAAGTTCCTTCCATGTTGACCTTTTTGGCTTGAACAAGTAATTTCTTATTTCTTTAGAACAATTCTTGAATGGTTAGATCTCTTTTGACCATATTAACACTAGACTGGTCACGATGGCTTATGATCTTTCGATAGTCTACACATAAATATGAGTCTATTTGGGGATCACGGATCTTTTTAGTATGAAAACAGTGGGGATTAATCATAGACAAAGATTTTTGTAGCTATACATTTTGCATATGATCTTTCAGATCATTCTGGAAATTAAATCTAATAATAGATTTATCTGGCAGGTCTTTTATAGAGGTAGCAAAGGATAAGGATTTTCTTGGTTTTTGGATAAAGTCTATATCAACTATCTATTTTTAGGGAAACTTACGATCTGACCATAAAATGGACTCAACAGGAATAATTTGACTATTTTCTGTGGCTCAGCTCACCATGCTTTTGCCTTGCATAGGGGTGTGTTTAACAGCAGGGTGAAGAGTATTGGTTAATCGATACATGATCTGGTATTTGATAGCAAGAGGATAGGAACCAGTAATCAATTTGAGACCATTGGTTTGGAGAAAAACTTTAGGACCTTCTTCAGGTTTTCTTCTTGATGGATGGCTATAAGATAGTTTGGATAAACAGTTGTATATATTGGACCATCGTGAAGACCAGTTTGGACAATATTCTGTAAGCAGGCACTAAAAGAAGTATGACTATTATCAAGTAAACACGTTAAAAGACTGACATTTAAACCACATCTGAATAATGGGAAAATCCTATAGAAACATCACCTATATGTAAAAACTTATACTTAGATTGAGACTTTAATTGACAGATAGTTTGATCATCAAAGATTTGTAAATGATATTTATAATGATCATTCTGTTTAACGTGGATGACATTTTCATAAACTTTTATAGATGTTTTATCAACAAGATGAAAAGAAGAAAGCTTATCATAAACATTTGTAGGATTAAGAGTAGGGAGTTTCCACTCTAGACTAGGATTTTCTTCATTAAAATTTAATGTTGCTTCATTTGTAAAAAAGAAAGATGTAGAAGATATTTCTAAAAGAGTACAAACATCAGATGTACCTATATATAGACAATGATAAAATAACAATACTCAATAAAACAAGTATATATATACTAATAAAACCTTATGTCGTGATATAAATTATCTCAATATTGTAAATATCATAATATAAATTATCTCATATATATACACAGTAACAAAACTTCAAAACCTTATATATGTGTGTATATATAATGACACAAAGTGTATATATATGCATATACATATATACTTTATAATTTTAATATAAAAGTATATATGTATATGCATATATACACTTTATACTCTCTCTCTATATATAATATGTTGTAATATATATTATGACATAAGACATATGTAGATACATATTATGACATAAGACATATATACCTTATGCCAAAATTGTTAACACTAACCGGTTGCCGCTACACCAAAAGCTCAAACTAGTAGTGAGGGTGAGACCAGAGAGGTTATAGATTCTGGGGGAGCTCGAAAGCGTCAACAATTTCCCCCCCTGGCCGAGAGGTCTTGTTTGGACACTCGAGAGGTCTGGTGGACACTATCCGACCACAAGGCAAGGGAGACTACTGAGGGTGAGAATCGAACCCCTCCCCATCAGAGTCGCCAGTTTGTTAACACTAATCCGCTGTTGCTACACCAAAAGTGCAAACTAGTAGTGAGGGTGAGACCAGAGAGGTTATAGATTCTGAGGGAGCCTTAAAGCAGGATTTGAGGGTCTCAGAGCGTCAACAATAATATATATATATGTATTTATATTATGACATAAAATATATATGTACATATTATGACATAAGGTGTATATATGCCTTATGTCATAATATACATATATTATGACATAAGGAATATATATGCCTTATGTCATAATATATACATATATACTTTATATATACCTTATATTATAATATACATATATTATGACATAAGACATATATATATACCTTATGTCATAATATGTACATCTATAATTTATGTTGTAATATAAATACATATATACATGTGTGTGTATGTATTTATATTACGACATAAAGTATATATACACATCTATATTTCATGTCGTAATACACACACACACACACACATATTACAATATAAGATATATATGCCTTATGTCATAATATGTACATATATATGCCTTATGTCATGATATCTATATATACACATATATCATGACATAAGGCATATATATATGTACATATTATGACATAAGGCATATATTATGCCTTATGTCATAATATGTACGTATATACTTCATATATATATATATATATATATATATATATGTCTTATGTCATAATATCTATATATACACATATATCATGACATAAAGCATATATATCTTATATCGTAATATAAATACATATATATATTTATACACATTACAATATAAGGCATAAATACCTATATCATAATATGTATATGTATATATGTATCTTATGTCGTAATATATATTACAATATATATATATATATATATATATATATATATATATATATATATAATATACATAAAGTATATATATAATATATATGTATATATTATGACATAAGTATATATGTCTTATGTCATAATATATATAGCATATATATGTTTTGTATTGTATTGTATATATATATATATATATATATATATATATATATATATATATGTATGTGTGTGTGTGTATGTATATATACACACACACTTTATGTCATAATATATGGTATATGTATGTTTTGTATTATATATATATATACGATCCAAAACTCATAAGTTTTGATTGACAGATATTTTAAAAATATGAAAATAACACAGTAACAATGAATTCTCTGAGAAGAGATGTTTTATTACTCAAGATCGCAATACAACTATATGCTTATCTCTGAAAAGAGATGTCTGATTTTCATTTCAGGTTACATCTTCATTTATATACATTTTGAAAGCAAGAGGAGGATGTGGAAGGTCACCAATATCAAGAGAGATTAAGTGGTTTGACTTTCATGATTTAAAACAATACAGAATTTGAGGAATTACTATTTTTAGAAACTTATTATTTTTAGACTGCACTATTAAAATTGAAATTTGGGACACTTTTATTAGGTTTTTGGGAGTAAAAACTATTGATCAAAGCTTGTGCCATCTCACCGCATTTTCCTCATTCTTATATTTCCAATGGTTCAAACGGGGAGTCAATTGGAGCTATGGTGCAAAAGTTATGGCTCTTGAAAGTTTCATCATCAATTAGGGTAGAACCGTCACCCAAATTATCATCTGAATTGTTGCCCAGATCATTCCTCCCTCTTTGAGAAGCAATGGTCCCCATTGTGTCAATATTCCTCATCAGGGGTGGCATTTGTGTCTTAATTTGATTCTCTATTAGCCACTCACCTTGGTGGCTAAGCTGGCCCCTTTTGACCACCCGATAAAGCATAATAGAGCATCCTCTTGTTGTCTTCATCCAGGTGTCCACAATATGATCCTCTTCCACTGGAGAAAAACTCTATGGATCAAGCTTGTCAATGTCTAGTTATTATACTACAACTGAAGTGTCCAACAGAGGTGGATGATATGGTTTGAGGAGCCCCACATTGAATATTGGATGTAGACCAAGGTACGCTGATAGGTTCAACTCAAAAGCATTTTCTCTAACTTTTTTTATGATGGTGTAGGGACCATATCACAAAGGCCAAATTTTTCTGTGTGGGCCTACAAGTCATTCCTTTTGAAGCTGCAACCAAACTTTGTCACCCACAACAAAATGGTGTGCAATCTTATGTTTGTCATGGTGTTGCTTATACTTTTGATTCATCTTCTCTAAGATGTCATGAACTTGCTACTAGATGTGTTGCATTTGTTCAATGATTTTTTTTTCTTTTGTTACCTCAGATCTCCCATGAGGTGTGTATTCCATGGTGGAGAATGGAATGACTATATCAATTGGTTCCATGGGTTGGAACCTGAAGCATACTTGGAATGGACTGTGCTTGGTCGAGTTGTGCAGGGCCCAATTATATCCATGTTATATGAAAATAATCCCCTCATCTCATGTACATGGATGTTTGGAGTGATACATCTGAATCATGTGAACAATTAAACAGTGTACCACTTTTATCTGACCATCAGTTTTTGGATGAAAGGCTATGGATTTCATTAGTTTGGTATCCATCATCTTCCATAGAGTGGACTAGAAGATGCTCAGGAACCTGTTATCTCGATTTGAGATAATGGACTTGGGGAGACTAAAATAGAGCCATACATGACTAAAATATAATTGAATAGTTTTTTTAGTAGATATATTTTTCTTACAAGCAATCATGATAGCCATTTTTGAAAAATGATTAACTACAACAAAAATATAGTCCTTATCATGTTTTGAAGTGGGCAAACCTGAGAGAAAATCCATTGAGACAAATTCCCAAGGCCTGGTTGGTTCTAGGAATGGCATGTACAATCCTTCTTATTTATTAGCTTGGCTATTGCACATGGGGTGCAAGATTTGAGGTACCTTTCCACATCCTTTCACATATGGGGCCAATAGAAGTGTTTTTGAAGAATTGCCAATGTCTTTTCTATACCAAAGTGTCCAGCTGTCTTACTGAAATGTGCTTCCCATATCATCTCCGTTGCTCTACAGTTAGAACACATATATGCCCCATATGATAGAGGATATTATCTTGCGAATAGAAATAAAAAACATGTTTATCTTCTTAAAACACTTGATATGTATTAGCAAAGGTAGGATCTACTTCATAGAGAGCACCCCAGGTGGTAATCTCATGTCTGCATAGGTCAAAAATTATTGTGAGTGTAGTAATTGGTGGGTGGCTTAGATAATCTATAGTTGTATTTGAGCTCCCCTTTTTGTGTTTGATTATGAGATAGAATTGTTGCAAATATGTGGCCCACTTTTGGTGCTCTCATTTTGTAGTTTACTCTGCATCTAGATGAATTCCAATGGTATGTGGTCAGTGTGGATGATCGTCTCTTTCCCTGAGATGTAGTGTTTCCATTGTTTACAAGATTGCATAATGGCATAGATATCCTTGTCATATGTCAGGTATTTCATGACTGTATCAGTGAAATTTTCACTATGGTATACAACAGGATGGCCATGTTGCATGATGACAGCTCCCATAGCATATTCAGATGCATCTGTCATCAACCTAAAATATTGATGCAAATTTGGCAAGGCAAGAACAAGGGCCGAGCAAAGTTTGTTCTTCAAATTCTTAAATACCCTTTGTTGTATTTCACCCCACTGAAGTGTAGCTTTAACTCCTCCTTTAGTCACTTGGGTTAGTGGCCAAGCAACATGTGAGAATCCAAGAACAAACCTGCAATAGAAATTTGTAAGACCCAAGTAACTATGAAGTTCTATGAGGATCCTTGGTGTAGGCCATTCTCAAATAACCTAAATCTTCTCTGGATCGACATGGACCCCTTCTTCATTCACAATGTACCTTAGGTACTTAATTATTTTCATCCTCAATGTGTATTTGTCAATATTTGCTTACAGCTTGTGTTCTTGAAGAGTTTGAAGCACCTTACGAATATGTTGTAGATGTTCCTCCCATGTTCTATTGTAGATGAGTATGTCATCTAGATAGACAACCAAGAATAAATTGGTGAAGGGTTGTAGGATGTCATCCATCATCCTCATGAAGGTTTCAGGTGCGTTAGTTAATCCAAAAGGCATAACCAACCATTCAAAGAGCCCTTCCTTAGATTTGAATGCAATCTTCCAGACATCAATGGGATCAATGGGAATTTGGTGATAACCAGATTTGAGATCAATTTTGGTGAAGAGCTTTGCACCATGGAGTTAGTCCAATAGGTCATCAATCTTAGGGAGGAGGTAGCAATTCTTTACAGTGATTTTATTCATGGTTCAATAGTCAATGCAAAAACTCCATGTTCCATCTTTCTTTGGTGCCAAGACAATCAGGCTACCACAGGGTGAAGAGCTTAGCTTGATGTGACCCTTTTGGATCAATTCCTAAATCTATCTTTTTATCTCATCATTCTCCAAAACTGATCTGTGATACATAGGATTGTTAGGCAAAGGTGATTTTGGAATCAAATTGATAGAATGTTTTACCTAGCAATGCAGTTAAACTCCCTTGGGTGACTTGAATAAGTCATCATATTCTCCTATGATTTGTCCCATCTACTTCTATTGTTGTGTTAATTATGTAGTTAAGACTGCAGCATTGGCCTTCTCAGATTTTTGTGGTTTGACCACCATGATAATGAATTGCTTTATCTTCTCCACCAATCTCTTACATTATTTGGCACTAATCAGGTAGATAGATGTGAGAGTTGGTACCTATGGTACTATGTAGCACCATGTTCTAAGAGTGAGGGTGATTCTTTAGGTTTGTGATTCATAAATGCCATGTTGATCATACATGAATGACTAACTAAGGAGTACATCATAAACATCTAGATTGACCACATCACACAAGACTTTATCTTGGAAAGGTTTTATTGCATATGAAAGAAGACACTGATAGGTGACACAAAGGTCTCTCCCTGGGCTCAACCATTCAATATTGTATGGCTTTGAGTGAGGCTTCACGAATATATTTAGACTTTTCAAAACTTTAGCATAGATTAAATTCTTCTAATTCTCACTATCAAGAATGAAATGTAGAGGCTTACCTTTTATCCATAATTTGAAGTGAAATAATCTTTTCTTATCATCTGGCCTTTCCTCACGGGTTTGCGATGAAGCAAGGATGGTATCGGGCTCAACATCTACAATCTCTTCTTCATCCTCTTCGATTGTAGGTTGTGTATGAGACAAAGCAGTAGATGTCGAGTATTATGACTCAGAAAGCAGTGACTTGATGGCTCGACATTCTTCTTTGGAGTGAGTTCCAGTTTTGTGGTAATCAAACCATTTTCTAGTCTTCCCCTTCTGGGGTGTCTTATCTTGAAAATCCTTTTGCTTCCAATTTTGGCCTCGTGTTTGACTTTCCTTATCACTTTTCCATTTTTAAGGCTGACTCTTCATATTCTTTCTTCCATGCTTTTGCTCAATCTTCACTGTGAACTTGTATGCCTCACTGAGGGTTTCCAAATTGAAAATTTTTATTTCCCCTTATATGTACCATTGTAGTCCACCATGATATTTGAGAGTCTTATGTTTCTCACTTTCTTGGATGCCCAATCTTGTAGATAGAGAATGAAAAATGTCAGTGTAATCTTGAACATATTGGTTCTTACCTTGGTAAAGTTGTTGCCACTATATGTATAGATCATCATATGATCCAATGGGATATTATTCTTCCTTTATCACTTCCACAAAATCATCCTAGGTAGGTACCACCTCAAGGCCAATGTCATCTATACTAAACCTCTTTGTGTACACTTCCCACCAATTTTTCACAGGCAATGATGCTTTCAAAAGAGCAAAAGTAATCTTTTCTCCATTGGTGAATTTATTTATAGAGAAGTAGGAAGATAATTGATCCAAATAATTTTTTTATTGCATTAGCATTGATTTTGCCTTCAAATGTAGGGATATCAAAATTCATCTGAACCTTGAAGGGTGTTAGGGCACTAAAAGGATGTTCCATGGATGAGGAGCCATGAAGTACAGATAAGGAGCCAAAATTTTCCATCGAGAGTTGTTGGAGAATTTGGGAAAATTATTACAACATATGTGCTTATTGTTGTTGGAGGGCTTCATTCACCATTTCCTTGAAGGGATCAGATGTCTTAGTGTCATCTGCCATTTGAAGTCATTTGGAGTGAATGGTGGATAGTTTGAAAGCTCTGTTGTTTTCCACTCAAGCTTCTTGTAAATTGACCTCATCCTCAGGATCATATACTCTCAAGACAAAATGCTCTGATACCATTGATCTAAAATTTAGAAGTTTTGATTGACATATATTCCAAGAACATGAAAATAACATAGTAGAAATGAATTCTCTGAGAAGAGATGTTTTATTACTCAAGATCATAATATAACTGTATGCTTATCTCTGGGAAGAGATGTATGATTTCCATTTTGGGTTACATCTTCATTTATACACATTTTGAAAGTAGGAGGAAGATGTGGAAGGTCTCCAATCTCAAGAGAGATTAAGTGGTTCGACTTCCATGATTTAAAACAATATAGAATTTGAGGAATTACTATTTTTAGAAACTTACTATTTTTAGATTGCACTACTAAAATTAAAATTTAGGGCACTTCCATTAGGTTTTTAGGAGTCAAAAACCACCAAGCAAAGATCCATGCTATCTCACCACATTATTCTCATTTTTACATTTCTAACGGTTTAAATGGGGAGTCAATTGGAGCTACGATGCAAAAGTTATGGCTCCCAAAAGTTTCATCATCAATTGGGGTAGAATCATCACCCGAATTATCACCTGAATTGGTGAGCGGCTCAGACAATCTACGACCATATTTGAGCTCCCTTTTTTGTATTTGATTATCAGATGGAATTTCTATAGATATGTGTCCCACTTTTGTGCCTCTCATTTCATAGTTTGCTCTATGTCTAGATGAATTCTAATGGTCTGTGGTCAGAGTGGATGACCATCTTTTTCCCCAAGATGTAGTGTTTCTATTGTTTGCAGGCTTGCACAATGGCATAGAGCTCCTTGTCATATTGTGGGTATTTCTTGACTATATTAGTGAAATTTTCACTGTGATATGCAATAGGATGGCTATGTTGCATGATGATAACTCCCATGGCATTTTTAGATGCATCTGTCATCAACTCGAAAGGTTGATGCAAATTTGGCAAGGCAAGAATAGGGGCTGAGCAAAGTTTATTCTTCAAATTCTCAAATGCCCTTTATTGTATTTCACCCCACTGAAATGTATCTTTAGCTCCTCCTTTAGTCACTTGGGTTAGTAGCTAAGCAACATGTGAGAATCCAAGAATAAACCTTCGATAGAAATTTGTAAAACCCAAAAATCTTTGAAGTTCTATGAGGGTCCTTGGTGTAGGCCATTCTTGAATAGCCTAAATCTTCTCTAGATTGATATGGTCCCCTTCCTCATCCACAATGTACCCTAGTATTGAATTTTTTCATCCCAAATGTGTATTTGTCGAGATTTGTATACAACTTGTGCTCCCAAAGAGTTTGAAGCACCTTACGAACATGTTGTAGACGTTCCTCCCATGTTTTGTTGTAGACGAGTATGTCATCCAAGTAGACAACCATGAATGAGTTGGTGAAGGGTTAAAGGATGTCATCCATCATCCTCATTAAGGTTTTAGGTGTGTTAGTTAAGCTAAAAGGCATAACCAACCATTTGAAGATCCCCTCCTTAGATTTAAATGCAGTCTTCTAGACATCGGTGGGATCGATGGGAATTTGGTGATAGCCAGATTTGAGATCAATTTTGGTGAAGAACTTCACACCATGGAGTTGGTCTAGTAGGTCATCAATCTTGGAGAGGGGGTAGTGATTCTTCATAGTGATTTTATTCAAGGCTCGATAGTCAATGCAAAGCCTCCATGTTCCATTTTTTTTGGTGCCAAGATAATTAGGCTACCATATGGTAAAGAGCATGGCCTGATGTGACCCTTTTGGATCAATTCCTGAATCTATCTTTTTATCTCATCATTCTCTAAAACTGATCTGTAATACATAGGACTGTTACGTAAAGGTGATCTTGGGATCAAATCGATATAATGTTTTACCTGGTAGTATAGTGGAACTCCCGTGGGTGACTTGAATAAGTCATCATATTCTCTTGTGATTTGTCCCATCTACTTCTATTGTTATGTTGATTATGTATTCAGGACTGCAACAACAACCTTCTTGGAATTTTGTGGTTTGACCACCATGAGAATGAATTGCTTTATCTTCTGCACCAATCTCTTATATTGCTTAACACTAATCAGAGAGACAAATGTGGGAGGTGGTACCTCTAGTACCCTGTAGTGCCACATTCTAAGAGTGAGGGTTATTCTTCAGGTTCATGATTCATAGATGCCATGTCGATCATACATGAAAGGTTGACCAAGGAGTACATTACAAACATCTAGATTGACCACATCACACAAGAATTCATCTTGGAAAGATTTTATTGCATATGAAAGAAGACACTGATAGGTGACACAGAGGCCTCTCCATAGGCTCAACCATCCAATATTGTATGGCTTTGGATGAGGCTTCATGGATAGATTTAGAATTTTCACAACTTTAGCAGAGATTAAATTGTTTTGACTCTCACTATCAAGAATGAAATGAAGAGGCTTACCTTTTAGCCATAATTTAGAGTGAAACAACTTTTCCTTGTCATCTGGTCTTTCCTCATAGGTCTGTGATGAAGCAACAATGGTATCGAGCTCAACATCTACAATCTCTTCTTCATCCTCTTTGACTGTAGGTTGTGTATGAGATAGAGCTGTAGATGTCGAGTATTGTGACTCAAAAAGCAGTGACTTGATGGCTCGACATTCTTCTTTAGAGTGAGTTCCAATTTTGTGGTAATCACACCATTTGCCAATCTTCCCCTTCTAGGGTTTCTTATCTTGAAACTCCTTTTGCTTCTAATTTTGGCCTCGTGTTTGACCTCCCTTGTCACTTTTCCATTTCAAAGGCTGACTCTTCATATTCTTTCTTCCATGCTTCTGCTCAATCTTCACTATGAACTTGTATGCCTCACCGAGGGTTTCCAAATTGAAGAGTTCCATTTCCCCCCGTATGTACCATTTTAGTCCACCATGATATTTGAGAGTTTTATGTTTCTCACTTTCTTAGATGCCCAATCTTGTAGATAGAGAATGAAAAATGTCAGTGTAATCTTGAATAGATTAGTCCTTACCTTGGCGAAGTTATTGCCACTGTATGTACAAATCATCATATGCTCTAATGGGATAATATTATTCCTTTACCACTTCCATGAAATCATCCCAGGTAGGTTCCACCTCAAGGCCAATGTCCTCTATACTGAACCTCTTTTTTTACACTTCCCACCAATTTTTCATGAGCAATGATGCTTTCAAAAGAGAAAAAGTGATCTTTTCTCCATCGATAAATTTATTTATAGAAAAGTAGAAAGATAATTGATCCAACCAATTTTTTACTGCATCAACATTGATTTTGCCTTAAATGTAGGGATATCAAAATTCACCTGAACCTTAAAGGGTGTTGGGGCACTGAAAGGATGTTCCATGGATGAGGAGCTAGGAAGTGCAACCGAGGAGCCAAAATTTTCCATTGGGAGATGTTGGAGAATTTGGGTGAATTGTTGCAACATCTGTGCTTGTTGCCATTGGAGGGCTTCATTCACCATTTCCTTGAAGGGAGCATATGTCTCAATGTACATTTGAATTCATTTGAAGTGAATAGGTGGATAGTTTGGAAGCTGTATTGTTTTCCACCCAAGCTTCTTGTACCCTAACCTCATCCTCGAGATCATACACTCTCAAGACAAACCACTCTGAATTGTCACTTAAATTATCACCCGAATTTTCATCTAAATTTATGTCATAATATATATAGCATATATATGTTTTATATTGTATAATATATATATGTGTATATATATTATATATACTTTATGTCATAATATATGAGCTTATATGTATATATTACAACATAAAACATATATATATACCTTATGTCATAATATATATGGTATATGTATGTTTTGTATTATAATATATATGTATATATATATTATAATACAAAACATACATATACCATATATATTATGACATAAGGTATATATATATGTTTTATGTTGTAATATATACATATAAGCTCATATATTATGACATAAAGTATATATAATATATATACACACACACACACACACACATATATATATATATTATACAATATAAAACATATATATGCTATATATATATATATAGACACACACACCTTATGTCGTAATATACATGCATATATACATATATGTCTTATGTGTGTGTGATAATTTATATTGTGACATAAGGCTTTGTTAGAGTGTGTATGTGTGTGTGATAATTTGTATTACGATATAAGGCTTTGTTAAGGATAGGTTAATAATATTAACCATTATTAATTTTATCCCTTTTTGAAAAATCCTTGGTTCGTTTAAGGGAGGGACCAATTAGTAGATGGGGTCCAATAGTTGTGATAGGATATGTGCACAAAAGGACCAATTTTACAATTAAAAAAGGTACTGGTGGTTATTATATAAACATTACATTGTAGTACAACTTGTACTCAATAATAATTTGTATAATTTAATCACAACATGCCACAAGAGATGCACAATAATTGGGCGCATAATCACAACTATTGGTCCAATGTTTTTTTGTAATAAATCAATTAAAATTTTGATTTTCCCTCCAATTAAATGCACCAAATGAAAATGGTGATGTGGTATGATCATATGCTACATAATTGAGTAGGTTATATGGGACAACAAAGTACCTATATGGTTCTTTGTACTCGTGAAGTTAGGATGCATAACTACTTGTCCCTCTCCACAAGTATGCCAAATAAATCATAAATAGTTATTTTATTATAAAGTCAACCTAACCTTGAAGTCTTTTCAAACATAACTTTTTTTTTCCAACTTATATGTCATGTACATTACTTCCTACTAAAAACAACATATGAGTGTATCTCACATGTTTCACCAAGTAGTAAAAACTCACTTCCCATTTCATATATATCCTTGATTGAAATTCTTTACAGTTACCTTTTTCCATTTTGATATTAACATCTTGCCACAAAACATGCATCAAATATTTTAAATGAGTTGAGCCAATAAATACAACAATGTGGATGTCTTACAAGCATTATAAGCTAGTATGTGGTGATTGGAGAGTGCGATATGCCAAAGTCAAGAAATTATATAGATTGTTTCAGTTAATCATATCATAATATCATAGATTCATGTTGGGATTTTTTTCTTAGGTGACAAAATTATTCATTATCAAACTCCTAAACTTTGTTGAATAGAGAGAAGGAAATTACAATCCCAAACCCTAAATTAATTTTTATTCCTAGTGTGCTACTCTATGCATTGTCCTTCCCCTTTTATGATGTTTTCCCCAAGTTTTTGGTTGTTTAAATTTGGGGTTGATTGTGGTAGCCCCCAGGGCACAACTCTTTGAACCATGTGTTGCCCTTATAATGGAAGAACCACTTGCACATAATAGAACATCTCCTGGTTGTGTTGAATCTATAAGTCAACTTGTGGATCATGACAATGGGAAGGGTTTTGGCTCATCTAGAGTGTATCCAGACATGGGGTCCCTAGAAAAATTAAACTCATACATTAAAAGCTGAGGCTCTTGGATTTCAGTTGTTAGATGAAATCCTTGATATTATTATTGATTGTAGTCAAATAATTATCATTATTTTTTCCTTTGTCGTGTGCCCTATGAATAATGCTTTTATAAATGGGCTAAAATTAAATGGAAAAAATAAGGGGTGGGTTTTAGAAACAATGAGGGGGTTGGGAAAAGGCCATGTCTCATACATGTTTCGGAACCCTAAAAATGCACAAATTATTTTACAATATGTAACTAGGTAATTTGTGGACAAATTTATTACCTACGAACATGAAATTTTAACTTCCATCTAGAAGATCCCACTCGATTTTAGTATCCTATGTGGGTTGAGTTCCCTTTCCTCGACCTCTCTTTTTGGCCCTTCCTAAAGGAAATAGCTAGTTATTTGGGTAAAGTCATTTGGCGTAGAAATAATGTTGACAAAATTTCCAATCTTAAAGTTCATCCCCATGCATGCACATAGACGGACCTCACACATACCCTTTTGTAGATGCCTAAATTTGTTATTAGACACTTGGAAACATCAATTTTGACATATTTTAACATAATTAGACTTGAGCGTACACATTTGAATCTTGTGCACACTTCCCCCTATATTTACACTTCCAATTTACAATCACACATATTCAGGTCTAATTTGTTATCACACATATTCATGATCACCCTGGTATGTGTAAAATTACTTTATAATCCTAAGAAAACCATTGCCATCTCCCAAAAAAAATCTCTTTAGACAGTGGTGATAATAGGCAAATGTTTGCCAAGCACAAGCGATGTCTTGGGGAGAATGGGCCTGAACAAGTGATAAACGAAAGATGGTAAAGGCTTTGATGGAGGAGGGTAGATGCTATTGCAAGTAGTAAAAGATCAAGCTAGTGTAGGCATTCAGATGTAGTTTTTAGTGGTAAAGGATCAAGAAGGGGTTTTTGGTGAGGGTAAGGCTAAAAAGATAGAGCAGGTCAGCCAAAGGAAATTGTAGAGTCCTAACATGATGCCCAAAGGTTTCAAAATCCAACAAAAATGGTGGTAGAGCCACAACAAGGCAAGGGAAGGAAGAGAATAGGGGTGTTGTTCCCCTCTAAATTTAGATCTTGAAATGTTGATGGTGTTGGGAAGAGTGTGAAGGAGTAATGATGCAAGGTCAATATGCATCTAGGCAAAGGTAGGAAGACAAAAGATGTTAAAATTTTCTCTAGGTTTTCTGCATCCAAATATATCTAGGATAACTTATCCTTTAAAGACATTATAGAATTGGATAGGCCAGTGGTAGGCAATGGAGTGCCCGAGAAAGCCTTTCCCTAAGGAAGATTGCAAATAGTATTTCCTCTTAGCCAGCTAGGGTTTTGGATGTTGTGTTCATCAACTACAACAATTCCTCAAATCCCTTTCATCGTTGTAATGATTTTTGTAAAGAAGTCATTCTCAGAACCCTTCTTGCCTCAAAACTAGTTATGGTTCCTAGGAACCAGTTTTAGAAGGAAAAGCTTTCAGAGGAGGCTATAGAGACTACACAAAAGATAAATGCTTGAGCTAATTCATCTTAGAATGAAACCCTTGAAATGGCCTTTTTGGGTGATATTCCTTTAATCTTCTCCAAATCTCCTCCACTCTTTGAAATTTTTGATGTTGAACTCTATTTGCTGGAAGTGGAAAAGGGACAAAGAGCTTTGATTAACAGGTGTGTGGGGAGGCGACCCCCTTGGTCTTCTCTTTTAGAGTGTTCACAAAATTCTTGGCCCACACTAAAATCCCCTTCCCTTTTGGTCCTAGTAAATGGCTTCTTTATGCTTTTGTTTCAAGGTTATGAAGATAGGGACTTTGTCTGGACAAATGGGCCATGGTTCTTTGGCAAGTAGGGGGTGTTTTTTGTCCATGGACTCCTTTTTTTGATCTAGAATCTTCAACAATCTCCCAAGCCCTAGTTTAGGTTAGATTTTATAGCATTCCTTTGGTTTTATAGGATACTGATCTTTTCAAGAAATTGGTTAGCAAGCAAGGATTTTTTGTTAAAATTGATGACTCCATTAGAGCAAATTTGAACTGTGTCAGAGTGTGTGTAATGGTGGATTTATCCAAACCTATACACCATTCTATTTGAATTTCTTCCTCCCACAGTGTGTGGATGAAATTCATTAATTGTGAAGGCCTCCCCTTAAGATGCTTCAAATACAATCAAGTTTATCACAAAATTGCTTCGTGCCCTAAGAATTTTTTTTAAGGTCCATGCTTTATGTTTTTACATAAATGGGTTAGGAAGATTGGTTGCTTGAATCAGGATTTAGTAAATAGAATGCATACTTTGAGTGAGCTCCCAACTATAACAATCCTTCAGTAGGATTTAAATAGGTCTCAACACAAGGAATTTTTAAAGGCATCAACAACAAAGATTGATTTGGAGGTAGGGCAACTTTCTTCTCCCTTAAGGGAAGAGTGGATGAGGAACTGAGCCAGAGCATGTTATCAATCTCCGTCCTACAGTAGATTCTTCTCATAAAAAGGATAAATCGTTGGAGGTTGTTGATGAAGGGGAAGATTATAAAGAAGAGATTGCCAACAAAGAGGTTCTTTTCATTTCTAAGTAGCCTAGTACTTTGAAGACCCCTGACTGTGAGATGAAAGGAAAAAAGGGTAGGAAAATGAAAGCTAAAAGGATTCAGCTTGAGGCACATAACTCCATCTATGGAGGCATGTAATAGACTATGAAATCTCTACTTTTTAGTAAAATTAGATGTTTGTTGGTAGCTAAAGGATGAACTCTTTGGTTCGTTATCTGAGTTTTCTGCTAAGTAATTTTTTATTTGGTGTGCTTTATTGTCTTGTATCTTATTTTTTTTGGTCGATGTCTTTGTCCTTCTTGGTTTCTACTTATAGTTTGTGTCTTTGGTCTATGTATTTATTTGGCTTGTTGGGTGCTTCTATTTTCTCTAGTGGTTTTCCTTGAGGACTAGACCCTTAGTTTGTGCTCCAGAATCGGTTGTAGTTTTGGTAAAAAAACTTACCGATTGTTGCTCTAGATAAAAGCACCATATTTATCTAAAAATAGGCATATGCTTGTATTTTACCGTAAGTGTCCACCTTTGTCGATAGTGTCAAGGACCCTCGACAACTAATTTTCAAATTCAAATGTCTCCCTTAAATTGACCCAAACATGTTTCACATGTAGGTCATGAGGGGAAATATCAAATAGTCATCTATAAACACAAATCAAGATTAAGGTCATACTCTCTTGGTCATTCACTCTCTACTTGACACAAAGCTTAATAAATCCATTACCACTCCATTAATATATCATCACAAAAGCATTACGCATCTAAAAATCCTCAAAGGAGTAGTCCTAGAGTCAATTATGTACATAAACGTAAAGTCAATGTAGCATGTTGTCAAGTGTCAAAATCTAAACATTATATCACATTTTATCACAATCATAATGATGCACACACATACCTAGGTGGGAGAAATACATGTAGTTTGAGCCCTCTTCAGAGTATTAAAATATAGACAATGTTTAATCACTCAATGAGGAGTTCTTGGGGTTGTCCAATTCATCTTTCCAAGTCAGTCTTGTGTTGAAATTGTAACCAGTGTTTCAAAGTAAGGGGAAGAAAATCAAGAATATAAACACATGACTAGAGGCAATAAAACATATATAAATCATCTACATGTATATGTGTAGTGAATAGAGGTGGAACAAATCTATATAGTTGACCTAGATAGTATTGACAAAGCTTGGATAATACCAATCGTTGTAAAGGTGTGAGTTTCATTAATATAAAGTTGGTGTTTGTTTTGAGGTATTATTTTTTGATCTAAGTAGTTACATATTAGATAAACATCATTTTCAAATATCGTGATGCAAATAGTGGTTAATATAAATTAAAAAATTAACTAAATGCTTTTATTCTCTCTTGCATTGTTAATTTTTAAAATAGTAAGTGCAATATCAATCTGTATTTTACATTCAAATTTGTATGGTAAATGCCCTATTTTACATTATCATGTTTTTAATAGTTTATTATTATTTATATTGTATTAATCACAAATAAAATAAAACATTTTGGTGAATTCAATCTTTATCTCGAGCACAGTAAACCCTAGGTCTTTCTACCTTAGGGTTTCATCTTTCCTTCTTAGTGTTTCAAAATTTTCATGAATGAGGGTTTCATATTTGATTTTTTATTTCCCCTTATTCCCCTAACCAAAACCTTAATATAATTTTAATGGATTCTAATATTTTATATTTTGTGATTCAAGCTATGATTAACATAATTATATGTTTCTTTCCTAAAATATATGATATGTTTCAAAATCATGAAATGCAATGGGTTAAATTTATATGTAATAAAACTAAAGATGATATTAATAATGAAAAATTATTAGCTCTCCTTAGTAACACATACTGTATGAATATTGAATATGAGATTCTTCCAGTTACTAATTGATAGGAAAGGGCATGTACAACTCCTTTTGCTTCTCCCTCTAGACTTCAACATAGTGATAGCCATCATCCCACCCCTATTATTTTCCCTAGGCTTATATTGGATTTAGTAGTCCATGCTATCACAACACAAAGATGTAAGGTGCACTATGTTGTTGGATAAAGTGGAGGCAATCAAAATGTCCCTCATAATCCCCCTTCGCCTCCTAGGGTACCATCTAATGCAATTAGAGAGCATGATGTTATTAATCAACTTAAGAATACTCTAGCTAAGTTATCCATATTAAATTTTCTCAAGAGGTCCAGTATCTATAAGGATATTCTATATACAACATTGTGTGATGCAACTTAACCAAATAATAATGAACTAGCTTATTTTGCATATATTGTTAATACATTGAAGAATAGTGAAGATACAATTTATCTGAGAAATAAAATTGATTACAATCTCCCATTGTTCATTCAAGTGTGGATCTTAAACAAGGGAGTTAAGCATGTTTTAACTTATAATGGATTAAGATTGAAAATTTGTAATATCATGATTCTACAAACACTAGATGTCAATATGGACTCTATTCATATATCAGGGAAGAATATAAGAATTTTTGATAATATCCCTCACCAATTGATAAATTCTAAGCTCTCCTTATTAACACATATTGTATGAATATTCAATCTAATATTTTTCCAGTTACTACTTAATAGGAAAGGGCATGTATGACTCCTTTCGATCCTCCCTCTATACTTCAACATAGTGATAGTTGTAGACATATAAAAGTGGCCACCAATGGCTTCATACCCAAATTTAGATCAATTATTACCAACCATTGAACATTTAGCCTAAGAATTTCTAAATGTCTCGAATTTGGATTCATCACATGTAATTAAATCAATTTGGCCCAAAAATCAATTAAACAAAGCAAATGCCCAAATCAATTAAAACAAAAATTGGAAAATATTCAAAAGCCTAAAAGGGATTAATTAACATGCAAATCCCAATCAAAACCTAATTGAATTCATCCTTGAGCAATTAAATGAATTATCAAAAAGGAAAATTCAAAATCAAAGAATATCCTAAGAAGTAATCATTAGCTTTTATGAGTTATACAAAATCCAAAATATCTCAAAGCACACATATTCCATGCTAATCATGAGCTTTGGACACCTTTTAACTCTACTGGGGTTAATTAAGAAAACCTAGGTTAGGATTTAACTCATTCCAATTTGATTTCAAAACCTATAAATACAAGCATTTGCCTCTCCATTTAGAGGGCTTGAAATATAGTATTGTTATAATGCAGGTTTTGAGCAAGTTTACATGACCATGGTGTTATAATGCCAAAATCACAAGCCAAACCATTAAGCCATATCAAATCCAAAGCCAATCCAACCATGGTGCCAAAAGGAGATGGAGATAGCCAATCCCCATTGATGAAGACTTCTTGAGCACAATCCGAGCAAGCCAAATGGAGAAACCTCTTGGAGCATTCAAGGAATTATGTGAGTTATTTCTATTTTTAGTTGTGTTTTGTTCATTTGTGTTTCTTCACCATGCTCTTCATTTTGATCTAGGCAAGATAGTGTTATGCATGTTAGTGTGTTTAATTTCATCTTGATTTCATTTTCATTCCAAAGCTAACATATGATCTAACCACCGTTCTTGGATTCCTTGATCACAAATGGCATGCCTAGATCACAAATGGCATGCCCGGTGGGACCATGATCATCCCACATAGCAAGGAGATCAACATGCAGGTCAAAAACTGAGAAATGGATGCTTAAATCTCTTTAAAATTGCATTTCTAACCTTGTTTTGGTCATATTTTGCTTTCTTTATATTTCTCAAATCTACACAGACTAACAACAATCAGGTGTAATCAACATCGATTTTGCTTAAATTGACCATGGTTCTGCTCAACTAACCCCAATTCTATGTAAATTGTCAACAATTAGATTGCAAGGGGAAAATGACTCTAAAGTTTGCTTTTTAATTCTTTTCAACATTCCTTTTCGAGATTTATTAGTTTCAAAGGCATTTAAATATATTGACTAAACTTTGCCTTGAATGGTTTCTTGATCTTTGTGCTAACCATTGCCTAACTTAAGATGTTTATCTTTTGTGGTTTTGCCTTTGGGTTCGTAGGGGATTGACGATGATCTTAATTGACTGACATCGATTCTTCATGATCGATTTTAGTTCTCTATGAACCGATATATTATTGTTGCCTTGAAACTGGCATCAGTCATCTTTGACCAGCTATGGTTACTGTGTGTCAAAAAAAAACTTGAGATCTAAATTTCAAACATCATTTGCCCATCCAAGAAAGTGATTCAAAATAGGACATTATTATCTAACAATTGCAGGTCATGGATGTGATTTAGAACAACAATTTGCTTGTTTAAACTAATCAAACATTTCATTTTGGGATTTTAAATAGAATTAGTCAAATCTTGCACATTTCAATTTGGGTCCTAAAATGAACATGTTAAATCTTACACATTTGGATATTGATGTTTAAAATGAATCTAAAAGGCTAAGTCTTAAAAACACTACATTTTTAGTGCTTAAAATAAATGCTTAAATCTTGAACACTTACTTTTGATGTTTAAAAATGAACTTAGGGTAAGTCTTACACATTTAGACTTTGGGCTTAAAACAAACATAGATGCTTTTGCTTAAGTTGTGTTGTTCAATTCTTTCAAGCTTTCACACTCAAGCCAAGGGGCAAGTAAATAACATCATCACATTTCAATTATGGTGCCTAAAATCAATCTTCACTTACAATTATTTGTAAAATATTTGTTTATTGTTTATTTTATAAAAAGAATAGTGCATGTATGCTCTCTCCCCATCCCCTATAAGGAACTCATGGGATCAAAATTGCCTTTTCATTGCATTTAGTGCCTAGTTTAAGGCATATAAATAAAGTTTCCTAGGTTCTCCCCAAACCCGCATGGTATTGGGTGATCTAAAAGTAACCCTAAAGTCTTTCTACTTAGTGTTTATTTTCATGCATTTTCGCTTGTGAAGGGGATGCCATTACCTCTCACAGTTTCTCTAGGTAAGCATTGACCTGGGGCTTTATCTCTCGATAGTGTTTCAACCATGCTCCATGATGGGGTATACAACTATGGGAATGCATACTGCTAGAGCTAGGGGGTTGAGTAGCTAACCTCTCCTTTAGTAACGAAGGTCCAAGTCAGATCTGGTCAACTAGGGGATACCATTGAGAAGTCTAATGATGGTATCATCATGCAAAGGAATAGACCCTTGCATGATAAGTTGATTGATATGAACTCAATTCATGTGATGATTCTCTTGTGTTAACCACACTTGGGATCAATCTAGATGGTCATAACTTATAAGTTTTAGTTAACCCCATTTTGGCACACCTTGATAGGATCTAGGATGATAAACTTAGTTGTATTTATGTCATTTATTCTTTTATTGCTTGGTGTGTTAAATCTAAAACTTTGTTGTTTAAACCATGTTATGAATGAGTCTTATGTCCAACATTAAATTATTATTTGAGGAGGCTTTATGCCATCTGTTTGACACCTTGATTTAACTTAGAAGACTTTCATGTCAAAAACATTGAGTATAACACTTTATTGAGATGGGTAATGCTATGCTACCTAAATCATTTCAAGTCTTGTGCCTTAGAAGTCTTTGTAACATAACATTGTCACATCTTTTGGGAGTGATAATGTCATTACGCTGCCCAAATTATTTCAAAAGACTTGTCTTATCTTGTGTCCAAGTTATCATTGTTTGAAACAATCATTTGTGCCTTGTTGGATCTTTCTTAAGCACAATCATGCTATTCAAATTTGCCTAGCTTATTGGTCATCAAAATCCTAGTTTACCTAAGTTGAGTCTTTGATTAACTTTTACAAGTTTGGATCCAAACATTGATTGATTTCATTTTAGGCCTTGACACTCAGAGGATGATACACAAATCTTTCTCTTTTGGGTTGCGTAACTTAGGTTAATTCATTACTCAAATTGGGAAACTTTATTGGTTATGACTTTGTTTGATACAATTAGTCCATCTTCAAAGTGCCTTTTGTTTTGTGTTTTATAACAATCAGATCATGTTTATGTCTAAAATCAAGTGCCCATAATTGTAGTTTAATTGGGTTTCAATTCATTCATTATGGGGTTAAGCATTCATTTAGTTATCTAAGTCAATTCTGGACTTATTGCAATTGGGCACAAATATAGTATACCCCCATAACACTCAAAATTTATCACTCGACTACACTAGAATCAATTCACATAAGGCACAAGCCTTATGTGCTCACCCAAAGTGCAACAGAGAAAGAATTGGGGCCCTTGTTGGGCTAGTTGTGTCATGGCATAATGCATCATATGTAAGACTTTGTCATTTAACGAAGGCTTTTGGAAGATTCGTTGGTGCAAGCCATTTTTGGGTGGAGTATGTTGGTCTATAGGTGTAAAGCCTATTTGGGAAACTAGTTTTAGGCATAGGAGTGCAAGCTTATATTGGGATAGTTCTATGATCTCAAGGGCCCAAGTCTTTGTGTTACTAAGATTATCATCATTCAATGCTTTGAGGGGTCAATGAAATGCCTTATATCAAGTTCATACTATATCTCATGGTTCTTGTAAGGACATCAAAGCTAGGGCACATGACTTTTCTTACACTTAGGCTATTTTAATAGAGTATGATGATGGCATCATCTTTTATAAAGGGACACCATTAATGACCTAGACCAGAACTTTGCTTAATAAAACATTCATATATTGAAATTACACTATTATAATTATTAATAGTAATTGCATAATTCAACAAGGAAGTGAAAGACATTCAATCAAAGGACACTATGTATCATAGTAACCATTCTTATTCATATACTTAAAGCTTCAAATACATAATACAGTTCATATTACAGAAAACAGAGTACATAAGGCAGAGAACAAGCTTTATTAACTAATTATCTACCTAGGGTCTCACAGGCAAGCTTGGGCTTACACAAAATGAAGCCTTAGTGGAATTGATGCTAAATCCCATGCTAATGGTGTCTATATCTATAGTCAATTCTATAGATCTTCCCTACATTAGTTTGCCTCTCTCCTCTTTACTAGTTTGAGCTTGGATTTATAACACACATGAGCATCTTCATGCCAGGGTGAAGAGCACATGTTGAGTGCTGAGCTAGAGCCTTTGTTGATCATTTCACTAATTTCATCACCTTATATCCCTTACACTATGGTTACCATGTCTAGCCACTCATGAGGATGTTCTAAAAGTATAAGCATCAGTTAATCACTTGCTAGTTATCATTAGGTTTGTGATGATTCCTCCAGCTAGCACAAAATATACCAAAACAACAATCATGCCAAGTGAGTGCCTTGCATTGAGATGTCTATCGAGTTGGCATGAAATCATACTTAGATGAAATAGGGGCCCCACATTACTTCATAAAAAATTATTAGTCTACCCCAAACTAGGCTTTCAAAGCTTTTAGCATGCAGAACTCAGGCGCGCTCTCCTTTAGCTCAGTGCTGAAGTCCTCAAAGCCCTTGATGGTGAGCTTGAGTTCCTCAGTGATGCTACATATCTTTATAGAGGTGGTGCTCAGTGCGAGCACATATGTCTTCTCTAATTCCTTCTTGAAGGCCTCGATACTTGCCTTAGCTTTTGTCACTCCATCCAAGATTTCCCCTTATTTGTAGGCATTGGTCTACAAGGTGTGGAAGAATGCTTCTAGGATTTATTTTTGGTCTTTGATCTGTATGCTTAAGGCATTAACCTTCTGTATTATTTGGGTGTGCTCTAACCTACTTGCAGTGTATACCTGCACCATTTAATCCTCCTTCACCCTCTTTTCCTGCTCGAGTCCCACATTTATGACTGATCCCTGGTTGGAAAAGCTATAGAAGATGGTGTTAACTACATTTATGCCCTCTTGAATTTTGGAAAAGAATTCTTCTACCTCTTCAAGCTTTGTAGCTATCTCTTTTTTTAGTACGGTGCATGGGTCCTCCTCTTCTTCTTACATTGGCTCTACCTTCAACTTTGGGAGCATTTGTTCTACTAACATGCATACTTTGTCAACCTCTAAGAAGTTTGATGTTTCAAATCTATCTAAGAGGGATGACTCCACTATTTTTATGCACTTAGTTAGTTTCTACAACTTAATCTTCATGGCTTATGCTTCTTCCTCTGCATCTTGCATAATTTTCTTCCATCTCTTCACCCTAACATCATTAATGATGTTTTTTCACATGACTTCATTGGCCATATGGATGAGTACATTGGCAAACTTGATTGGGTTCATGGTGTGGGGATTTAGGATGAGGGAGTCATGCCCATCCTTAGGTTTATCCGCACCCAATATGGCCTTCTAAAGCACCTCAAAGTGAGGCTCATCCATATAGCTATCGAATGCAATTGAAAGTTGTTAGTGCATCTTGGTAGTGGCAGATTCAAGGTAATGTATTCAATATAGTCTTCCTCTATCCACCACTTTTGCATCTTTTTCATGAGGCTTAATTATGCACCTTCTTATTCTATGATAGCCAGCTCTGTGTGTTCTTCCTTATTATCGATACTATCACTCTCTTTATCACTTTCCTCTGAGGTTCTTCTTCTTGTTCATGTAGGGGTTCTTCTTAAGAATTGTCCCCTTTGTCTGCTTCTTGTTTTCCATTGGTTCTAGCTTTGCCCTCCTATTTTTTTTGGGTCTCCATGACACTCTTTGTTTGTTGTTTTTCTAAGGTGCCAACATCACATTCCTTTTCTTTAGGCACCCCTTCACTACTTAGGTGTGCCTATAGTGCATCTTGGTCTGCTATGCTGGTGGAGGTGCTAGGTGCCTTTTCTGCCACTTTTTTGGTTGGTTCCATGCTTGCGATAACCTCTTTCTCTTCCTTTTCTTTCTTGGCCTTTTCTTCTTGGGCCTTCTTTTTCTCAGCCTTCCTTTTTTTGATTAATGCTAAGGTCTTTTCTTCCTCGGCCTCAACTCTATCATTATGCTCCTAAGTCATGGAGACTACCTTCATGGGCTCTCTTTTCTCCTTTAGTGCCAGTTTCATCTCTATTTATTCCTCATTGTGGCCCACTTTCTTCTATAAGCTTCTATTTTCTTCTTCAGTTCATGGAGGTTGTGTGGGGGACTCTGTTGATGAGGCATTGGGAAATTTTTTTACCTCTCTAAGCACAGTGGTAGTGCCACCTTGGAGGGCCTTTTTGACTTTTTTGGTGTTAGGCTCTTATTCTACTTCTTATATAATGTAAACCTTGGTCCCTCCTTCTTCCTCCTCTGTCTCTTCTCGTTCCTTTTTCACCTCCATTTCCTCATGCACCTCTTGCACCTCCATCTTTGCCAAGGTTATTATTGGCATCGCAATGGGCCCCTTAGAATTTTTCTTCATTTCCTTCTTAATAGAAGACATAATTGTTAGTGTGAAGGTCACGCGCTTCTTTTTTGGTGCTAAAGGAGTAGCTTCTTTGCTGGAGGTGATCCTTAACTTTATATGTTCTTAAATTTCTTCAAGTGTTTCTCCTTACTTTTTTTGGGGAGGTTTCTTCCATGATAATGGCATTGGTTTCCATTTATCATCGATTCGAAGGGGGAGATCATCATCCTTCTCAGGGTTTATGCCCTTCTTTCTTGAATTTATCTCATAATATAACATGTGTATGTACTCAAGTATTAATTCCTTCTGGAGGGGTTGCAGGTCAGTGAGATCTGAGTCATCTTCCTCATATTTTGTAGTTTTTCCTCCTAAGTGTATACACTTGCACTACAACTTGCTCCTCTCCAAATCCATGACCTTCATTGAGTTGTCTAGCTGCCATGCATTATGAATTCTCCTTAGTGCATCCTTGAAGTACTTTATGGAAAATGTGTAAGGGAGTTTTATCTATCTTGAATAATTACAATTTTTGAGATCTAAGCACACTACACAAAAGTGTTGCATGATGGTGAAGGTCACCATTCTAAACATATTTTGGGGAATTTCTTAAGGGATGTACCATTCCTTCCTAAATGCCTTTATATATTAGGTACACCACCCCATTACTCGAGTCTTGTATTTTTGGGAGAAGGTAGGTGGGTAGGTTAAGTCTTAGTACTTCAGTGTTGGGGAGTCCTTATGCATCGAGAAGACATAAAGATTATCTTCATCACTATTGGGCACGTCAATCTCCTTCATCACAATTAAAATCAACATTGACCCCCACTAAGGTCTCTCATGCCGTGTGACACTCAAGTGCATTCTTTGCCATTTTTTTAGTAATGAATTTTTCTATGTTAAACTTGACCCCCTACATCATGTGGTGGGTGATGCATAGGTAGGCCTTGGTGATGTTTGTCCACCATCCACTAGGGCAAAGTTTTAAAATCATGAGGCACATTATTTCCCTCATATGAGGGTCCTTGATATCCTTTATTAGGAATGTGAATCCTCCCTTATAGTACCCAAGGAGTTTTTCAACCCTTTCTACTTCAACATCATCCACCATCATCTAGTGGATGTCTATGTTGGAGTCTTGGAGCCCTATGATTCTGCTAATTAGGCTCGTTGATAACTACATGCACATCCTTGTAAAGTAGAAATGTTATCCATGGATGTGTGAGAGGAGGAACTACATGAGTTTCTTTGGCTTCTTAAAATATGGTAACTCATAGAACTGAGTTACATCAGTGGTTGCAAGTCTGTCTCAGATGGAGACATCAAATAATGTCACACCTACTTTTATCTTGGCTCCCATGTTAACCACCTAGTCTTGCACTAGATCTTACACGTTGCTTGAGGTATGATGGTTATATTCTTTTAGCTGGCAGGTGTGCATAAAAGATGCCCAATTCTCTCCTATCAAGACCTCCATGGGTAACTAAATTTCTTAGTATGACATCTTTGTGAGTGCCTCATGATCACATACTATAATGCTAACCCCTCCAATTGATTATGCTTTATTCTTTACAATGATTGTCTCTTCTATCATCTGAGCTCATTTGGCATCCTTTTATGCCTACAATGGACCAAAACTCATCTGTTTCTTTCCCATAGTGAACTGACTAGAGTTAAAGTATGGTTTATTGATTTTGTCAAAGCCTCTAATGTTTTTTGGTGGTCCTCATAGTCGTGAGGTCTGTGATTATGACTTCAACTTTCAAGTTTTTTATTGTCGTTAATGGTGGCCTTCACATCACTAAAATTTTCTCCTGTCTAGTTCTCTCATAATTCTTACCCCACAAGACTCCTTTCTAATCTCAATAGGAATGCAATCTCCTTTTCTTTGTAACCATTCTTGTTTGGTGGCCGTGGGTGCTCAGGGTTTCACTTTTATAGCATTTGCTCACTTCAACTTTGGTTCTCCACTTAATTTTTCTTAAGGTTTATAACCTAATCCAACCAAAATTTTGCTTCTTTATACCCTTAGTTCAATTACCATCTTAATTGCAAGTGAGTAATGGCGTGGTGGTGCCTAGATTTCTTGGAATCTTCTAAAACCCATGAAATCCATGAAAATTTGCTACCACCTATGAATTTAATTTGGACCTTTGTACCTCCATCATCACCGTATTAAATTTTCTAAATGGTATTTTTGATGAAGTGACATATAGTTTAAATAATCACTTCCTGCCTAACTTTGGGTGGATACCAACTTGTCTTGATGATCTTCCTCTTGCACTTTGTTCACTTGGTGCGACCTTCACCTTCCTTATGGTAACTTGGGTGAAACACTTCATTTGAACATAATTCAACCTCCAAGGTTCCATCTTCTCTTCTTATTGTGCTTTCATTTCAAATGTGCTTTCCTATCTTGGTCAATTTCTCTATGCTTTCATCTCTTGCCTAGCCTATCCCTACCCCATACAAATCACTTGCATTGGTCCTCTAGTGATTCACTCTCCAAGTGTTTTGTGTACTTAGCATCTTATGCACCTATCTCATATCTCATGCACACTAACATCTTGTGTTCCTCTTTTTGTCACTTGGTACTCATATCTTCAAAGTTTGGTGAATTTTATTTGCTCAAAAACTTAGGTGTCTAGCCTTAGGTGCTTATAAAACCACCTCTCTAGACTCACTTGACTGGTATTATGCATGGAAGTGTTAGAATAGTTCACTTATGGGCTTGAAAGAGCCTTGTTTATTCACTCATCACCAACATAACACAAATCAACACAAAAGATAAGGAAATGTTTGACTTATGCCAAAATTTATTTTAGTCAGCACAATACAACCGACTTATGACTAAAAAGTTAGTGTTTGATGGCACAAGCACCATCCTATTACCTATAATGCTTCAATTGATTGCCATTGAAATGCCTAGGGAAAATTTCACTTGATAATGTGCACAACATGCATATGCCAGTTTTGAATATGTTGTGAAGACATATGAGACCCATCCACCTAATTGTAGCTTTCCTGAGTGCTTGAGGTACTTGGAGTCATAGAGAAATACCAATGCTCCTTCATTCAATACTTTAAACGTAATATGCTTGTCATGCCATAAATTTTGGCATGACATCTCTATCTGTTGGCTCTATATTGCTTGAGCATGCACCTCATCTAGGTGATTTAAGTCCTCCAACCTTGCACTCAATGATTCTTGGTCATCTAAATGACTAATATGTGTAATGCACAATGATGGCACCATGAACTCTAATGGTAGAACTACCTCAATGCCAAACACTAATTGAAATGGTGTAGCTTTGTTCAGACACTTGTAGGTTGTGTTATATGCCCATAATACTACTGACACTCAATCATTTCAATCTTTATGACCAATATCACATATCTTCATGAGGCACGTTCCTAGTATCTTGTTGAATGCCTCCGTGGTGTCATTCACTTATAGATGATAAGGGGTGGTCTTATGGTGTACCACCATGTATTTTGTTAACAAGATTTGCATAGTTTCATTGATGAAGTGTGTGCCTCTATCATTAGTCAAATTAAGTGGGAACCCATAGTGACTTATGATGTCCTCCCATATAAACCTCATGACTATGGCAACTGTGTAGTCTTTTGTTGGCACTACCTCAGCCTACTTAGTGAAATAACTGGTGGTCATTAGAATGTATCTTGCACTTGTATGCCTTGTTATAGGAGTGATCAGCCCAAAAAAATCAATGGCCCCTTTTTTGAATGGATCCTAAGCAAGAATGGGGATGAGAGACATTTCATCTCGATGGTTAAGCTTCCTTGTGCACTAGCATATGTCACATGCCTTGGCACAATCCTTTGTATCTTGGAATAAACTTGACCATCACAAGCTTGATTATAATACCTTGCACATTATTGCATATCCAGTACAATGACCACCTACTATCCCTTCATGTACCTTACATAAAATAAAGTCCCTTTTATGTTCAAAGACACATCAATGCAAGACTTCATCTCAACCTAGTTTGTATAGTTACCCACTGATGAGCTGAAAAGGGGTGGCATAAACTATGATCTATTTCTTCTCTTTGGTTTTCATAGTTTAGGGCACATATCCTAACATTAGAAAAGTGACTATCTCTACCAAGTCCTCAGGGACACGCTGGACTCTATAGAGTTGCACATCTGACATGTCATACTTGATTTACACTGTTACATCACCAAAATTGATGTAGGATAAATAGTCTGGGCCTAAGTTCTATTTTCCAAGCTTGATGACAACTAAAAACTATAACTCTTTAAATAAGACTATCCATCTACAAATGCACCAGTGGAGAATGGGCTTATTTATGAGGTAATTAAGTGCCTCATGATCCATGGAGAAGATGAATGTGGTCACCAACAAATATTGCCTAAATTTTTGTAGGGTGTAGACCATGGATAGTGCCTTGCACTCAGTTGCTGTATAGTTTTGCTCTGCTTGGGTCAATGTTCTACTCGCAAAGGAGATGGGATGATCCATTTTGTCTTCACTGGGTTGTGTTAAAATGACACAAAGTACAGATCTAGATGCATTAACATGTATGTGGAATGGGGTCATCCAATCGAGAAATTATAAAATAAGTGTGCTAGCTAATTTGAGCTTTAGAGTTTCAATGGTATCCTCTTATGCTGTGCCCCAATAGAATAGGCCATCCTTGCACAAGAGATCCTCTAACGACATTACAATCTTTGCATAACTCTTTATGAAATTACTATAGTAACCATAATGGCCTAGAAAGGCACAAACATCTTTCTGCATTGAAGGGGTTTGGACCTGAATGATTATTGCAATCTTCATGGAATCGATGAGCAGACCATCTCTACATAAGATGTAACTGAGCAAGGTTTCAAATAGTGTTATGAAGATGCACTTATTGAGGTTCAAGGATATCTATAGCTACATGCACCTTTTGAACATCAAACACAGGTTGTCGTAATGGTCTTTTAGGATCTCGTACATAGTCTAGTCATCTAGGTACACTTAGAGGAACTTGTGGATGAAGTCCTTAAATGAAGTGATCACCACTCTAGATAATATGATTGACACATTTTTGAGTCTAAAGGGTATCATGTTATAAGCAAAAGAACCTCATTCAATCACAAAGGTTGTTTTGGGCTTGTCCTCCTCTTTAATCTGGACTTGATGGTAGTTAGATAACCCATCAATGAAGGTGTAGATCTCATAGCCCATGACACCATCCAAGACTTGATTAGTGAATGGAGTTGGGAAGTGTTGGGGATCAACCAACAATGTTGATTACTATATGAAAGCAATTAAATGTGGAATTAATCCAGAAAGATAAGTAACTAGAATCAAAAATAACAAAGAATAAGAGATACAAGAAACCACCCTGAAAACTTGTATTAAACTCTTTAAAGAAGGAATACAATTGAAGAAACTTATTTTCTTCCACACCTCTCTCAGATGTACAGATCTCTTTCTAGATCTCTTTCCCTTAAGAGCTCTCTCTCTCAATTACAATCAATTCCAACAACCTTGATTGATACACATATACAATAATGTACTGTACTTGTCCAATTTAACACTAATTCCCATTAAGCTATGAAGATCTATCCTATTATATAATAATTAGGAAACATGAGCATAAAATTATAGACATTAGATGCACCTTTTAATCAAGGGCTCTAAACAGTCTTACTTAAAATAGAGATGCAGACTTAAGACTAACACTTAATCCTATCATGCAAACATTCTGTTCTGTCCACGGAAATAGCATTCTGGATGCACAAGTGACCGACGTTGGTCCCTGCCTATCTGCACCTGACCGACGTCAGCTAAACATAATCGACGCCGACATCTCCCAGTCGACTCCTAACTGATGTCAGTCGCTCCTGACCGACGCCGGTGACTGTGTAACACCAACAACTTGCAAACTCGCTCATTTCATGAAGCTTTTAGCTCCACACCTTAACAATCTCCCACTTGGAGATAAACAGCTGCACCAGTACCTGTACAACATCTTCTAGCTCCTCCATCTTCAAACTCAATCATGAAGACCTACAAAAGTTGAATGAAGATTCAACTTCTCCTTTGTTACCAGCTTGGTTAACATATCAGCAGGGTTCTTATCTGTATGGATCTTCACCAGCTTTAACTCACCATCCTCCAATACCTGTCTAATGAAGTGGTACCTAAGCTGTGTATGCTTGGTTCTTAAATGAAAGGCTGAATTCTTAGCCAAATGAATTGCACTCTGACTATCACTGTATAATCTGCAACTCTCTTGCTCCTTTCCAAGCTCTTCCATGAACCGTGTCATCCATATCATCTCTTTGCTAGCTTTTGTGACTATAATATATTCTACTTTTGTAGTTGACAAGGCAACAACCTTCTGCAACTTTGATATCCAGCTAACCGCCGTTCCACCAACAGTGAAAACATATCCTGTGGTGCTTCTTCTACCATCCAAATCACCTGCCATATCTAAATCTACATAACCATGTAGAGAAGTATCTGAACCTCTATAGCACAAATGCCTACTACTGGTCCCTCTCAGATATCTATGGATCCACTGAACTGCTTTCCAGTGTTCCTTCCCTGGATTAGCCATATACTTACTTACAACTCCCACTGCTTGGGCAATATCCGATCTAGTACAAACCATTGCATACATTAAGCTCCCTACTACGAAAGTATATGGAACTCTACTCATGTACTCTACCTCATCATGTGAATTAGGACATTGTTCTTTACTCAATTAAAAATGTCCAGCCAAAGGTGTGCTTACCGATTTTGCATCCTGCATATCGAACCGTTTCAACACCTTGTTCACATAATCCTCTTAAGACAAAATCAACCTATGATTTTTCCTGTCTCTCTTAATGCTCATGCCAAGGATTTTCTTTGCTGCTCCCAAATCCTTCATGGCAAATGTGTGAGCTAATTTCACCTTAAGCTCAGAGATATCCTACATGTGTGATCCTGCAACCAACATATCATCTACATACAACAACAGAATAATATATCTACCATTATCCAATCTCTTAAAATACACACAATGGTCAGATTGACACCTAATATAGCCATGCTCAGTCATAAACCTGTCAAATCTCAAATACCATTGTCTAGGAGCTTGCTTGAGGCCATATAAGCTTTTCTTCAATCTACACACTAGCTTCTCCTTACCTTTGACCTCAAATCCTTTCGGCTGTTCCATATATATTTCTTCATCCAAATATCCATGAAAAAATGTTGTCTTAACATCAAGCTGCTCAAGATGCAAATCCTCAATAGCAACTAAAGATAATACAGTCCGTATAGAAGTCATTTTAACAACAGGAGAAAAAATCTCACCAAAATCAATACCTGGTTTTTGTGCAAATCCTTTCACTACCAACTTGGCCTTATATCTCATCTGTCCATTCTCACCTTCCTTCAATTTGTAGATCCATCTATTCTTCAGTGTCTTCTTCCCTACTGGCAACTCAACCAAATCCCATGTTTGGTTCTCTTTCAAGGAATCAATCTCCTCATTCATGCCTAGCTCCCACTGATTCTTAGATTCCACCTATATTGCTTCATCAAAACTCTCTGGTTCTCCACCATCAGTAAGCAATAAATAGAATAATGAAGGGGAATATCGAATTGGAGGTTTACTTACCCTTTCTGACCTCCTGATGGGTGTCTGAGACTCATTCACAACACACTGTCCACCCAAATTCTCTGATAGTGATCGACCTCGATCACTTCCAGGCCTGTAACTGGCCGACATCAGTTCTGCCTGACCGACATCAGTTACTACTTGACCAATGTCAGTCACTGTCTGACCGAAATCGGTTCCTATATTACCGATGTTGGTTCCTACCTGACCGATGTCGATCTCTGTGTTTTCCTGTCTGTGATTAATTTTTCCTGCAAGCTCATTTTGGACCGTCACCTCGTCTAATTCTCCATTGCTCTGCCTAGATTGCTTAAGCTTCTTGAGCTGATCACTATACATCACTTTTTCATTGAAAACAACATCACAGCTCCTAATTATTTTGTTAGTTCCTAGATTCCAAAACCTGAATTCGAAATCATCAGAGCCATAGCCAATAAATGTGCACCTCATAGACTTAGCATCCAGCTTCTTTCTATTTTCCTTATCAACGTGCACAAAGGCTTCACAACCAAAAACTTTGAGAAATGAGAGATCTACCTTTTTACCTGTCCATGCCTCTTTTGGAATTCCACCATCCAGAGCTGTAGAGGGTCCTCTGTTAATCAGGTACATTACAATATCTACAACTTCTGCCCAAAACTCTAAGGGCAAACCAACATGCAATCTCATACACCTTGCACGCTCCATTATTATTCTGTTCATCCTTTTAGCAACTCCATTTTGTTGAGGTGTCCTTGGAACCATCCTTTGCCTACGTATTCCATGCATATAACAATACCAGTTGAACTTATAGCTGTAGAACTCACCACCATTGTCAGATCTCAGGCACTTCAATCTTCTGCTTGTTTCATTCTCAACCATAGCTTTCCAAATCTTAAAAGTGTCAAAAACATCAAATTTCTTCCTTATGCAATAGACCCATACCTTTCTTGTAGCATCATCAATGAAAGATACAAAGTATTGTGATCCTCCAATAGAAGCAACTTGAGCTGGTCCCCACACCTCTGCGTGAACAAACTGTAATTTGTGCTTCTTCTTTGTTGACCCAGTCTTGAGAAAACTCACTCTCTTCTATTTTTCAAACAAACAATGCTCACAAAAATCTAGATCTATGCTTTTCAAATTTGAAAGCTTACCTTTTGACTTAAGAATGGACATTCCCTTCTCACTTATGTGGCCGAGCCTAGAGTGCCACAATTTTGCATCCACATCTGAAGTAGATAATATAGAAGGAGAATTATTAGTAACACAATTACATAAATAGAGAGTACCTACTCTCTTACCTTTGGCCATTACAAGTGCACCCTTGGTCACCTTCCAAGATTCAGCTGTGAGAGTTACCGTACAACCCTCATCCCCTAACTTTCCTACAGAAATCAAATTCCTCTTCAAGCTGGGAACATGCATGACATCTCTCAACACCCATGTGTTGCCATTCTGCATTTTCAGCTGCACTTTTCCTTTGCCAACAATTTTACAAGGCTCATCATCCCCTAAATAAACTATTCCGAAATCTCCATGGACATAGTCACTAAAATATTCTCTATTAGGGGTTGCATGAAAAGATGCACCAGAATATAAAACCCAAGATTCTATATTATTATGCAAAGAGAATATAAGAGCATCTTGTGCAATACCTAAAACTTTTACTTCTTCCTTACCTTCATGCTGATTGTCTTCTTTAGGCTTTGACCAACAATCTTTGCTTATGTGCCCTATCTTTCCACAATTCCAGCATTGTGGCTTCCTGCCATTTCTGGATTTGGATCTACCTCTCATCTTTGACTTAGACCTTGATCTCCCTTTCTTGCCCTTCTCTTTTTGCCTTCCCCTGCTCTCAAAACTTAAAGCATTCCCTGATGTTTCCTCTGTGCTTTTCCTACGAATTTCTTCATTCAAGATTACACTAACAACATCCTCTATTTTTAAAATATTTGAAGCAGATGCAGTATTACTAACTGCCATTACCAAGCTATGCCAGCTTTTAGGCAAGGAACATAATATTAAAAGAGCCTTAATTTCATCATCAAACACTATTTTGATTGAATTTAATTGATTTACAATTCCATGGAAATCATTTAGATGATTAGATATAGATCCACTTTCCTGCATTTGCAAATTAAATAACTGCTTCATAAGATATACCTTATTTGAAGCTGAGGGTTTTTCATATAAATTTGCTAAAGTAGTCATCAACTCTACCGTAGACTTTGCCTGTGATAAATTAGATATCACAGTAGATGCCAGACTCAATCTTGTAGATCCAAGAGCCTTTCTATCAAGAACTTCCCATTCTTCATCATCCATGTCTTTGGGCTTCTTTGAAACCCCACCTAACGGTAAGTATAGATCTTTCTGATACAGATAATCTTCTATCTGCATTCTCCAATGTTGATAATTCTTGCCATTAAACTTCTCCATTCTCAGTTTACTTTCTTCTGCCATTGCTTTCTCCCACTCAAACAGAAATCCCTGTGAGTAACCTGTAATCAATACACACTAACCAGATCTGAAACACCTGTTAGTCAACTTGAGCTTTGATACCACTTGTTGGTTGATCCCCAATAGGAAGGATTCAGTGATACAGGTGGAATTTAACATTCTATAATTGATGCAACTGTGAATTCACCCATCCTTGTTGATGATAATCACCATGGGGCTCACCCATTCAAATTTTTGTAGTGGGTAGATAATGCCTATGGCTAGCATACCATCAATCTCTGTCTTAACCTTGACATAGAGATTGGGGTTCATTTTATAGGGGTGATTTTTGATAGGTCTTACACCATCCACCAACTTTATTCTCATCTTCCCAAGGAATGGGTGGGTGCCCTTCGTGTCTTGATAATTTTGAAGGAACAAATCTTGGAATTCCTTCAAGAGATCCACAATTTGTGCCAGCTCCATGTTAGACTAGTATATGCCTAAAGTAGTCATCTTTGGTTTTCCTTATACGTTGATTTCTACCTTGGTAGTATTGAGTGGTTTGTGGTAGGGCTCAATCCTCTCCTAATTGAAATCCTCAACTTGCCAACTCCCCTTAGTTGTCTCTATGTGAAGATGAGTGGGTCTTCTTTGTTGGGGGTGTTATCCTCTATTTGGTGCATTAGTTTCTTGTTTCCTGTCAAGGTAATCTAGTTATGATCCTTCCAAGTTTTATCATCTTCTTCACTTGATTCATTTTTGAGTACCTAATCCTCAAATAAAGTTAGGAGCACCAATCCTTATTCCCTGAACATGTACTTTAGGTGTCTAGTATTATAGTGTCCTTGAACATTATCCTTCAAATTACTTGTAGTGGCTCGATCAATTCCAAGTTTTGTGAAGAAAAGGAGGTGTGTATGAACCTCTCCTTGAGTGCATCCTAATTTGCTATCTCATAGTGCATCTATTTGATAACATACTATACTCACACCCATGTCTTTAAGGTTCTGTAGAAGGTGTGAACATCCATAAGTTCCTTGGGGCATTTGTGCCACAGTTATTACAAGTTTCTTCGCACAAGCACATGCGCACTATTGGGTATGAATCACCAGAGTATGTATAAATGTCCAAATCCTCATTACTTTTCTTGAATCTGGTGCATATTTTTGCTTTCACATCTTTCCAAGTCAATAAGATAGGACTTTATGTTGCCCATTAATGAGTGTTAATACTCCTTAAATTATATACCAGTGTGCCCATTCTATCTACTTCCTTTAGGATGCATGATTTGAGGTCATAGACATATTATTCCATAAGATTTCTCCCCTCATATCTTGGGAGTATGGAAAGTTTACCTTTGCTCAGGAAAAACACTCTCTTTCCCTTCTTTCTATCATAAGGGACCCATCTCTTTGAAGTGTGATCAATCTAGACCCAAATAATTCTAATAGGTTTTGGCACCTTTGTGCTCACTAAGTGACACCTCTAACCAGTCATACCATAAGATTCTTTGACCCATCGATCGCAAGGAACATATGTGGTGTCTGAGTCTAACTGTCCATAGTCCCAATAAAGCACTCCTTGTTCATTGGGATTGAGAGTCTCGATGCCTTATGCCATGATGTTGTAGATATGGTTGATCTCATCCTCTAAATCAAGACTTTATATATAGGGTGTCCTTGGTCACTTGAGAGGGGGATCACTACCCTCTCCTTGCCATTTTCAAAATCCATATAACACTTCTTGAAATGCATATTGACGTTATTTACATAACACCATGGCCTTCACATGAGAGATGGATAATTATCTTATTTAACCAACTCAATCACTTTGAAGTCAACAGGGAACTTGATGCCCATGATATATATATATAATGATGATTTTTATAATTTTGATTGGTTGCATCCTAAATTTGTTGGTCATGAAAAGTACATAAAGGGAAGGCCTCAAGGTTGGACTACCCATATTTTCCCATGCATTCTTTGTTAATATATTAACCTTAACACCTGTGTCCATGAGGACCTTGCATACAAACCATCCATTAATGATGACATTCACCAAAAGTTCTTGATCGTACTCCACATTCTATGTATGCTTGAATTTTTGTACCCTTTCTATGTGAGGTGCAGTGACCTCAACTAGCTTCTATCTTGCATGCTCTAAAATCAAGTTCTTTAATAGGGGCAACATCCCTTCTATTTGTAAGAGGCATAATATATGTGTTAGCTCTTGTACCTCAACCTCTTGGCCATCTTGCTTCTTGTGAGAGGCATCAACTTGTGCTTCTAGGTCTTGTGCTAGTTGGATCTCTCCTTAAAATTTTTGAATCACACTCACAACCTATTGAAATACATCTTTTAGGTGCATAAGGTCTAGGTAAGGTGTAGCTTTGGGTTCAAGCCACGTTATGCGCTTAGTGCATCTTTGTTCCCCATATTCTAGGTGTAACTCAGGTACTAGCACAACTAAAAATTGAGTGGTAAATCCACTGTGAGTAGTTGCTTATACTTTGATTGGATTTGTGTAGGTTAGTTGTGCCTTTGGAGTCCACTTCTATATTTTTGCTCATCCCTGATCATTCCTACACCCTCATCTACCAGGCCAGCCTTAGGTTAATTTTTTGTACAAGTTAGGGTATTCCTTGACCTTATGTGTTCCTCAATAATACCCACATGTTGGATGTGTAGGGAAATCATGCTGATAGTGCTTTATTGATCCACACTTGTAACATGAACACAATGGGAATCTTCCTCCACTATGTCCTCTACCTTGCCCTCTGGTGCCTTTTTGCATTTCATAGCCTACATTCTATTGGCCATAACCATCATTTCCTTGGGTTGCCTGCCTTTTGGTTGCTATAGTTGCCTACCTCATGCCTCTCTCCATGTTTTTGTGTATCTCATCAATCACACGATAATTAGCTATGGTATGGGTGTAGGCATCACACAACCAACAATAGATGGTTGTGTTAATTTGACTAACATGTTATAATAAATGGCAGTTGTGAACATCATGCACTTTGCAGCAAACCTCACATCTTAGAATCAATGTGTGCACATTCCTTTGAGGGTATTTATTCTTATTATGGCCTTCTATCTCATAATCAATGCACCATAATCTGATTCAAGTGTCTTTCACCAAACTAGAGATTAGCTTTTGGAGTTGGGAGGCCATAGACACAATATACAACTCCATGAATAGACTAATTCCTGTATCGATGCTCTCAACTACTTCAGCTCTAAGTGCAGATTTGAGCATTTCATGAGGGTCAGTGAATGTCTTCATAGACAATGCTCTTTGGAATGGTACTACCAATCCTATAATGAACCATTATGCATGTTAAGAGGGGTGAATGTCATAAAGAAGCTTAAAAAGAAGTGTCTTGAATCTAGCATCATAGATGCATACACTTTTGGAGAGCCCTTGGTTGATTTCTTTGAGCACAGTGATACTCTACTATTCAAACTCAAGTATGTTGAATTCTTTTAGGAATATTTCCTTTAAGGTGTCATAGTCAATCATAGCTTGGTTATGATCAAATTTCCTACACCAGGTGTGAGTGTGATCAAGCAGAGTTATTATAAACTATGTTGCTTCATGCTCTACCTGGGTGATAGCTTGAGCATGCCATTATAGTTCACATTTTAGCACATGATCTATGACATTTTCCATACCATAATACTCTAGAAAGTGCATGGCCATCTCATAATAGATCTATGGTAGGGGTGTAGTTAGCATCTGAGGAACTTTCCCCCTAGTACTTGTCCATGTGATGGTCCTTCAATACCTTCAACCACTGGGTTAGACATTGGCCCTATTATTAATGCCAGCACTAAAGATGATGAAGGAATTATACTACTCACTTATGGTATCAGACCACTTCATATGAGTTGTTTCCCAACCTACATAGCTGATATTAGCTAAACTAGAATTCTTGCACTCATGTTTTGTGTTGTCGAGTTAGTGCCCAAATGTCTAGAGGTATCCTCACTTAACTCTTCATAAGGAATAACTTATTCAATCACAAAATTATAGTCCAAGTCTACAAAAGAATCAGAGTTTATGTGGACAATAGGGTCAATTATCACTCTTCTTTCTTCACATGGGGGATCTAGTGCATGAGCTAACATTACAAGTTCAAAGGGGGTAGGCACTTCTATCACATCTCTAATGGTTAAATTCTATAGGGACCCAACACATTCTTCACTCATCAATAGTTGAGCTCTATTTATGGCTTCATTGTTCCTTTCCTCACACTGTTGCAATTCAAGAAATCCTTTCCCATGCCCTTCCCACTCGCTATGGGTTCTTTCAGCACTTCTAGGTTCTAGATCTTTCTTTATCATGTGCCTCCTCTTGTTATAGATCTATTGCCTAAACTCTAAGGTGTCAATCTATTCATCCCTTTCCATTACACTTCACCTATACATCGCCTTCTTCCCCATTGTGTTGCTCATACATGAAAAGACTTAGCCTTCCATTCTCATGGTTTCAAATCCATAATCCACCATCAATTTCTTAAGCTCTGCATTGAACTCTTTCATAAATGTGCCTGGGCTCACACAAAAATTGATATTTTACTTCCTTAGGGTAGGAGTATGTCAATACTATGAACTCAAGCACATAACTATTCAACACTCATTACCACCATTTATTTGCAGCTATAGTCCAAGTGGAATCTAGGTTCTCAAGCCTCTCTAGGTGTTCTTTCATCCACTCAAGGCACTTTCCATAGCTTTGAATTTTATGGGTTGCATAGGTAGCTAACCATTGATACATATGCTTAGGTAATTCACAAAATAAGGCCTCATGTAGAGCATCATATAGGTTGTTCTAAACCCACTTCCTCAACTTTTGTCCTTTATAGGATAGATGATTTAACATAAAGCTATCTTCCACCTATTGCATCCAATGTTTGATGTTCTTGAGGGAGAGTCAGAGTATTATTCTATCACACCATTGTAATAACAAAATTCAACATGGGTCCTGACAACATAACCAAAATATTATAGTTTAATTGGGGTTTCAATTCATTAATTTATGGGGTTAGGTGATCATTCAGTTATCTGAGTCAATTTTGGACTTATTACAACTGGGCACAAACATAGGATACCCCCATAACGTTGAACATTTATCACTCAACTACACTGACATCAATTCACTTAAGGCACAAGCCTTATATACTCACTTAAAGTGCAGTAGAAAAAGAACTAGGGCCTGCATTGGGCTAGTTGTGCCATGACAGGATGCATCATATGTAAAACTTGGTCATTTAGTGAAGAATTTTGGAAGATTCATTGGTGCAAGCCATTTCTAGGTGGAGTCTATTGGTTTATAGGTGTAAAGCCTATTTGGGGAACTAGTTCAAGTCATAGGAGTGCAAGCCTATATCAAGTTGGTTCTATGATCTAAAAGGTGCAAGATTTTGTGTTATGAAACTTAGCATCGTTTAACACTTTGAGGGGTCAATGAAATTCCTTAGATCAAGTTCATACTATATCTCATGCTTCTTGTAATGACATCAAATCTAGGGCACATGAATTTTCTTACACTTAGGCTATTTTAGCAGAGTATGATGATGATGTCATCTTTTACACAAGGATGCCATTAACGACCTAGACTAGAACTTCACTTAATAAAACATTCATATGTTGAAATTACATCATTATAACTATTAATAATAATTATGCAATTCAACAAGGAAGTGAAATACATTCAATCAAAGAACACTATGTATCATGGGAACCATTCCTCTTCATATACTTAAAGCTTCAAATATAAAGTACAACTCATATTGTAGAAAATAGAGTACATAAGGTAGAGTACAAGCTTCACTAATTAATTATCCGCCCAGGGGCTCACAAGCAAGCTTGGGATTACACAAAATGGAGCCTTAATGGTGTTGATGCTAAATCCTATGCGAATGGCTTCCATATCCAGAGTCAATTCTATAGATCTTCACTACATTAGTTTACCTCTCTCCTCTTAACTAGTTCAAACTCAACTTTATAGCATATAGGAACATCTATGTACTAAGGTAGAGAGAACATGCTAGGTGCTGAGCTGAAGCCTTTGTTGATCATTTTATTGGCTCTATCACCTTGCATCCCTTGCACTACAGTCACCACATATAACCACTCATGAGGATGTCTTAAAAATCTAGGCACCAATTAATCCCCTGCCCCCTGGTGTTAGGTCTACAATGATTCCTCCAGCTAGAGAAAAAGATACTAAAACATTAATCATGCCAAGTTATTACCTCACATCAAGATGTCTATTGAGTTGGCATGGAACCATACTTAGACAAAATAGGGTCCTAATACCTAGTCTTTGCAAAACTATTCTAATTTTGTTAGATTAATCATCATCTTTTTGTTTCAAGTTTAGATTTTGACATCATGTTTGGCCAAAAATCCTAGCATAGCCTATTTGAGCCTAGATTTTAACTCTACATTTAGATAAAATACTTGGCAACATTTCCCTTTCTTATTTTAGACCTATTTGTAATGTCTTTGGATATTAGAGTTTTGAATCTTGTTTTTAGGTCATTTTACTTGACCTTGTTTGTGTAAAATATTTAGCATTAGAAACTTGATGTTATACTATTTTTACCAAGTATTTGCATAGATTTTTTGGAGATACAACTCCACCTTAGACCAAGCTAGACAAAGTTTGAACCTCTTTGTCTTTTCAGACATAACTTTTTAGAGTTTACATAATTCTCATCTTCTCTTGTTGTGGAACATTTATCATAGATTTGACCATGTCTTAATATACACATAGTGGAGCCACGTATAATACCATATATGGAAATGTTGTCACATAAGAGGACTTTGTTTAGGGCCCTTATGGAGATGATGTTTTTTAGGATATAGTTTATTATCCACCATACAACACTCAAATAGGGGAACAAAGACAAGATCATTTGGCCAATTATTTGGTTAGCACTCCTCCTTACATAGAACAAGACCAAAAATAAACAACCTAATATTTGGTTAGCATATGTATGGTTACAAATAATGTCCAATAATAACCATGTGACCATGCCATTAACTTATGATCCATATAGAGCTATAGAGGTAGGGCATGGCAATTTTCAAAGTCTACCAAGAGGACCTTATAACATGTCTTGTAAACTAAACAATGAATAGGCCTCTTCTAGTAACCTTAATGTCATTGTGTTGATGCTATATCAAGATCCATGTATGATTTTCACACAAAGATGCCTCATGAAGGACCACTTCATTCAAATTCAAACAACATACTAGACATATCAAAACCTAACACGTAACTTTAATCATATGGCCTTGTCAAATGTACCTCTTATTCCATCACTCCCTTTAATAGGAGTCTTATTCGAGTTGACAGGTTAAGAAAATTAGGGTTTTGACCCAATTATTTAAAACACTTTAGGAGGAAACATGTTCAATACTCCAATCATCAAGGAAGTGTCTTTTGATTCCACGTAGAATAATGAGCAAAACATAGTGGACAATACACTAATAACATCCAATCTAAACCAAAGTGGTGTTAACACACAAACAAATAGTCAACAACAAAATGTGCCTTTAAGTAACACTGTGAGTGGTCTGAAAACTCAGGGAGTAGGAGTTTCTACTTCCCAATCTCAACCAACTACCTCTAATCCTCAACTAACTACTTCTTCTAGCACCCATAAAAAAGGATTAAGTAGTTAGATAATGACCAGTGCCATGCCACAATAGAATGTGATGAATCTTACTCTACCCCAATAGGTGACAAGTAATATTCCACAATATCAAGCACCATTAAACATACTCATTTAACAAAGGCCAAACATATTTCCAACTCAATAGGGGAAACTAATGTTTCACCTCACCAGGTAACAACAAACATACCTCTTTAGTCATAGACTAACATGTCGATCTAAAACCAAATGATGTCTAATCAACAATGTTTAAATATTGATCAGTGATAGATGCCAAATATCCAATGTGAATCCACTTCTTAATAGGGATTCATGCATCCTAGAGGTTCCAATGTTCCTTAAATACCTATTAGGCAATAGTTGGCTTTCATACAAAATGTGCCACAAGTTTAGTGATAAGGTCTTGGTTCACAAGTTTTCCTCAATCAACAAGATATGAATAGTTGATAACATGTCCCTATTCAACCTTAATAGGCACAATATAGCTATATACCTCCATCCCAACTATAGTATTCCCAAATTCAGGCCTACATACCCAACCCTAACTAGAATATCGCATAACCACAAGTGTAATTTCAATAATTGCACCCAAATCCATGTATGCATATTCCTAGTCCATTCCCTAGCCAATCTAAGATTCCCCAACAAATGCCTCCATCATACCCTAGTCAAAATAATCCAATTTTGATTGCCCAACCATCACCTCAATAGGACAATGATCCTAATAGTTTCCTCACACAAGAACTACAGTAAATGAAGGATGAAATTTCCCTCATGCAAGTGGGGAAACAAACCAAAAAGTTTAAGTTAGATAATGTGTGTTCTTAGCCTTTCAACATGGAGTACTTATAGATACTATTTCTTCTAGGGTATGAGCCACTAAAGTTTGACAAATACAATGGGAAAGGTGACCTCAAGGCCCATCTGATAGAATTATTTGTTATATACCAACTAGTGGCCTATAATGAAATCTACCTTTTGTTAGGAACCCGTGGAAGCACAATTGATTACCATATACAAGCAACTTAAGATGCGGAATTAACCAGAAGTAACAAGTAACTAGAAACCAGAAACAACACATAATATGAGAGACAATACACAACTTGTATTAATACTCATCCAGAAAAGAATACAATAAAGAAGATGCCACTTCTTCTTCATACCTCTCAGAGGCTTCCCACACCTCAAGTGTACAGTAATTCTTTCCTCAAATCTCTCTCTCTTACGGTCCCAACACACAACTCAAACACAGAGTTGGTGTTCACCTCCAACTAGTCAGTATCCACTACTGCCAGTACACCAGTGCTCCACGCACTCCACAAGTGCTCCACACACTCCAAGTACTCAATGTACTCCAAGTAGATCTCCCATGAACTTGCAACAACCTGCAACTCAAATGATCTTACTTATGGAAGGAACTACCTTGCCTTCCTCTTTGCTCTCCAACTGAGTACACACCGTACTCCAAGTAGATCCTTCTTAATCCTACTCCCTGTTGTGTTGTTGTCACCTTGATTCTACTACCACCTATAGATCAACCTAGTTCTGCACACCTGCAAACCTTAGACCTTGCACACACATACACTTGCAGATCAATGATCTTACTTACCATGTAGATCTCCAAACGTGGCCTTGCACACCTACTGACCAAGATCCTACACACCTGAAGAACCCTTCTGATTCTCCAAAACTAGCACCCACACTTGGCACTGCTGTGGAACTAGGAGGAACACCCTTGCTCACTTCACACACAGAAGGAGCTAACTTTGCTCAACTCAAACTAGAACACTTTACAATACAACCCATGAGTCTATTATATAGATCTCATGCATACAATAATTAGACATCTAATTACAATAATTAGATCCACAGCTCAAGACTAAAATTAGCCTTCTTCATGCAAACAACCGGTTCGTTAACAAACTGTCCATAACACTCGTAGTTTCAATCTACACAGGTGACCAATGTCGGTCCTTGTCTGCCTGGAGATGACTGACATAGGCCGACTCCTGTCGACGTCAGTTGCATTCCTGTCCACCACTGGCCGATGTCAGTTGGCCTAATTGACGCCGGTGACTGTGACACTCAGCAATCTCTTTCCCTATTTGCATTAGTGAAGCTTTTAGCTCCACAACCTAACACCTTTTGTTGTCATTTCCATAAAGCCTAGTAGGGCAAGCATTGGAATGGTTCCTGAAGTTGCCCAAGAATTTGGTACTTGATTTTGACAATCTCTTAGACAAGTTCATATAACACTTCTCTTACAATCTCAAGAATGATACTTCATTGGCAGATTTAACATAAGCAAAATAAAAAGTTGGTGAAAGCTTTGTAAGCTATTTATAACAATGGAGAGCCCTTGCCAGTCAATTCACCCATAATTTACCAGACAAGCAATTAGCCATTGTGTTTACCAAAAATATACACAATGAGATATCTTACAATTTGGAGTTGTAGTGTGTGCACACATTCAATGAGATCATTGACAAAGGTTTGCTGATTGAGAAAACCCTTATTAATTAAGGGATCATTAAACTAGCCTCATTAAATCAAAGCTCAAATAAAAAGTAAAACAAAGTTCAAAATCAACATCCAATCCAAGCGTAAGCATCATAACCAACACAGGCCAATTACAATGAGAGACCCAAGCATTTCAAAGGCAATAAGAATGTTGTAGGTAATGGAGTAACCAAGTTAAAACATATTCAAATGGTACAAAAACCATCTACTCAACCTATACCACCTATCCAAATAACTCTTAACCAACAACATTTTTAACAGCCACAACACGTGTAGTAAGCACAACAACCTAGACCAACACAACAAATGTAACAAACACCGTAACCTATGCCTTTGCAAAACCCTCCTCATCTAAGAAGAAACGTGCCTACTCATCATGCCTTTGCTAACCTTGGAGAGCCCATTGAATGAGTCTTTTACAAACTCATTGCATCTAACTTGATCATATGGCCTATTTAGAAAGAGCAAATTCATGAGGGCACTAACATGATAGAATAATTATATGATTTTCATAGGGTCAATGGCCATAATTTGTAGCATTGTGTGCAAATTAGACATGTAATTTAAAATATGTTGGAAAATAGAGAGATCACATTAGATTATGGAGCTTCCACCTCTAATCAGAACCTTGGCATTTATTATAATCCTTTTGCCCAACATAATAATCAACAACAATAGCCACAACAACAATAGTGGCTAGTGCAAAATCAACAACAATAGTATCAACAATGACGGCCAAACCAATAAAACCAATAGACTCAACAAAATCAACAACATAACCAACAACGTCAAAATAATGGACAAAACCAAGGCTAAAATGGTGTGAACAACCAACAAATGTATCATACAATTGCACATGACTATAATTCAGTTGTAGGCCATATTACAGGAGGTCATGTTACCACCATTCCATTAATCCAAGACCAAGTGTTAATTAGATAAGACCATTACTAATTATACCAAATCAACCAAACCATTCTGATAATTCTTCCTTGACCTAGGACTACACACATGCAAATTAGCAAGTAGGGATTCCCATATTAGGACCTTATACTGGTAACTCATCATTAGCCCATGACCATGCATAAGTGCATCTATAATTGAGACTTATCCTATCTGGTCCCCCTCCATCATCATTTGTTAGAAACAATGGTTTGGTAACTAATCCTGATTATGTAATCATAACTTGATGGTCATGAATTACCATACCAAACCCATAACCATCTACCACTTCACCTATCATCCAACTAGTCATTCTACCTCAGAACAAACCATTGACCACTATCCAAGAAAATATGTTTGACATTGTGGAATAATTGCAAAAGATGCTAGCATAAATCTCCATTTTAGATTTGTTACATATGTCAACCATCCAAAAAAACATCTTGATAGAGCTCCTTGGTCAATCCATAGTTCCCAATGACATATCCCCTGACAAATTTCAAGCTTTGGTTAGACACCTAGCTCTAAACCAATTAATAACCTTCAATAATCTTTTATACATCAAGGTTTACATAATGAGGCACAAAGTCAAACATGTCCTCATGGACAATGGATCACGTCTGAACATAGTGTCTCTAAAGCTCATAGAAATTCTTGGGTACACGATAATAGATCTCCAAGCAGGAACAATCACCATCAAATCCTAGGATAATGAAGAATGAGAATCACAAGGCACCATTATCTTACTAATTATCATTGGTCCCTTGACCCATGATACACTTTGTTATGTGTTAGATCTCAATTTATCATATAACATGCTTTTAGGTAGACCTTGGTTACACGAGATTCATGTAGTCCCATCAACATTGCACTAGTGTATCAAGTTCTCCCATTCAAGGATGGAGGTTAGTATTCTAGGAGATTTGCATCCATACAAACATTATAAACATTTAGAGCTCAAGTTCAAGAGCTATAATTATCATTTTAGCATGAATCCCATCACCAAGCAGGACAAAGGGAAAGCAATACTTATTGATTTACCAGAGGCCAACTGCATTGACCTTGATACCCTTGATTCCCTTTCCCACATGCCACCTCCTAAAATGTCTAATCATTATACCATCTCAGCTAATGGCCTAGGAGAGTATTTGACCCATCACACCTTTTACATTATAAAGCTTCCATAGAACCCAAATTCCTTTGGAAGACCAAAAGCCAAACCACTCATGTAATGGTAAATAAAGGGCAAAGGCCATCTACATAGTCCACCACCTATCACTTTCATACTGGCCTCTAGCCAAGAATAGGATCCTCTTGAAGGTAATGAATCATGGTTATATAATGACAAATTGGTTGATTACTACAAGAATTCTAAGTATCCTATTCTTAATCAGATCATGGAAAACCAAGACTATGAAGGAGGAGGCCACAGATCAAATCAATAGGGAACACTTGAGCTGATTTCTATGACTAAGTACAAAGGAACCTATGGACTTGGATTTAAACCACCTAGGGATGACCCCATGTATCTTATTTGAGTTCCATTACCAATGACTAGTGATTCTGATGTTGACAACAAAGTAGGGTATTATCATAGCCATTTCGATGACTTGGCCCAAACCAATATATTTAATAATAAAACCATTTATACCCTTTTACTAATCATTCATCATAATCCATTACCATTATATTATCCTCAGCTGATAGATAAGGACCAATAAGAATCCAACATTCTAGTTAACAAGTTCCAAAATGATGAGGCCTTTTATGATTTTCTAGGCCTTAGGGACAATGTTCCATTAGGAGATCACAAAAAATTGTTCTCAATCAAATTAGATCCTAAAGCCTATTTTGGAGAGCAGGTGAACACCCTTAGCCAAAAACAATTAAATAAAACATTGAGGTCCCAAAGTGAAAACCTCTTTGAGGCACTTTTGGACAAAGAAAAAAGTAAAGATAAAGGCCAGTCTAGTGGTGAAAACCTTTTTTAGGTGCCATTAGATGGGGGTGTTCAACCTTTTACAAGTATAGTCTAGGAGACCACCAACGATGAACTTGTAATGAACTTGAAAACTAATCAAATAAATAAAATTACCAATAGACTAAGATTCTGAGCTATAACTTGTATTGATTCATATTGAATGACTTGAAATGATTAAAAACCCAAACCATGCTTAAATAATCCTCAACTTAGAATTTAGATTTGACATGCAAAAATTCAAAAAATCTAAAATCTAAAAAAAGCCATCTATTTTTAGCAGCCGCTATTTATAGTAAGTTTTGGATGCAAGAATGAGTGGATCTAAAAATTTCCTAAAATAACCTAAATATTAAAATTAGCCTATGGGTTGAAATTCAATTGAAGTTAACTTCAGGTTCTAAAAATAGAAAATTCTAAAAAAAATCATTAAACGTTAATTTTGAACCCTCAGATGATCACGTTTAGCCTTAGAAAAATATCAAAATCAAATATAAACAAACAAATCCACTTAGTATATAATTAAACTTTTTAATATGATCATTTTGGTGTGTGGAAGAGCTAAAACAAAGTTACAGGTTAAAATTTATGGCCTCTAGAAGGTTGGAATATTTTTTATGCATCATTCTTCTCTGGTTGAAAACAACTCAACTCCTGCGAGTTGTCCTGATTGTGTTGCTGCCATTTTTCCTTGTCAATCTTCTTCAGCTCCCATTTTATAATCTAAGTGTTGTATTTTTGCTACAATCCTTCCCACTACACCAAATACCTGTTATAATTCCCTTACCTTGTGCTCACTATCTTCATATCCAAAACCTACACTATTTTTTCTTTCTTCTTCTTTGGAACTTTCTACTCCCAATTTACTTCATCTTCATCATCTTCACCATCTTCTCCATGGAATTCATTTAAATCTGAAACATTAAATACTAGAGATATATAAAAATTCTATGGTAAACATACCTCATAAGCATTATCATTGATTTTTTTCACAATTTTGCATGGTCTAATTTTCTTGTATTTCAACTTATTGTATGTGCCTTTTGGAAATCTTTGTTTCCTCAAGTAAACCATTACCAAATCTCCTTCTTAAAATACCTTAGACCTTCTTCTGACATCCATTATTGCTTTATATTTCTCATTACTTCCCTATAACTTTCTTCTTACTCCTTGTAACTACTACATATGCTCTGTAAATGCTTTTGCATCATCACTAATTCAATATGTAATTGGAAATTGTACCAAATCTAAAATACCCATAGGATTTCTCCTATAAAAAATTTGAAAAAGTGACTTTCCTATTGATCTATTCACTAAAATGTTATATGCAAACTTAGTTTGTGGTAAAGCCAAGTCCCATTACTTTGGCTTCTTTCCCACTATTCATCTCAATAAATTTCCCAAGCTCCTATTCACAACTTCTTTTTGTCAATCTATTTGTGGGTGATATGCACTACTAAATTGTATCTTAGTACCCATATTCTTCTACAAAGTCTCATCTAAAGTAATAATTTTTAAAACACCATGCAATCTCACAACATCCATAAAAAATAATTTTGCAACTCTAGTGGCATCATTGGTTTTCTTACATGCAATGAAATGAACCATTTTATAAAATCTATCTACAATAACAAAAATTGAATCATTACCTCTCTGTGTGTTTATTAATCCCAACACAAAATCCATACTAAAATCTATCCATGGTCCTCTTGGAATCGGTAATGACATGTATAGTCCTATATTTTATGCATGTTCTTTAGCCACTTGACATATTCTGCACCTTGATATATACTTTGTCACATCTCTCTTCATCTTTGGCCAAAAATAATTTTCCTCCACCAAAGCTATTGTCTTCATCTTACCAAAATGTCCATCCAAACCACCACTATATAATTCTCTTACTATATTATCTCGTAGAGACCCAACCAGAATGTGTAATTATTTCTTTTTGAAGAGAACCTTCTTGTATAAGATACTCATCATGAATAACATCTGTCACACTTGTTAATGGATTCCTACACTACTCAACTACCTTGCTAAAATATGGATCAATATCATATAATTATTTAATCTCTTCAAATCCAACTACTTCACTTGCCATAGTAGTTAATAATGCTACCCTCCTGCTCAATGCATTAGCTTCCTGATTCTATTTTCCTGATTTATGTTTCAATACAAAAGTATACCCCTGTAAGAAAGAACCCACTTTGCATGCCTAATATTCAACTTCTTTTGTGTATTCACATACTTCAAAGCTTCATGATCTCTAAATAAGATAAACTCCTTAGGCATCAGGTAATTCATCCAATGTCTTAATGCTTGTATAATTACATAAATTTCAACATCATAAGTAGAATACTTTGTCCTTACCTCATTCAATTTCTCACTGAAATATGCTATTGGATTTCCTTCTTGAATCAACACAACACCAATTCCCATAAATGAAGCATCACAATCAACCTCAAACACTTTGTTAAAATCTGGTAATACTAAAATTGGTCTTTCTATAATCTTCTTCTTCAAAATTTCAAAACTTTCTATGGCTGCTCTAGTCCATGCAAATTCTTTCCCTCTCATGCAATCTGTTATTGGTTCCACAATACTACTAATTTTTTTAATAAATTTTATATAAAAAGTTGCTAAACCATGGAAACTTCTTACCTCTGTAATGCTTCTTGGAATAGGCCACTCAACAATTGCCTTTATCTTTTCTTCATCCATTTTCACACCATCTACTAAAACTACAATTCTCAAAAATACCAAACTATTCTGTATAAACTTGCACTTCAAATTTATACACAACTTATCTTTTCTTAACAAATCCATTACCATTTTCAAATGCTGTAAGTGTTCTTCTTTAGTCTGATTGAATATCAAAATATCATCAAAATAAATAACCATAAACTTACCAATATATTCTCGTAGCACTGTATTCATCACCCTCATAAATGTGCTAGGTGCATTAGATAGTCTTAATGGCATCACCATCCACTCATATAAGCCATTCCTAGTCTTTAATGTAGTTTTCCACTCATATCCTTCATGAATTTGAATCTAATACCAACCACTCCTCAGATCAATCTTGGTAAAACATTTTGCTCCTTCAAGCACATCCATCATATCATCTAAACAAGGTATAGTAAACCTATACTTTATTGTGATTTTATTAATTGATCTACTATCCACACACATTCTCCATCCTCTATATTTCTTTGGAGTTAGCAATACTAGTGTTGCACATGGACTCATACTCTCCCTTATCACCTTCTTAACAATTTAATAACCTATTTATTTAATTCTGCATGCTCTGTTGAACTCATCTTATAAGCTACTTGATTAGGTAGAGCTAATCTTGGAATCAAATCAATGTGGTGCTAAATATTTCTCTTCAGTGGTAAACCATCTGGTAACTCACTCAGGCATAACATCTGCATATTATTTCAACACTCTTATTGCTTGGCACCATTTTTGTTTCTTCATTCTTTGCTACTAATGCATAACAACAACCTGCTACCTTCATATCTTGGATAAATTCTTTAGTAAAGAGCATGTTTTTTGTCTTCTCTTCCTTTTTAAGATGTAACAAAACTACCTTTGTACCACCTTTCCAAAAAGTGTATGTGTTCTTTGCTCCATCATGAACTACTTTCCTATCAAATTGCCACCGTCTCCCCAGTAACACATGCCATACATCCATTAGAATTACATCACACCATATTTCATAATTATAAGTTTTTCCTATAGAAAACTTGATTAATCACATTTTATATATGGTAACCTCATTCCCTTTCTTAAACCATGAAATCTGATAAGGTTTAGGATGCTTTTCACATTGCAAATTTAGTTTCTCAATCATTTCTTTGGAAACCATATTTTCACAACTACCATGATCTATAATTACTTTGCATACCTTTCCACCCAAAATACATCTTGTTCAAAAAATATTTGATCATAGCCATGCATCACCACCTTATTTATTTTAGACTTGATCCTTCCTTGGAACAATCATGGTTCTTCTCATCATGATATTCTCTCCAACATCAGTTGGTGTAACTTCAATATTCTGCTCTTCTATTTCAGCCTCAACTAGATTTACTCTTGGGCAATCTTCTTGCCTCATTTATTGATCTTGATAGTGTGGAAAGTCAAACACTCTATGCCCTTCTTCTCCACATCTATAATATACATAAGATCTACATTGATTTAAAAACCACCCTCTAACACCACCTTAACCTTGTCCTCTCTAAAATCCTCTCTCTTTTTATTGGTATTGAAACCCTTGCCTATTATCATCTTGCCTTTTTGCACCACATGATGATTCACCTTTATTAGAATTAAATCCACCTCTAGTGGTATTAAACCCACCTCATCCCCTTATTGGAGAGGATCCACCTCTTTTGGACTAATATATGTCCTAAAATTCTATCTATTTTGTTTTTTTTCTACCTTCAAAGCTAATTGATAAGCCTCCTCTATGTTAAGTATTCTATGCATGCTTAATTCATCTTGAATAGAAAATATTAAACCATTTACATACCTTACAACCATCTGATCTTCTGTTTCATCATGCTCCACTTGTATGGAAAGCTTATAAAATTCATTTGTATACTCTTATATACTGTGATCTTTTTGCCTTAAATTTTGAAATCTTCTCTATAGGGTTTATGCATAATCCATAGGAAGAAATTTCTCCCTTATTTTCTTCTCCATTGTTTTCCATGAATTAATCTTCTCTTTACCTTTTCTCTATCTCTCTTTATACAAGTGATCCCACCAAATCATTGCATGACCTTTCAATTTCGTGCATACAAACTTTACCTTCTTATCTTGTCTCATAGTCTTCCACTCGAAGAACTTCTCCATGATATTCATCCAATCTATCAACTCCTCTAGTTTTAAACTACCTCCATAATTTGGAAAATCAACCTTGATTCCTTCCTTCTAAATCCTGAACCATCCTCTCTTCTATTGATGGTGGCTACTCTTACTGTTCTTCTTCTTGCTAAACTTTTTCATCATGATCTATGTCTTCCTCAGCACTACCTTGTCTTCTCTACTGATTGGTGATAAACTCTAATAATTATTGAACTTACCACTATAGATCTTATATATTCTAGCACAACATCTCCTCATCCTCTTACCATTCTTTACTCTAAGATTCAAACTTGCTCTGATACCAAATAATGAACCTGAAAACTAACAAGATAAATAAAATTACCAGTAGACCAAGGTTTTTGAACAACAACTCATATTAATTCATATTGAATGAATTGAAATAATTACAAGCCTAAACCATGCTTAAATAATCCCCAACTCAAAATTTAGAGTTGACATGCAAAAATTCAAAAATCTAAAATCTAAAAAAATGTCTATTTTTAGCAGCCACTATTTATAGTAAGTTTTGCATGCAAGCATGAGTGGCTCTTAAAATTTCCCAAAATAACTGAAATACTAAAATTATCCTATGAAACAAAATTAAACTGAATTTGACTTCTAGTTCTAAAAATATACACTTTCTAAAAATAAAAAATTCTTAAAAAAACCATTAAACATTAATTTTGGACCCTTAGATGATCATGTTTAGCCTCTAAAAAATATTAAAATCAAATATAAGTGGATAGAACCACTTAGAATAGAATTAAACTTTTTAATATGGTTGTTTTTTTGCATGGAAGAGCTCAAACAGAGTTATTGATCAAAAGTTATGGCCTCCAAAAGGTTGCTCTATTTTTTCTGCATCAACTTGTCTACGAGTTTGATTTTAGTCTTGAACAAGAATAAACTTTTGATCAAATCATCTAGGATACCAACAATGATGAACTTGCCTATGGGTCTAAATTCAGTCTTGAAGAATAATAAGCTTTTGACCACATCATTCAAGAGTTCTCAATATCATTGGTTACATGGCCATCCCTCCCATTGGGGGATTCTGATTCATCATGTATCCTAAACCAGTCCTAACAAAGGAATCTGACATAGCCAAATAGTTCAAATCTTTGCCCACTATTTTTGAACATGGTTCAATAATTCTAGTGGAAGATACTTTAAAGGTAAACATCAGGACTCCAAATGACATGAAATGGATCAAATTAGGTGTGCCCCTCACTAAGGAGGAACATGAAGTCCTTACATCACTATTGTGTGAATTTGTGGATATATTTGCATGGGATTATTCTAACATGCCTAGTTTGGACCCCACCTTGGTTGTGCACCAGCTCATGGTACATCCTCATGCCAAACTAATGAAATAAAAGTTACTCAAAATGCATCCTCACATTTCTCTATTCGTAAAGAAAGAATTGGAAAAATTCTTGGAAGCAAGATGTATTAGGCCAATCGACTATTTTGAATGGATTTTTAATGTAGTGCTAATCAATAAAAAGCCAAAAGGAATTAGAATCTTCACTGATTTGAGGGATATTAACAAATATTTCCTAAAAGATGACTTTTTATTACCAAACATTGACATGATTGTTGACTCCAAAATGGGTTATGAGATGGTTTCACTAATGGATGGGTTCTCATGCTATAATTAGATTCAAATAGCACCAGAAGACCAACACAAGATAGTGTTCACCACTCTATGGGGAACATTCTATTATTAGGTCATGCCATCTGGTCTTAAGAATGCATGATCCACCTATCAAAGAGACGTGATAGTCATATTTCATGATATGATGCATGACATTGTTGAAGACTATGTTGATGACATGCTAGGCAAATCAAAGACCATGTCTGATCATCCAACAACATTGACGAGAATTTTTGAGTGACCATATAAATACAAAGTCAAGCTCAACCCTAAGAAATGTGTTTTTGGTGTTACTTCAGGCAAATTGATTGGCTTCATTGTGTCTCACAGGGACATTGAAGTTAACCGAACCATAGTATGAGCCATAACAAACATACCATCACTAACCAATATGAAGCAACTCGATAGTTTATAGGGCAAGTTCTAATCCATCAGATGTTTCATATCTCAATTGGCTAACAAGTGTCATCCTTTTACACATATTTTGAAGAAAGGTGTGACATTACTTTGGGATGAAAATTGTTAGAAAGATTTTCAATAGCTAAAGGAATATCTAGTAAATCCACTAATTTTATTGCCTCCTATGCCAGGGAAACCATTCCTTTTATACCTATCAATAATAGATAAATCCCCAGGGGCACTTCTAGTTCCACATGATGCTATTGAAAAGGAACATGTCATATACTATATAAGTTGTATATTGGTTGAGTATGAGCACAATTATATACCCATTGAAAAAACTTGCTTAGACATGGTCTTCGTAGCTTAGAAACTATGACATTACATGTTGAATAATAAAACCATGGTCATTTCAAAAGTAGATCTGCTCAAGTATCTACTATCCAAAATAACACTATAAGGCTGCATGGCTAAATGGATCGTACTTCTTAGTGAGTTTGAGATAGAATATGTAAACCATAAAGCCATTAAGGGACAAGTTCTGGTAGATCAACTTACTGAAGCACCCCTTACAGATAGAAAGCCACTAACATTCCAGTTTCTTGATGAATCAATTATGACCATCATTGACACACCTCTTGAGGAGAAGCACTGAAAGCTATATTTTGATGGTTCATTCATAACACATGAATCAAGGGTAGGCCTTTTATTTATTACTCCACAGGGGGGTCTAATCCCCAAGTAATTCAAAATTAGTTTTCCTTGTACCAACGACATGGCCAAATATGAAGCACTTGTATTAGGGCTTGAAAAGGCAACACAATGGAACATATCTCATCTAAAGGTTTATGTTGATTCATAGTTAATCATCAATTTGGTTATAGACCATTGTCAGATCAAAGATGACAAGCTAGTTCCCTATAAGGCCATGGTCAACACTCTCAAGCAACATATTGCTGACATCTAGTTTGAACATACACCAAGGGCAAGTAACAAAATAATAGATGCCATGGCTACCATTAGATATTTGATGATATTGTTGGTCCTAGCTCTACTTGGTATTTAAAACTATACACTTACCTACATGACTATATTATGCCACCTGAATTATCTCAAAATTAAACCAAATCCTTCATCCATAATGCCCAATATTATACCTTACTCAAACCAACCCTATATTACCATAGTTTTGATGGAATTATGCTCTATTATTTACCTTAGATAGAATCTACACTAGTATTATAGGAAGTTCACGAAGGGGTATGTGGATCCCATTTAGTGGGGCAATCCTATCTAAAATGATCTTATATATTGGGTACTATTGGCTAACAATGGATATAGATGCAATTGCATATGTCAAAAGATGTGATAAATATCAATGACATACCAATTTGATTCATGCCCCAGCCAAGACTTTGAAACTAATGTTGACACCATCACCATTTTCTACATGAGGCCTAGATCTCATTGGGAAGATAAAACCCACATCATCAAATAGCCATAAACATTCCTTACCACCACGTAATATTTCACTAAGTGGGTTAAAGCTATACTCGTCACTTAGCGACTGGAATACAAATTTCTAAATTCATCTTTAACTATCTCATTTACCACTATGGTATTTCCTCTAACATTATATATGATAATGGCATATCATTCAAGAACAAGGATGTCAAATCACTATGTGTCAAGTATAAGATTACTCAACATTTTCCAGGGCATATTACCCTCAAGGTAATGGCTAGGCCAAAGCATAAAATAAAACCATTGTCAACATCCTTAAAAAGATTATCAATGATGCTGACCATGATTGGCACCTTTAGATATTCTAAGCCCTCTGGGCATACCATACCAATCACCACACTCCCATGGGTGCCACTCCATACTCAATTATTTATGGCACTAAGGATATTCTTCCCATTGAGTTTGAGTTACGTTCTTTGTGCATCTCTCTAAAGCATGTCCTAGACAATGAAGACTATTGAGTAGCTCATCTACAAGAGCTAGAGTTACTTGATGAGAATCATAGTAAATAATCTACAAGCATATCATAACTAACTCTATGGCCACTACAATCTGCATGTGAAACACAAAAACTTTTAACTTGGTGATCTTTTCCTCAAAGAAAACCAAAAGAATACCATAGTCGAAGAGAAACATAAAAGCTAGTTCAAACCCAACTAGGTTGGTCCTTTCATCATTATTACAAAATATGGTGCTGGAGCATACAGGCTCACCACACTAGACAAAGATGAACTTGATGAGCTGATGAACATTATACACATCAAGTGGTACTACTCTTGAGTAACTTGGTATATTGTCTATGAGGACCATTTTAAGTTATACCATATTGTCAATATTCTTCTTTGGACCATATCATTCTACCATTCTATCATCCTATCAATCTACCATCCAATCACTTTGCCTATCACTTATCCATCTTACCAATTTATTATATCAACTTAACATGTTTTGATCACTCCCCACCTATCCCATTTAACCTTGGTTCATCCATTGGTTTCACACTTACAGCACGAAGAATCATATTAGTCTCAATAGTTGTTTTAAGAATTCTAGACAAAGGCAATATTTTGGAGTAGTATGACAAAAGTTTTGGTAGTTGCATCCTTCATTTCTTGTTTCATTATAATTAATATTTATTTTCGTGAGATTGATTATATCCACCTACATGGGCAAATAAATGTCTCACTGGTCTTTCTACTAATTATAACTACCTATGGGAAAATTAGTATCATTGATCTGATCTGTTGTATCCTAGTTATAATTATCTATGGGCAAACTAGGGGCAAATTTTTTTATTGTTCCTTAGCATGCCAACTTTTGAATTCCTATGCCATACTATGCCACTATGCCAACTATGCCTATTTTGTTTGAATTAGTTGCTACATTATTCAGATTCCTCCACTTAAGGTAGAACTACTATGACCTGAGGCTATTTTGGGACTATGTGGGCCATGATCAATACTTGTTGAGGTCAGCTCAATCCCCCTTTTCCATCATGATCTTGCCATTTTTGAGCAACATTCTAAGTTTGAATGCTCTCACCATTTTATGAGCTTGAACCATTTAGTATCTCATCATTCTTGACTAAGTTGAGTTGAGAGTATCTATAAGGTTAGTCTATATACAACATTGTGTGATGCAACTTAACCAAATAATAATGAACTAGTTTATTTTGCATATATTGTTAATACATTGAAAAATAATGAAGATACAATTTCTCTGAGAAATAAAATTGATCAGAATCTCCCATTGTTCATTCAAGTGTGGATCTTAAATCAGGGATTCAAGCATGTTTTGGCTAATAATGAATCAAGATTGAAAAGTTGTATTATCATGATTCTACAAACACTAGATGTCAATATGGACTCTATTCATATATTAGGGAAGAATATAAGAGTTTTTGATAATATCTGTCATTAATTGATAAATTCTAAGCTCTCCTTAGTAACACATATTGTATGAATATTGAATTTGAGATTCTTCTAGTTGCTACTTGATAGGAAAGGGCATGTATGACTCCTTTCGCTCCTCCCTCTAGGCTTCAACATAGTGATAGCTATCATCCTACCCCCATTATTTACCCTAGGCTTATATTGGATTTAGTGGTGTATGCTATCACAACATAAAGGTGTAGGGTGTACTATATTGTTGGATAAAGTGGAAGCAGTCAAAATGTCCCTCATAATCCCCCTCTACCTCTTAGGGCACCATCTAATGCAATTAAAGAGCATGATGATATTAATCAACTTAAGAATACTCCAACTAAGATCTCCATATTAGATTTTATCAAGAGGTCCAACATCTATAAGGGTATTCTATATACAACATTGTGTGATGCAAGTTAACCAAATAATAATGAACTAGCTTATTTTGCATAAATTATTAATACATTAAATAATTGTGAAGATATAATTTCTCTGAGAAATAAAATTGATAAGAATATCCCATTTTTCATTCAAGTGTGGATCTTAATAAGGGAGTTAATCATGTTTTGGCTGATAATGGATCAAGATTGAAAATTTATAATATCATGATTCTACAAACACTAGATGTCAATATGGACTCTATTCATAAATCAGGGAAGAATATAATAGTTTTTGATAATATCCCTCACCAATTGATAGGAATTTTTACTTTAGATGTGACAATGGGCCCTAAAACATTAACTACTATATTTTTTTAGATACCCACATTTGGTATGAGCTTTATTTTTACAATGTTCTTCATGTGACTTTACATATATAGACTCTCAATTATGAACATGGGACTCATTGGTGCATTTATCTTGATATTATATCACTTGGACTACTTTATTAGATTGCATAGTCTTTTGTTTGGGATTTCTTAATCTCCCTTGAGTCTTTCACAAGGATCCCTAAACCTATTCTCTTATTTATTAATTTTATGTGGATTTAAGATAGTGTCAAAATCTTAGATAGTGCTAGATACTGGTAGTGTCTTAATAGATCTTTCAGATCTATTTTGGGTGCACCACCCTTTACAGTGCTTTCTTTTACCCTTTGGATCTTTTTTGGTTAACTTATGTGTGTATACACATAATATTTTTAACTTTGATCAAATATTGATGCTTTCTATCTTGTAAGAATCCATCGAGTCTCAATCTCTCTAAGTGCATGCCTTAAAGGGTGCACCGAGAAAAGGGTGGGCAGACCATTAGTGCTTTATAGGATTGTTGTCTCTTATTTCCACTTGTTACTAATCTAACTAGCTTGTAAAAACATTCCCCTGAGCTTTGACTCCTCTTTTACACACTCCTTCAGTCATTTTCCACCTTCAGTACCCATTTTCCTAACCTAAAATCTCTTTTAATAGTTTACATGACTAGGTCAACTTTGTACTCTTATTGGCAAAGCTTATTTAGGGTGTAGGTTATCTCTTGACTGACTTAGCTCATGACCTAGTGAGTTTTTGTCAATAATGATACTAGGTCGACTAGGTTGACCCTATCGGCCAAAATTGTTTAGGGTAGATCCACCTATATAAACACATCCATTTCATCATTATTAGGGAGACATCAAGAGTTATTATTCATTTACACTTCTTTACAATCTGCTCTTCCACCATTCTACTTGAGGAGTCTTAACTTAGGGTTTCTACTTAGATAAAAATATAGTCTTATGGAGAAGTATTGGATGATTTAGTCTTTCTTAGTGATCCTTACAAAGCACAATAACCTCTTGTGAAGCACTTTGGCCAAGGGAAAGATTGAGTCTCAATGGGTTCATCTTCCAAGTAAGTATCTCTAACTTTGCTCCTCTCTTTAGTAGATAAAAGTAGCATAAGCAATGGATTTTAAATAATATTACTCTTCTTCTCCATGCATTAGGGTCTTACCTATACATATCTTAATTAGGATTCTCTTATGCATGTTAAATTTTGTTTGTTTACTAACCCTTCTAAATTGTGCAACAAGATTTGGTGAGCATGAAATTAGATTTCTTTGTTTTACTTGTTATTAGTATAGTGAATATGAAAACATATGACTTAGTTAGGGTTATTACGTAGTTTTACTTAACTAGAGGCTTTGAAACCCTCCCTAGTGCTCTTATTATGGTAAGAGATCCCCTAATTGGGTCTAATGGATCCATATTGGTCATGTTCATGATTATCTAATGTATCTCCAATAAAAAATGTAAGTAGGATCTATCTTCTTCCAGCTAGGATTAATTTGTAGATCTGATGCATTTCTAATTGCATACATTCTAGTGAACCTGACATGATTCTAACCCTTACAAGTTTTCTTTCATGCCTTTCATTTATACCATTTTATTATTTTTTCTCTATTTAGGATATAAGGTTGATAAGGCTAGTATAGTTTCTAACTTTTGTGCATAGGTTTAACACACAATCATATCAAAATGACTATGTTATTTCTATGTAGGTCTTCATCATATACAGGTTATTAGATCAAACAGATTGACACAATACTCTTATTCACTTCTAGAAAACATACCATGTCAAATAGGTTGACTTAGTCTCTTATTCAGCTCTATAACAATAAACTAGGTCAAATATGTCGACTTAGTATTCTAGTCAACTTCTAGATAAAAAACTAGGTCAACTAGGCTAGTATAATCATCTTAACAAGCTTCAACAAACAAGGAATTGTAGACTTAGGTCAACCTAGTCGACATAGTTGGCAGAACTTGAAATTAACATTCAAGGCACTTCAACAAAAATCTCATAGTTCTCAGCATCTTCTAACCCACCAGGGTTCCTTTCTCTCTCTCTCTCTCTCTCTTGATTTAGTTCTTCCTTACCATTCTATTTTACAAAGTTTGTAGTCTATAAAATTATAATCATACATCAAACTAGGTTGACCTAGTTATGTATTTTGTCTTCTATCTGAAAGACTAGGTCAAACTGGTCAACTTAGTTTTTAAGGAATCTTGCTTCTGTAATACAGTAGTGACCCTATAAACTTTGTTCTATAATGTTTTCATGTAGTGTCATCTAAATAGACTCTATACTATGTTTAAATTGGGAATTAACAACTATATGCTAATAATTAATTCACACTTTCACTTTCAGTTGTTTGCATGCTTATAATATCTCACATAGTCTAATTAGGTGGCTTTTTAATATACTGTTTAGTTACACTTTTTTGCTCTTTCTTGCAAACACTACCAAATCACAAATTTTAAAATGCATTTAACATTTGTCTTCCCAAGGCCTACCTACTTGGATTTCATCACTAAGGAGGAAGCCAACTTAGTTTTCTGGCCAAATATAAACATGTCATTAATGGTATATATTGGCAAAGCACTTGACACCCTTATCACTATGGGATTGTGAAGTGAGGGGGTAGGCCCTAATACCAAGTTAGTACCATTGGCAACATAGATCCATTTCATCTTAAATGTCCTAAAACCATCCATAGATTGCTTTCTAGTTTCCTATTTTTAGCCAACTTCTTTATCACACTTAAAATAACACTTTATAATAATCTAACAACATTCAAGATGACCACTTATTTAGCATTTACTTCTTAGTTGACTGCTTGCTCTTTGCTCATTATATGTGATATTGCAAAAACTTACATTTGCCAACATTGGTGTAAGGTTTCGTGCTATGTGCCTTAATTATATCATTCTCATTGACCCAACTGATCATGTGTTTCCTTTCATTTCTTATTTTAAAGTACTCTGCAAAATATTTTCCTATTTTTAGTTCATTGTCATTCTATTTGACACAGTCTCTTACATCCTATTTTTCTTCCTAACTATAGTACTAAGTCGACCTGGTCGACTCTATATCTCTTTTACTAGTTAGGTTATAGTACTAGGTTGACCCAGTCAATTCTATACTCTTACTGTTGTCTTATCTATCTGACTCAGTTCTTTATTTCTATTTTCTTAGCATTTTGTTCATTTTTTTCAAATCATCATAAAGTCTCCTATTCAAATCTTCTTGGATAACCTAAATCCATTTAGACACTATATGGTATATTCATTTCTTACTTTCTTATCCTACCAAGATAACCCTGACTCCTGGAACACCTCTTCCCCTCCATCTATGGATTGTAACATGGTTCAAATCACACCTCAAGATTAAGTAGGTGGATCTAAACCATTTTGTACATATCAAGACAATTCTCAGCTTTGAGATTTTTAACATAATGTGGGAGCAATTGACACAAGTTTATCAAATAATCCCATTAATAATCCACTTTCTAATAACCCTTCCCTTAATACCAATTTGGGGAGTTCTCCTACAAACACCAACCCACCAATTGATATGAATCAACTTCTTGCATAATTCATAAAACAAATGAACATAATGCAAACTTCTAATACCTCTCAAATGATGCAATTACAACATCATTTGATCAATATGACTAATCAACCTCTGGCTCTCAATCCTCAAACCAATCCAAAATTTGTTCCTCCACCTCTTAGAGATGCCTTAATAAATGTTATTTCTCAACCTGTTATGAATAACAAAATGCTTCAAAATATCCAAAATGAGCTTTTAGCTCCTTTCATCATGTCCATTGATATTGGTAATATATATCCAACTATCAAGTATGATGGGACTAAAGACCTTGCATCCTTTCTCAAAGCCTTTGGAAATCCTTACATAGAGTGGATCCAAACTAATACTTTCACCACAACTAAACTTCTAGTTAAAACCTTCATTGGTGATGTATTACAATGGTACAACCAACTTCCCCAACATTCCATTTGGTAAATTGAGGATTTAGTCAATCCTTTAATCAAAGAGTTTCAACATAATGATCTTCTCAAAAATTGCCTTAGCCATTTCATCAATGCTAAGCAATCTCCCACTGAATCAACTCATGATTTTATCAAATGATGGAAATCTCAGGCCCATAAAGCTGATCAGAACAAGATCGATGACAATTTGTTCAAACTCTTTATAACTACTTTAATTCCTTCACTTCAATATAAGGTTTGAACTTTTACTCCTTGAACAATTAACGAAGCTCTTGACCAAGCTAAACATTAAGACTTCTTCATGAAGCAATTCAAACCTAATCCCAAATTCCTTAAAGGATATTTTCAAAATTCTACTAATTCCATCACTGGAAATACTTCTCAAACTAAACTAGGAGTTTCAAAAGTTGACACTCCCTCATCTTCTCACATACCATTAATTTTACAACAAATTAAACAATTCTTACTAACCTCTAAACCCTTTACTTGTCCCAATAATCCTCCTAAGTGGAATGATCATAATCAATTTTATTAGTTCCACACCAACATTGGTCATTACCCTAAAACTTATAGAGGGCTTACTAAATTTGTTGTCTCCTACATTCTTGGTGACTCCTTCAATCACTAAGCCACGATCAACCTCCATCGTCAATATTACAACACCACTTCTCAAAAATGACAATCTTCTAAAGCTTCTTCTTCTAATAACCAAAAATATTTTTTCACAGTTAATAATCAACAAACTACCAAGGATGTTTATGATATTGATGCTAACTATGACAAATATTACAATAATTCTCAATATGTTAACATAACTAAGGTCAATTATCATTACAAACTAGCTCACAAAGATCCTATCACAAAACCTAGGAAACCATATTTATATGAACAACTTCTCAAAGATACTACCACCACTAATTTATCTTTAGAAGCCCTTAAGGAACCACATCATTGTTCCAAACCCCCAACAACTTCCATTCCTTCAAAATCTACCTTACCTTCTAAACCTCGTACTAGTTCTTCTTCTAAATCTCATTGGAACTTTCTCAAAAAACGTAACTCAATGCTTTACAAGATTACACTAATGGAGTTAGTTTGTACTTCCCCTTATCATCACAAGTTCCTTATGCAACAATTACATGAAATTAAAGATCCATCTTCTATAGATGAAGAACCATCCCCTATGGAGCTCAACCTACCAACATGCATATCGTTGAAACTATTTGTCCTTCTTCTAAACCTTCCATTGAATTTCTTGAAGAGGACATGATTAATGATGAGATACTCTTTTACACTAATGATTTGCCTCTATTCATTAAAATAGCCATAAATACTACCCTTATCCATAAAGTTTTAGTTGACAAAGGCTATGGTATTAATGTGACATTTTTATGGCTTATCTAACAACTTGACTATAACAAGGATCATCTTAAGCAAACCCACCTTACCTATCATGGATTTGATAAAGCTAATCAAAAGCCACTCAGTTATATTTGGATTCTCCTAAAAATTAGACCTAAGACTATTTGAACTAAACTTATGGTCCTTGATTTACCCTTATCTTATAACATGTCCTCGATTGCCCTCAGACTCACAGAATGAGGGCTATCGCCTCTTTCGATAGCTAGTGCATCAAATTCCTACATAATGGCAAATGGTATAAACATGAGGTTGATCCCAACCTTTAGAGTATTCAACTTCCTAATCCAAAATATCAATATTGCATCCATACCATTCCTACCATCAATAGTGCTCCCTTATTGAAGTTCATCAACATCAATCCAGACTTACAAGTCACTCTTACTGATTCAAATGATGATGAACCTAATGACTTACAACATACTTACAACATTACCAAGCTACCTCCTTATATCTCAGAGTGGCTTCCTCCTTTATTACCTCATGATCACACTATTCCTCTCATTGATGAGATCACTAATTTTACCCCTCCATACAATGCTCAGGAACCTTCTTTACCAAAATATGCCTTCACCTACAATGATTATGAAGTGGCCAAATTATTTCAAGATCCTTTCATCACGTCTCCACAAAAATTTAGTACCACTAGGATTTTACCTTTTGAAACTCCCCTTGAATCTCAAGCATATACCATTTCTCTAACCTATGACGATAATTACATCATGGCCCAATCTCAATATTGAGACTTGGATATTCAACATTATAAAAAAACTTTAGCTTAAATACATGCTTTCAACTGAGATGTTCATACCATTTCCATGGGTCATGAATTAGATCTCAAAGGTCATGTGCCTCCTATTAATTCTCCACTTCTTGATACTCTTGGATGGTAGAACAACTCCTACCATCCAAACCTCCATATATTACTGCATCTTCTTTACCACCTACAAATTCCATCCTTACATCTGATCCTTCCCCTCATTAAATAAACTAACAACACACTAATCCCATCTGATCCATCTACTACTCCTACTCCCTTGATTATATTATATGCCAAGGCCATAAATGTTCATCATATACATTATGAATATGATCATCATGTTAATCAAAATTTAGACCTCAAATTAGATGTTGAGTATTATGGTCCTATTCCTACTATGCCTAGTGATGAAGCCATTCTTGAAATACTTCATGCTCGAGAACCTCAACTTCCTCAGCAATATCATAAACTTGGGAATTTCAAAACCAAATCCCCTTGTTTCAACAACTTCATCACTAGCATTGATCCTAAAGCCAATCCAATTTATTCTTTACCAAATGCACCATATCATTTCTAAGATGGCAATGTTATGCTTATCGAAGAAACTACTCACATTGAATATGGTACTCCATTATGCCCTTGACCAATTATAGTTTATCACTTTCACCTATCAAACATGATAAATTTAGATTTTTTTTATATAAATATCATGAGATCTTTGCGTGGTCCTATAAGGACATGCCTGGTATCGACCCTAACATTATGGTGCATAATATCATCACTTATCCTAATGCTAAACCTGTGGATCAAAAGTAATGGAAATTTCCACCTTATGTCACAAAGAAATGATCAAACTTCTAGATGATAAATTTATCAAACTAGTGGATTATTCTAAATGTGTTTCTAACTTAGTCCCCATCTAGAAAGAGGTCACTATGGTCATTCACATCTGCATTGATTTCCATAATATTAATCTTTTTTGCCCTAAGGACAATTTACCTCTACCTTCAATAGATGCCATTGTTGATTCCATAGTTGGTTATGAAATGTTATCTCTTATGAGTGAATTTTTAGGCTACAATCAAATTCACATTTCCCATAAGGACCAACATAAGACAACTTTCACCACATAATGGGGCACCTATTGCTATGTTAAAATGCCCTTCAGCCTAAAAAATGTCAAAGCTACTTATCAACGGGAAATGACTCATATCTTTCATGATTTTATCCATAAAATTTTAGAAACTTATGTGGATGACCTCATTACCAAGTCTAAATGTCACAAAACCCATCTTTCTGATCTTGCCATCATCTCCAACCATCTTCTCAAATATAAAGTTAAACTAAATCCTTATAAATGTGTCTTTGGTGTCACATCTAGAAAATTGTTAGGATTATTAGTATCTCTTCATGGCATAGATGTTGAACCTACTAAAATTAGTTTTATCATCAACATGCCCATTCATCGATCCATTCTAGACATACACATTTATCTCGGTAAACTTGGGGCAATAAGATGATATATCCCCAAAATGGCTTACCACATCCACTCCATCAATTCTATTATTAAGAATGGTAATGCTTTAAAATGGACATACCCTTGTCAAAAAACATTTGATAACATGAAATAATCATTACTTCACCCACATACACTTTATCCCCCTTCAAATGATTAACCTTTGATCTTATACACTTGTTCCACACCCATGTCAGTTTGGGCAATGCTTACCCAACAAGATGATACTAGAAGAGAATATGCCATCTACTATATCAGCCAAGGCCTCATTGATTATGAGAAAAATTACACAAAAGTTGAGTGTAATATCCTCACCATATATTTTGTAGTTGAAAAACTTTGACATTACATGTTTTATCAGACCACTTATGTTATCATTCATTCTAATCTCCTTCGTCACTTCTTCTCCAAAGCCTTTTTTTCTAGAGATAGACCTATCAAGTGGATGGTCCTTCTAATGGAATTTGATCTTTGAATTATTACTCAAAATGCTATCAAAGGGAAAATCATAGCTCATCAACTTGCTATGGCTCCCATACCTGCTAATGATCACCTTTACAATAGTTTTCTTGATTGACAATATTCTCTATATTTAAGATCTCAACCAAGCCATATCTCTTAAAGATTACTTCCATAAATTCACTACTAATCTTGAACCAAGTAATCTTGATGAATCCACTACCCTCCCTGATACTACTAAATCAAAAGTAGTTATCAAAGAACTTCTTGAAATCAATGTCAATTTACATGAGGATACTTAGACCCTTCAATTTGATGGTGCTAAATGCCTTCAAGGAGCTGGGGTAGGTTGAATTCTTACAATCCCTCTTGGAAAAATCATTCCTTTATCTTTCTGCTTAACATTTGATATCACTAATAGTATGACAGAGTACAAAGCTCTAATCTTAGGAATGAGAGTTGATCTTGATTTAGATATCCAATACCTACATGCTTTAGGTGATTCTCAAGTCATTTCCACCAAGTCAATGATGATTACCAATACAAAAGTGGAAATATCATTGCTTATAATCAAATTTCAACTACTCTCACCCAATATTTTATTTCTTTCACCATCGAGCATATCCCTCGAGATCAAAATTTTATTACTAATTCCCTTATTTCTTCAGCATCTCTTTTTCATCCACACCAAATTATTTCTTATCCCATGTTTCTTATCTAAATAAGAAAATCTCCATACTATATTCAACCACATGATTCACTTATTTACCACATTGAGGATGTTACCATTCGATAAAGCCCATGGTACAAAGACTCATTCAATTTTTGGAACACCAAAGTTATCCTTCTAACCTAGATTCCCATGAAAAGACTCACATTCACAAATAATCTTTTAAGTATGTATTTAGATATAAAATCCTTTATTATTGTAATGTTAAAGGTACCTTGATTTGTTGTGTTATGCAAAATGAGGTTCTTCCTCTCCTTGAACAAGCATATGGGGGCATTTATGGTGGCCATTGTAGCAACATGCTACAGACTACAAATGCCTATGTATGGGATACTTTTGGTCTACTCTTGAAAAGGATGCCAATGAAATTACTAAAAAATGTAATCCTTATTAAATTCATGATGATTTAATTCATTCACCTCAAAATTAACTTCAAACTATAGAATCTCCTGGCCATTCTCCATGTGGGGATTAGATCTCATCGATAAATTACATCACTCTCAAAATGGGCATGTCTTTATAATCATAGCTACTAGATATTTAACCAAATGGGTGGAGGCTATTCCCTTGTTAATGTCACCAGTGCCACCATCTACAAATTTATACTTAATCAACCCACTTTCCAATTTGGTGTCCCTCATAATATCATTTTTGATAATAGTGGCAATTTAAAAAAAAAAGATGCCAAACAACTTTTTGCTAAATTTAAAATTAATCACAAAATTTTCACACCCTATCATCCATAATGTAATGGATAAGCTGAGGCCACCAATTTTTTTTTGAATAAAACTCTCCAAAAGATAATTCATGAAACTTGCACAGATTGGCACCTTCATTTCTATCCTACTCTTTGGGCATATTGGAATAACATATGTACTACCAATGGGGAAACATCATTCTCTCTAGTCTATGGTTCTAAATCAATCCTTCCATTAGAAGTTGAGCTTCTCTCCCTTCGTATATATCTTCATGACATCATACATGATGAAGAATTACATGAAAGTCACCTTCATGCTCTCACTCTCCTTGATGAACACTATCTTTCTGATTTGCAACGTAATCACAAATATAATGCCCATATTACCAAACAACATAACAAATGAGTTAAAGTTTACACATTTAATGTTGGTGATTTTATCCATAAATTAGAATACACTCATGACAAAAAAGGTAAATACGCCCAAAAATGGTGGGGTCCCTATTTAGTCAAAGATATTGTTGGTCCAAGTACCCATTGCCTTCAAACCACTGAAGGCCATGTTTTCAAAGAGCCCACCAATGCACAATTCCTTAAAAATTATTTTGCCTAATCCTTCCCTTGTTTTCATGCTTTCTATATTCTATTTATCTAACACTTTTTGTAGGTTATTTATATGGGTCTTGCCCCCTGCAACAGTCCTCTCTTTTCGTAAACCTTAGTCCTTCCTATTAGTCTTTTGGTTTTCCCTTTTTCTCTTGAGTTGCATTGTAAACTGTGGATAGGACCTAGTCTTCCTCATGATGTACTTTTATCCTCTTTGTTGTCATACTTTTTACATACTTTTTGGCACCCCTTGGGTCTATCTTTGTGAGTTGTAGTGTAAGACCATGGATAGGACCTGGCCTTCCTCATAAATACCATCATATTTTTTGTGATTTGAAGCAATTCAAATTGTTTAATGTTTCATGTTTCATTCCTCTTTATTTTCTTTCCTTTCACCCCATATTGGATAAAACAAGGTCAAATTCAAGATAACACTTTTATTTTACCTAGATTTATGAGACTCTTAAACACCATGCTCTTTGAGTTTCTCTCTCTTAGCGACCGAGTCCCAAGTATTCAAATGAAAGTCATCTTTAGCACCTATATTTGGTTTTACAAATCTGTATGGAGGAAGAATAGAGAAATCCATTGAGAAAGTTAAAAGCCAAATCATTTGAAACAAAAGACAATGATATATAAAAGGCCACATATAAATCTCAAAATTCAAAATCACACTAAAAGACATGATTACTAGCACATCTCCTATCTCCAATCGAATCTCAAACTCCACAATTGGCCTCACAATAGAGCCAAGGTCCATTGGAGTGTGGTAGGCTATTAGATTGGAATAAGAGAATTCAAAAAAAAAATCTATGGTGATACCTACTTTCTCATGCAAGTACCCAATCTTTTTAGTAGATGAATAACTCTATAAAGGGTCCTAAGGAATGGGAAACATATTGTGGGAAGGTAGGTCAATTTTAATTTTCATGCATATAACCTTCATGGGATGAGATACATACTTAATTTGTTGACCTAAGACTTATATGGCTAGGAGAAGTTCGTCAGAGTCCTTAAGGTCGAAAGTCCTATTTTTTGACAAACCTAATTTGAGTGTCTTGAATTTGATAAAGAGTTCCTCTACCTTGGTTTTTCCTTCATTCTCCCCTCAACCCATTTCATTTCCCCCCTTGACAGGTGCATGTGATTCTAAATCTATTTTCCCTCTTCTATACTTCTTCACATCTTAAAAACATGCTAACATTACTTTGTTCTATTTTTATCTATCTTTAGAGTAAAATAACATATTTGAGCAACTATGGATTATTTTCTTTACACCATGACTCTACATTTCTAGATGTGCCTTGATTTATTTTACCATTTGTCATTATTGTACCACCCTTTTTATGGACACTCGAGTCTATTTCTACTTTCATGCACCTTTTTCCATTGTTGAGTGAGGTTGGCTTGTTACTTCTCACTCATTAATGTTGTTTCCCCTTTCATGTACTCTTTTTATTGATGATTAAGTAAGTTCCATTACTGCTCCTTAATCAATGTTGTTTTACCATTTTGCTTGCCCATCTTTATTTAAGGATTATTACTATTTTTACATTGATGTTTGATTACCATCCTTTTTGACACATATCCTTGGTTTGACTTGGTGAGTTTGCCTCTCTTACTCAAGGTTTACTTGTTTGAGTTTTTTTATTCCTTAGCAACCTTGACTTTTTGGTTACCTGATTTACTCTAAGTTTTAACTTGGTCATTTGGTCTAACATAACATTTGTCACCCCAAATTACCAAATTTCCAAGTACATCCCATCCACATAGCACCGATTATCTTGTATTTCTTACGTTTATTTGTTTTTGCTCTCTAGTTTTGTATTCTTGGTTTTGTCAAAAGCAGTCTCTATGCCCTCCATAATCAAAACTACAAACACAACAGACAACTATCCAATGATAAAGGTAAGTCAAGGTACACATACATTTAATCTTTAGTTATTTCCCTTTTAGTAATTTAAATTTCAAGTTTTTTTTTAATTATTATTTCAAAAAAATACTACAAATTTTCAACTTCAACATTATGTGTTACTATGTTCTTTCTTGAAGCAACATCCCCTATTTAACCTAAGTTCCACGTGATGAGCTTTAAGTGAGGCATATGTATACACATAATATTTTCAACTTTTATCAAATATTAATGCTTTCTATTTTGTGGGAACCCATTGAGTCTTAATCTCTTTGAGTGCATGCTTTATAGGGTACATCGGGAAAGGTGTGGGCAAAACATTAGTGTTTTGTAGGATTATTATCCCTTATTACCACTTGTTACCAATCCAACCAACTCCTAAAAACATTTCCCTAAGCTTTGACTCATTTTTTTCACACTCCTCTAGTCATTTACCACCTTCAATACCCCTTTTCCTAACCTAAAACCTCTTTTGATAGTTTTCATGGCTAGGTCAACCTTGTACTCTTATTGGCAAAACTTATTTAGGGTTTTTTGACTTTATAAGTCACCCCTTGATCAACCCAAGGATTCCAAAGGCTTACAAAAATATTTACACACCTTCAAACACCCAAACCCTTCAAGTAAAAAGTGTGTAAGCACTTTCCATCTATGCCCAAAACCAAGATAGAGGCATAGGTCTGCAGAGGAGTAAGGGGATGGTCCATGCTCAGTAAAGGCTCTCAACAAATACCAGTGCATAGGTTCCTATGATGAATTGGTCAAAAGGTGCATGAGTTATTATAGTACAGAGTCTAGGTTATGAATGGCCAAGTAGTGGGAACATGCAAGGGGTGATCATAAATCAAGAGAGACACATCGAAGACTTTCAGTCTTCATGCATAATCTTATTTAAAGGTCCTCTCACACCTATCTAATGAAGTTATTCACTCATGTGCAGGCTCTTACATCTGTACCTCACCACTATGTAGACACACAATGTAAAGCCATGTGCTACCTTGAACCAAAACATGTCTTCTAATCGACTCTCACATGTACCTTGGCATAAGATATTTTTAGTTGCCTAAGATAAGCACCATCCTTCCACATGTCATAATTACATTGATTTCATCTAAAAGATCCAAAAGACTCTTTTGAGACCCTGTCAAGATGACACATGTTGTGCTTATAGTGACACACTCAAAACCAATTATAAAATGCCACTCACAAAGTGTTAATCAAATATAAATTAAGTAGTTAGAGGCAATTGAGAGAGGATCAAGGTATGGTCAAAGTAATCAAATGTATAAGTGGCTACTTGAAATCAGGATATGGATACATGGTACCCTCTAACTCTGTCAGGGAAATCTTCCATTTCCTATGCACATGTATCCATAAGTGATCCTACCACAAATCCTAAATCTAATCACAAAATAGACTTTAAGGAGCATGGCCATAGTGCCACTAAATAATTTAAAATCTTTACCCACCACCCTAAGTGGTGCATTAATTGTAAAATAAGTTTCTTCTCTATAAAAGCTTGGTCTTTCCATTATAAAATGGTTGACACTTTTTAGCAACCTCACCCTACTGGAATTTGCCCTCTATGAGCACTTGTATTGGTTAAACCTTATAGATCAATGAGAATTAAGTTCACCTCTTTCGGTTCTTCTAATGTTATATGTGCTATTTGTGTTTGTTAATCCTTGACTATGGGTAACATTTGCCCCTCTCATCATTGTCCATTCCCTGTACCTCCACATTGAACTTAAAACTCACTTGCAGATCATAACCTATGTGCACCTAGGTTTGTGTTGATGCTATATATGTATTGTTTATCATCCCTCTCAGTGTTACATTGTGTTCCCATGCCTCTATGTGAAATAATTATGCATTTAGAGTGGCTTGGTGTAAACTATGTGATATTGTCTTATTCTCAAGAGTTTGTATTGTGTTTATGGTAGTAGGAGCGCTTGCTTTATTCTAGGTGCATCAACTTTTTATTTTTCACATATCTTACCTTCTCCCTCCCTTTTCTTCTCAAAGATCCTAGGTTTAGATTAGCAAGGAGTAGTTTACCTATCTACTCTTTAGGTCTGCATGCTAGTCTTAAACTAGGTGCACTTAGAATAAAATGAATCTAGCCTACTTTGGAGGCTCATCCCAAGGAGTGCAAGGGTCCCACTCCTTGGGGATGTTACCATCATTATGATGAGATCGATGTTCCCATATTTATATATTTTATTTGCATATTGGGTTCGGGTACGGAATCCGTACGGATAGACAGATCGGCACCAGGCCGTACCAGCAGGGTCAGAGAAAGAAAAGGGCACAGTTCGACCGCAGGGTTATTGCATGTGCAGCTGAGTGATAATAATGATGTATCCATCACCTTAGACTCTTTCACCCTATGTAAGACCTTCATGCTTAGTGCCCCATAGATAAAAACTCTTCCATATTGTAGAGCATCCATAGGTGCATGTTTTGAATGACAATAATTTTTGGCATGCCCAATGGGACCAAGTTTGAATAAAATATAAGGAATCAGTGCTACCCTTAGCTATCAAGTGTTGAAGACACTCCATAGAACACCTAGTAACTTTGAATGTCCAAATCCACTAGTTTAAGTAGTCTAAGTGCTTGATAATATGTCTTTTTACCCCCTATTCCATGAAAATATTACATTCATGCCTTCCTATTTCTTAGATCAAAATTATATGAGTGCTTGTGACCTTCCCATAGTTCATCCCTTATGGCATCCTACTTATGTTTCTAAACAACCTTGTGCCAGCTACCTTGCCCCTAATAAACATTACTATCCTCTTAATCCACCTCAAAAGAACATCAATAAGTTGTACCAGATATACACCCTGATTTCCATTCCTTTCTGGGGGAAGGAAGATCATCTTGAAAGGAAGATGAGGGAAATCTAAAGAGAGCAGATGTATGGTAGGCAACAAGATGAGCTTGCTCATCAAGATTACACTCAATAGTGGGAGATGATGAAGCAACGTAGATTTGAAGAGGAATGTTTGCCTAGGCAGATCGTAGCCAAAGAAGAGTGAATGCATATATTACTTGCATAAATGTAGAGAATGGAATTGAAGCTGATCACCTTCAATCCTTTCATTCTTAGCTTCAAGAAAGCTTCCCCTATGCTTGCAATCTAACCTATGGGACAAAAACCTTTCACACGTAAATTTTTTAGTTTCAGGGAGTATAGCTCCTCTGTGCCTCCAAGTAAATCCCCTACTTTCAAAGTACCAAGATTCAAAAAGCTTGCACCCATGCCAATTCAAGAGCCCATCCTTCCTTAAGAGCCTCAAGAATAGCCATATTAACCTCCCTGAACTATGCATCTTGACTTCATGATGCCCAACCTTGTAGAATCCCCTTCTTTCATGCCAGTTGAAACCCCTTGCTCTCCCACCATATCTCTTTTCAAAAGAGGACTAGTTGTATAGAAGGTAAGTGAATAACATTCAAATGAAGAAAATGATACTTCAAGTGAGTATGATGAGTAAGTCATCATTAACATCCCTCTTTATACCATGAAGTTAGAAACCTTAGAGCTACTATGAGAAGATGATGAACAAAATTAGCCTACACAATAGGGTAGTGCATAAGAGTGAGATGATAAGGCACTCTCTTGGATAGATGAGCTTCCATTTAATATGTAAGAAGATGAAGTTAGTCATGAAGCTAGAATGATGTCTCATACATAGAAGGTCAAAGAGCAACTAAAGGAAGACCTTAAGAGCAAATGAAGATATCAAGGTGAATGCATGCTTTAAAAGGAACCCCATATTAGTTTGAGAGTAATGCATAGGTGCTAATAGGTGATGAGGAAATGTAGGATTTGTTCAAAATTATGTATGTAAGAAATACTCTTTTATAAGTAGGCTGTAATTTGGCCAAAGTTAAGGAATATACCTTTATTAGACAGGTTAAGGGGCAAAGAAGAGGTAGCCCATTAGATTAACCTTCTCAGGGGTCAAACATTAATTTGTTTGACATATTCAATGATGGTTATCAACTCCTTGATGGCTTTGCATATGCTTGTGTGCCTTGTGCACCCCTCAATGATATCACATACCTACTTTGGCGGCCCTAACCTTCCTGTAAGTAGCATAAAGATGAGGGAAAAGTTGTAGCATCAAGTGGACTTAAAATCCATTATCCCAAGTGCCTTATAAGGGAGTTTATAGAAGATATAATGGGCCTACAAAGAAAACCTATCGAGTTCATGAGCTCTTCGAGTATCAAGTGCAGGTTCCCCAACCTACATGAATTGTAGTTTAAGCAAAGAGAATAGCTAGGCACTAAGAGATATAAGGAGGATTGGTTTGATGATGAATACATAAACCATCTAAGAGGAAAGCTTCTACACAACATGGTGGAATCATTCATCAAAATAAAGCATAGTCAAATAAACTCTTTTGAGTGCTCTTCAAATTTTTATCAAAGTGCACCTCCTTCATAGTAAATAAATGCCACTCGCCTCCACCCATCACATGTCAATAATAGGATGGTGCACAATACAAAGGACCTAAGAGGTTTTTATTTTAATCTAAGAGGATAGGTCCATATGTTTGTAGTTTATATATAGTATATTAGATTAGCTTATATTTTATTTCCCTAAGTGCTTGCATGCATATTGTATGGTTTAATTTTATTTTCCTATAAATGTGTTTCACACATATATTGGTTGTTCTCTCTTTTTATTTGTTGAGGATAAGACTCAGTTCAATTCATTTAGACATAGGCCAAATGGGTTGCAACTTTAATGAATTTGTGCCTAATGGATCATTTCAAAGGCCACTATATTCCCACTTAGCAAGTAAGTGGGCCAAAAAGGTGACCAGAAGTGTTGAGTTTCTAAGTCACCCCCCTTGATTAGTGCAAGGATTCCTAAGGCTTACAAAAATATTTACACACCTGTGAAGACCCAAACCCTTCAAGTAAAAAGTGCGCATGCACTTCTCATCTCTACCCAAACCCAAGATAGATGTCTAGGTCTATGTAAGAGTAAGGGGATGGTTCATGCTCGCTAAAGGATCTCAACACATGCCTACATGTAGGTTTCTATGATGAACTGGTCAAAAGGTGAGTGAGTTATTAGAGTACATGGCCTAGGTTCTGAATGGCCAAGTAGTGGGATTATACAAGGGGAGATCACAAATTGAGAAAGATACACTAAAGACCTTTAATATTTATGTATAATATTATTTAAAGGTCCTCCCATACCTATCTAATGAAGTTCTGTGCTTATGTGTAGGATGTTACATCCATGCCTCACCATTGCATAAGAGTACATGTAAAGCCATGTGCTACCATGAACCAAAGTGTGGCCTCTAATTAACTCTCATGTGCACCTTGGTGTAAGAGATTCTTAGTTACCCAAGATAAGTGCCATCCTTTCACTATCACAACCATGCTACTTCCATCCAAAATCTACAAAAGAATCTTTAGAGATCCTACCAAAATGATGCATGTCATGCCTATAGTGCCACAGTCAAAACCAATTAGAAAATGCCATGCACCAAGTGGTAGCCAAATATAAAGTGAGTAGTTGGAGGTAGTTGAGAGAAGATCAAATCATGGTTAGAGTGATTAAATGTAGAAGTGGCTACTTGACATCGAGATGTGCATACATGCCACCCTTTGACTCCATCATGGAAATCTTTCATTCCCTATGCATGTGTATCCAAAGTGATCCTACCACCAATCCCAGATCCAATCACCAGATAGACTTCAAGGAGCATGGCCATAGTTCTGCTAAAGAATTTAAAATATTTACCCACTACCCCAAGTGGTACATTAATTATAAAATAGTCTTGTTTTCTATAAAAGCTTGGTCTTTCCATTGTAAAATGATTGACTCTTTTTAACAACCTCATGCTACTAGAATTTGCCCTCCATGAGCACTTGTATAGGCTAAATCTTATAGATTAATGAGAATTAAGTTCACCTCTTTATATTATTCTAATGTTCTATGTGCTATTTATGTTTGTTGATCCTTGACTGTGGGTAATGTTCTCCTCTCTCATCATTGTCCATTCCCTACACCTCCATGTCAAACTTGAAACTCACTTGTAGGTTGTATCTTGTATGCACCTGGGTCTATGTTGATGCTATCTATAGACTGCTTGTCATCCCTCTCAGTGTTGCGTTATGTTCCCATGTCTCTATGTGAAACTCTTATACATTTAGAGTGGCTTGGTAAAAGCTATGTGATATTATCTTATTTTCAAGAGTTTGTATTTTTTTATAGTAGTAAGATCACTCACTCTATTTTGGGTGTATTACCTTTTTATTTTTAGCATCTCTTACCTTCTCTCTCCCTTTTCCTCTCAAAGATTCTAGGTTTAGATTAGTGATAGTTTACCCTTTCCACTATTTAGGCATGTGTGCTGGTATTAAAATAAGTTCACTTAGATTAAAAGGAATATGACCTATTTTGGAGGTTCATCCCAAAGAGTACAAGGGTCTTATGCCTTGGGGACATTCCCATTGTTATGAGGAGATAATCAATGCTTGTGCATGTAGCTAAGCAATAATACTTCTATGCCTAATGCCTTAGATTCTCACACCTTATGTAAGACCTTCATGTTTAGTGACTTACATCTAAAAACTCCTTTGCAATGTAGAGCATCCATATGTGCACATTTCAAATGATGACAAGGTCTAGGTCAGCACTTGGCCGACTTAGCCTGTGACCTAGTGAGTTTTTGTTAATAATAATACTAGGTTGATTGGGTCGACTCTATTAGTCAAAATTTTTGGAAGGGTTTAAGGTTAGATCTGCCTATATAAACACATCCATTTCATCATTATTAGAGAGACATCAATATTTATTATTTATTTGCACTTATTTACAATCTAATCTTCCACCATTCTACTTAAGGAGTCTTAACTTAGGGTTTATACTTGGAGAAGAATCTAGTATTATGGAGAAGTCTTGGATGCTTTGACCTTTCTTAGTGATCTTTATAAACCACAAAAACCTCTTGTAAATCACCTTAGGCTAAGGGAGAGATTGAGTCTTGGTGGGTTTGTCTTCTAGGTAAGTATCTCTCACTTTGCTCCTCTCTCTAGTAGATAGAAGTAGCATAAGTAATGACTTTTGAATAATATTACTCTTCTTCTCCATGCATTAGGGTCTTACCTATACATAGCTTAATTAGGATTCTCTTATGAATTTTTAATTTTGTTTGTTTAATAACCCATCTAATTTGTGCCACAAGCTTTGATGAGCACTAGATTAGATTTGTTTGCTTTACTTATTATTAGCATAGTGAATATGAAAACATAGGACTTAGTTAGGGTTATTACGTAGTTTTACTTAACTAGAGGATTTTAAACCCTCCCTAGTGATCTTATTATGGCAAGATATCCCCTAATTTGGTCTAATGGATCCATATTGGTCATGTTCTTGATTATCTAATGTATCCCCAATCAGAAGTGTAAGTAGGATCTATTTTCTCTGAGCTAGGATTGATTTGTAGATCTGATGCATTTTTGATTGCATACAATGTACACTAGTAATTTCCAAATTTAATTTGATCACCCTATATATACAAATCCCTTACAAGTATTTTAAGGACAAACATTAATTTATTAACAAATGTATACAAAGAATAAATAGATATCTATCTTACTATTATTCAAAATATGAGTTTTCTAAAGGATAAATATAATTGCATGTTTGTACCAAATGATGACCAAGGAAAAATTACATTTAGACTTGAATTCACATGATTTGGTACACACCCACTAATGGGATAACTACATGCATTTTGAGCCCTCTTTGGAGTATTAAAAACTTAAGCCATGCTCAATGTTTTAATGGTTTAGGACTTAGTGAATGTAAATCCATTTTAACCTTTTAAGACTTAACGTATGTAAATCATATGTTTGTTAAAGAGTTGAGTATATTTAATTAGGTAAATAATATGAAATAAATACATCCACTAATTTATTATAAAATTGACTAGCTTTGACTTTTCTAAAAATAATAATAAATAGTGCAAGTAATGACTTATTTGGAAAACACCTGATATAGATGATATGGGTGCTAAGAACTAGGGTATAAGCTGGTCTAAGTGTCACAAATAGGATCCCAATGTCATATTACCTCTTGGATAGTAGCACCATAATTTCATAGTAGTGTTATTATTGGTAAAGTGGTTGTAGTGTCCTCTATATAAGACTGCTCTAAACTTTTAGGTGCACCTATTTCTTGATATCTATGTTCTATTTATGTGCACATGAATTATAGAAGCTTGTATTATGCCTATAATGATTGATTTATTGTGCAAATCCTAATCCTCCATATAATTAGGGTATGAGCTAAAAAGTGTATTCATTATTAGGGCAGGTTGGATATCCTCAACACCTCATTGTAAAATGAGTTGCCTACATACCAATACTTTGAGGAGGGATTAAGCTAAATGTAGTTATCTCTAGCTAAGTGTTGGTACAAGTTCAAGTGATGCTAGTATGATAGTGGCCTTGAGTGCTTTGAATGTGCTTGAGATTGGAAATTTGGAAAATTTAATCTCAGGGTTGCTATAGATGATAATATGTAGAAGTAGGGCAAAATATGGATTGATAACTTTAACTATGCTCAACTTGTTTCATGTTGAATGTGTATTTTGCATTTGATTTTCATCTAGTGGATAGAGGGCTAAAAGTCATGTATTTATATTATTATGTTGTTTATGTAGATGATAAAAGATATCTAGGTTGACCTTAGGAGCCTTTCATTTTGAAAAGATATCTGTTTGGGAAAAGCTAGGTCAAAAGACATTAGCACCATTTTGGGGACACTAGTGCCACATGGTGCTAATGTCCTTATTATGGTGTTAGTGTCCATGTGTCAGAACACTAGGCATGAAGGGCCAAAATTAGGAAATGAGGGTCTTGGACTACTTTTAGACTGACTAGAGATGCTTGTGGCCCATATGAAGGTTGAATAAGTGTGATAATAGGCTCTAGGATAGGTCTAGGGCTAAATTAGGAATAGATAGTCTCAAGTAGCACTTTTATCATTCAAGTACCACTTTTGGGTGATTACAAAATCCTATGTTGTTAAGGGGGCTAAGTATAGTAAATCAAGGTAGAAATATGTAGCAAATACAACCACTAATTTATTATATAATTGAATTAATTTCACATTTCTAAAAATAAAAATAAATAATGTAAACAAGTACTTAGCTAGAAAATGACTAAAATAAGAGATTTGGAGGTTGCAAACTAAGACATAGGCTGATATGAGTGTTACAAACAGGATCTAGGCTTCAAAACCCTTCTTGGATAGTAATTCCCTAATTAGATAGTAACACCATGTGGCACTAGTGTCCCTATTTTGGCAGTAGTGTCCTCTATGAAAAATTATTTTGAGATTTTATGTTCAGTTGTGTTTGGGTCTGCCAAGCATGTTCATGTGTGCATGAGTTCTGGATCTCTATATATGACATGATTTAACTAATTTTATATGCAAACCCTGAACTTATATGTTACTAGGGCATCTGATTAACACAAATGGTAAAGTGTGTTATTAGTGGGGTAGGTTGGACATCCTTAACACCCCATTATGATGAGAGTTACCTACATACCAATAATCTGAAGAGGGATCAAGTCTAATGTAGTTCTCCCCATCTAAGCATTGGTGCAAGTGAAAGTGAAGCTGGTATGAATGCTAGTTTGAGTGCTTTGAATGTGTTTGAGACTAGAAATCTAAGTAATATGGGTTGTAGATGGTTTTATGTAGAAGGCATGATAGGGATTAATAACCTTAATTATGCACAAATTGTTTTGAGTTTGTTTGTATAATTTGCATTCGATTTCCATCTAGTGTTTAGAGGACTAAAAGTCATGTAGATATATTATTCTAGTGCTTGTGCGAGTCTTAAAAGAGGTCTAGGCTGACCCTAGGTGGTATTTGATTTGATAAGACATCTGTTGGTAGAAAAAGGAAGGAAAAGGACAATAGCACCAAAATTGGGACATTAACACCATGGGGCATTACTATCCCTATTATGGTGATAGTTTTTATGTGGTAGAACTTGAGGTATTAAGGGCTTGGATGTAAAATTAAGGGTCTGAGACTACTTTAGGGATGTTTATGGATGCTTTTAGATTGAATGAAGGTTAGATAAGTGTGTAAACAGACCCTAAGATAGGTCTAGGGATAAACTAGGGATGGGTGGTCTCAGGTAGCACTCTTAGCACTTAAGTGTCATTTTTAGGTGATTACATTTGCCCCCATTTATTTTAGAAATGAAGCAAAGTGAAATGACTAGGATAAATAAAAAATAAGTGTACTTAGGCTTCCATAAGAGGTGAAGCCTGCGAATCTTGATCTGAGTATATGAAGCATGCTCCATTGCATATCTTGTGTGTGTGCATGTAGATAGTGATCAATTGATGAATAAATTAGACTAAGCTAATGGATTTCTCAATCCCCATGCATGGGTGGCTCAAGAACTCAATCTAATTTTGAGTCCATAATTTCCCACCCCTACTTGGTAGATCATGACTTGTGAATAACTTGGATTAGATTGATAGTGTGTCCAACCTTCTCATGTAGGTGGTTTAAGAACTCAAGTAGACTATGAATCCATCATTACCTACCCATGTGTAGAATATTTATTTAAAACTAAAACCACATGATGTAATTGGAGATGTGTAACTATGTATGTTGACTCTGCAACCACTCAAGAATGTTTGGCAACTCTGGGCTACTTGGGAATGCCAACCACTATATATGGAACAAGGCATGAATCAGGTGTGTACCCTTGAACATTATGCATAATGTGTATAATGTAGATAATGACATGGAGTTTTTTAGTCCATATGATCAATCGATGTATAAGTTAGCAAATGGAAATAATATGTTGTGCACATACCCCCAAATCTAATATCTAAGTATCTAAACTAAAATAAGAATGAACATACCATGCATGATAACCCCAATTTGATAAAATTGGTATGAATTTATGCTAAACTAAGCAAAAATTGGTAATCTATAGCTGAACTTGTGTAAATATCGACTATACCTACTATACTTTTTTAGTTAATCTAGAATTTATTAAAACTGAGGCTACTAAACATTAGCACCATAACTTGGATAGTAGTCTCATGTGGTGCTAGTGTCCCAATGTGGGTGCTAATGTCTAACTATTCTGATTTTTGTGTAATTATAACTGATCTCTATGTCATTATTTCCCACTGTGTTTTCTAGAACTAATTTCTATGTCATTGAGCTTGTGTGCTAAAAATTGTACTCTGAGTGCATTTGGATAGTCTAATCTCTATGACAAACCCCTATGAATCCTTTTAAGGGGAGTTGTTGTACCTATGCAATAACTATTCTTAAAATAAAAAGTGCTATAAAATGTTTTTTAGCTAGAGCATATATGACATTTGTGTAATAAACCAATATAATGTGATTACATAACATCAAAATGTAAGATAATTTGAGCATAAGTTTTTAATGTGTATTGTATGTTAGGTCTAGCATTCACAAGGCTATCAATATAGATATAAAAATGTATATGAACATCAAATTTGAGTAATAACTAAGTAAATACCTTGGGCAATGGGGCATGATGTCCATCATGACACCCAAGTAGAAAGGGGAGATGCAAGAGGTCCCTCATGGCATCTAAAATGGGAGTGTGTAACAAGTAAGAGATAAGTGTCATGGCCATGATGTATACAAACAAGCATACATACAACACACATGATGCATGCAAAGTAGGCCAAGGGGACATAATACAAGGGACATGGGAACATGTCACTAAATATAAGAAAGTAAGACATACAAGGACATGTTTAAATGTCCACATACATAAATAACAAGCAAGTTGGATTAGATCCACATGGAATAACATGTTCAAATGTCTACATACACAATTAAGAAGGCACATATAAGGACATGGACACATGTCCAAAGAATACATATAATTAAAATAAGTGGTGTAGAGCCATAGAGCACTGGCATATTCAAATGCCCTCAAATAGAATAAGCATAGAGACATAATCAAGTCTAATCTAGGAAAGCTAGAAATAAAAGTATGCATGAACATGTGGTACAGATCTATATAAGAGCTAGGATGTACATAATACCAAGTCTAAAGTAGTATTAGTTAGTAAAAAATATGAGTAGGTATAATATGATCAATATCAAGATATAACAATGCTAAATATGTGATTTGGAGTTTATAAAGTTATAACTTGGCAATCAAAACTATGTATAGGATGCCCCCAAATAGGAAAATGTGTCAAATGAAGAAACTATGTATCTGTGTATATGCCCCTAGTGGGTAGATAGTAGTGTTGGAATATTTTCATTGATGTTAAGTGGAAAAGTAATAAAATTATTAGAAAGTAATGAACATGTCAGAACATAATGGAAATTTCTTATATAAATAATGATATTTTTGAAAATCAATACCAAAGTATGGAAGGACGATTTGACTTGGTTTGGGCACCCAAGTATGAAAAGGACCAACAATAGTAAATAAAAAACAATAATAAAAAATGTATATAATTTATTGTAGCATTAATTAGGGAAGGCCGATTAGCTTAGATGAGGTTTGTTGAGCACTAAAGGAAGGTTATTTATTTTTTTTTATAGCTTAACCACCCCACCAAACACATGGAACAATGCTTATCAAATAAGGGCTGACCTGCTTGATATATGGCAACCTTGGGAAAATCATCCCATTTGGGTTAAATAAAAAAAATTAAATTAAACACACACCTTTTGATAAAAGGGTGGCTTTTGATTAGGATTGCTCCATTGGGAAAAGCCTTTGAAGGATATATAATATGAAAGGACATTAGAGAAATAAAATAAGAAACAATAAGCATAAGTAGTTCTTTAAGGAGAAGAAAAAAAGGAAGTCTATTTTTCCATCATCCATTGATAAAACAATAGTAAAAAGGTGGAAAGATTATTTTGGTAAGAGGTCAGTGCCCCCAAGAAAGAGATTGACATCTCTTTCTAAATTGGTGCTTAGGAATAGGAGATTGGTGTCTCTAATAGGTTGGTGCCTACAAAGTTTATATAAATATTATTATATGGTTGGATTTGGATGGTAGTTCTAAGTAGTTATTTATTTGTGGCTTTTCCCCAGAAGGGTTTCCACATAAATCTGGTGTCAATATGTGTCATTTTTATGTGAATGCTTTGATTGTGGATATTAAGTTTCATTAAGTAAAAGATAAGATTATCATAAATCATCCCCCCTAGTATAAGCGTGTGATTAAAAATTGGTATCAGTGTGGTTCCTTCAGAAATAACCTAATTGATAGAAGGTAAATCTTCAGAGTAGACATGGCCGGACAAGAAGGTTTCTCCACAAACACGGCTTCATTATTTGATAGAATAAATTATGTTATTTGGAGTATAAGAATGAGAACCTATTTAATGGCTTTAAGGTTTGATATCTAGAAAATAATAGTAAATGGTTATAATGCTCCATCATCTCCACCAATAAAACAAGCTGAAAGAAGGCTAGTGAGAATAATGCAAAAGCCATGAATGTAATCTTGTGTGGTCTATCAGAATTAGAGTTTGTCAAGGTGATGCATTTTAAATCAATGAAGGAAATATGGGAAAAAATACAAAACATCTATGGAGGTGATAATAAGGTGAAGAAGGCCAAGCTTCAAACACATAGAAGATAATTTGAAAGTTTAAAAATGAAGGATGAAGAAAATATTGTAGCCTATTTGCTTTACATGGATGAAATTATTAACACTGTTAGAGGTCTTAGAGAAAATATTGAAGATAAAATGATTGTGCATAAAGTGTTAAGGTCTCTCCCCTTAAGATTTTATGCCAAAGTCTCTATCATCGAAGAAATGAGAGATATAAATATGCTAATAATGGATGAATTACATGGGATCCTCATGGCATATGAAATGAGGACTGAAAAGGAGAAATCATCTAAGAAATAAATGTAGAGTAGGCATAAAAATCAAGTTAGTCCATGCATTATTAGAGTAAAACCCAAATAAGCATAAAGGACACAATGTATTAAGCCTACTCCCTCAAGGGGTTTTGTAAATGAATTCTAAGAGCTATTGAAAGAAGGAATACCAATATTAAACCTTCCCAAGAGCATCCCTCCATCTAAGTTTAGCCAAGAAGTGTGATTTTCCCTGGATTTGGTGCTCCAAGTCTTTGTTAATGATGAGTAGCCAGCTTCTCCATCATCTCTCAATGCACTAATGGCTTAGGTTCATGAATTTCATTACTGTATGCAAATAGTTGAAGTTTTTCTATTGCAATTTCTACATAATAAGTTTGCATGAATGAAGCTTAAAAATGGTGGTCTTGGCCCTCTTATTTATAGTTTTTTAGAAATGATCAGAATCAACGATGACCATCCATTTTGAGGTTAAGATGTGTGGCCATGAATCAATTCAATTTTGGAGGCCCAAACCATAAATATCCCCATTAATATTTGGAAGAATGGGGCATTAATAAGGCATGGGAGGGGTAAACCTGATATTTTTTCCATTAATGGATTATGGATACCACCCCACTTATGATGTTGTATGGTGATGCAAAATTGAAGAATGAATTTCCAATTAATAGATTTTCAATACCTTTCATGGATTTTCCACTTAAACCCTTGATTTGGTTTAATTTGTTTAAGTGGGTTCAAATAATTTTCTATAATTCTTTGGAAATTGGTTATCCACTTAATCAAACTAGTTGAAATGTCAATTTACTATGTCATAATTTGACTACAATATACTTAGAGGAAGGTGTCAGTTGTGTATGGAACAATTCCCCATTTAGAGCATTGTGGATGTGAAAAACACATGCACTTGATATGTGCTTTTGAATTAGAAGAATTTAATGGTCCAGAGCATCATTTTTCATGGTCTCAATTCGACTTGAAGTGATTTGAGAAAATGTAATAATCACTTTAAATGTATTACCCCATTCATGGATACATTAGCCTAAATCAGTACTTGTAGGTGACAAGTTCAAACCATTTAGTGTATTTTAGTTATTTTGGCCTAGATTGTGCATTATTGAAAAATATTTCTTAGATTGAAATTTTAGCACAATAGTTATATGAATTGGATGTCTACATTTTCCCCTATTTGAGAAGATGCAATGAGACATTCAGTTGAAACAACGTCTTTTCAAGGAATGAAAGAGTTGTCAAGAAGAAGTTGGAAGGTAATGATTGAGTAAATGACCCATGATGCCCCCTTGAGAGGTCATGTGAGGATGAAAGAGAGGGATGGACTCTAAAAAAAGAGCAATAGTGAAATTAACCTATGGATTAGAGTATATCCATATGAGCTAATACTTGCACACATTGATTCCCAATGATCAAAAATATAATAGGATATAATGGGCCCCAAGGTGGGGGGAATGGGAAGGATATCATCCCAAAATATAAGTGGCACACTTTGACATACACAAAAGATGGAAAAATCTATGAGCTTAGGGAATGATCAATCCTAAGATAAGTTGCACACTTTGAAATTGTCAGAACGAGGAAAAAAGTTGTAGAGCTTGAATTAGAAGAAAAATGAGAGAAAGGAGATCAAAGAATTAATAATATGCCTTAGAAGAGTAGATTTGATTGGTTGATAAATTGATTTTGCCCAAGTAGGGCTAATTTTGATCACTGATAAATAGTTTTGCCCTAGTAGGGCTGATTTTGATCATTGATAATTAATTGTACCCTAGTAGGTTTGATTGGATTAGTGATTGGGTTGAATATTATGCCACAATAGGGAAAATTGGCAAGCATATTTTAAGGATATAACCTATTACATATAATAAATATGAGTTGGTCTAAACATAGATGTGAGCGTCTTAATGACTGAAGATGTGATTGAAAGAATAAGGGTGGTTGAGCTGACCCAAGATATGTCATATATCCAAGTGCTAACTACATAGTCCAAATGAACCTCAGGCCAATGTAGTTATCCTAAGAATGGGACAAAATGGAATGAGAAATGAAGAATAGAAGAAAAATATGTAGGATAGTGTCTTCACTAGATGATGTACTATAATTTAGGAGTTACACGTCCTAAACTAATCATATAAATAGTCAAATATACTCATATTGTATGTCAAGATATGCACATCATGCATAGAATCTCATGTTAGGTATGGTGCATGTGAAAATGATCTTTGGAGCTGCATTAAATTTTAGACATGGAACACTTGGTATTTACTTAAGAAAAATAAAATTATGCATTATAAGCATGAATGAACTATAATGACATTGTATTTTTATTGTGATTGATCGGTTCAAACGTGAATATTTATAACTAAGGATAATGATAAAAAATACCAATACTAGAGTTATAACTATTTACATTTAAACAAAAGCAAAGATGAAACCAATACACAAATGTAACTTAACTTAAAATCAATAAATGGACAATCAAGATTTAAGTAGGAAGAAGAATGTATAAAGTAAGAACAACTTAATAAACAACATGAAAGCAAAACATGAATAATTAATATCCATGTATACTAGAAAGATGTACTTGGAAAACAAAACAAAAGAACAAGTTAAATACAACTCTAAACAAAGAAAGCCTAATTGACAACCATACTAAAAGTGGTTAGAGAATGTATTTAAACTCAAAATAATAAATACAATATAATACAAGACAAAATAATAACACAAAAGGCCAAAATAATAAAACACCAATAAATAAACAACTCAACAATAATGAAAACATAACAAAACACCAATAAAAAAAAAAGAACACAACACAAACCAAGTACAAAAAAACAAATGAACCATAAAACACCCATAAAAATAACTGAAGAGATATACAAAGCATAATAAAACAACAATAAAAATCAAATAAACACACACAAACAAGAGTTAGTCATAATGTTAGTGCAAGCACATAAAAAGGTGAATGGTTCATGTAAGTGTAATACAGGGATTACTCTCTGTGATAGGGTGACCCCTAATCTAAGAAATAATGAGATTGGCACAACAAAAAAAGAATAAAAGAGATAAAGTTTCCCCAAGTGATAGGGAAACAACATATAACAAAAGGGGGAAAAAGAAGAAAAGGAAGGGGTGGCCAAGTTGAATCCAGATGTATGAGATAAGTGGATGTTGCGTACATAGTTCTATGAATGTGAGATCCAACATGAACTTCAACCAAATGTAGTTCTCTTGGGAAATGGGATAGAAAAAAGTGATGATTAAAAAACATGATTGATGTTGTAGAGGAAATGGGATCACAAAATGATGAGGGCATTCAAATGATTGCTCCAAAATGGTGAAAGCATGGGAAAAAGGTTGCTCATAAAATGGTGAGAGCATTCAAATGATTACTTGAAAAATAATGAGAGCATATGGAAAAATGGGGACTGATCTAACCTCAACATGAATTGAGCATGACCTACATAATCCCATTAGGACCTTAAGTCATAGTAGTTCTGCCAACACAAAAGGTAGTGATATCTGACCCAATAACAAAAAGTTCAAAAATTAAGGCAAATGATAATATTAATGGCAAGGTGATGTGGAAATACATGATAAAGGCACTATTCCTAATTTTCCCATGGGTGGTTATAATTAAGAAATAATGAAAAATGATCAATGGTAATAATTTTCTCATAGGTAGTTATAATTAGTAACACAAGGTGAAACATTGATTTGCCCATAGGTGGTTATAATCAGTGACACAAGGTAAAACACTGATTTGCCCATAGATGATTATAATCAGTGGCACTAATCAAACATAAATGAAAGATAACTTTTTAGATCTATTGTCAAACTACTTACATAGACTATCATTTAAACATGAAATTCTAAAACTAATGAAACTAGATCAGAATCCCCTCATGGAAGGTTTGAGAAGAAACAAAGGAACCAAAAACAAAAGGGTTGGGTAGGGCAGCTAAAACATGCTTTACTCAGTAATAAAGGTATGGTAAAATGGCATACAATATGGCATAAGGAAGATGATGTTATGACAATTAACTATAATGGTAATAGGGTTTCCCTCAAGTGATAAGGTAAGGTAAATGGCAAATGGAAAATTATTATGTTGCTCCTAATGACTTGGAGATGCATGTCATAATCAACATATGAGATAACCAAAATAATTAGTCATAAAAATTGCTAGCCACACCCTTTCTAAATTGTTGTTCTATCAAGAACCTATTGCAGATTTAGACTTTAATAATGTTGTTATGATCTTCGGTGAGCATTGATTCTATTTCCTTCAAACATCAAGGCAAAATATCTTCAGAGTCTCTATAAAGGAAAATACAACCAGGGATGATAAATAATGTTAGGCATATGATAAATGGTATAAGTTGGTAAAGGAAAGGTGGATGATTATGGAATGTATAATGATTGGGAAACAAATGAAGATTAGGATTTTTAGGTACACACAATGTTGTTGATTCTGGATTTGATATAATTTTGGTTGTGGTAAGGCCAAAGAATTCTAAATATGCTCTCAATAGGACCACTAGATTTTTTTATTGTTTAGTCTTGAAAGTTACTATAATCTGATTACGCTGTAGATTGTCAGTTATAGTGATTGCATCTTTGATAATGTCTTCCTCTTGTAGTGAAGAACTATTATGCTCAACTATTGGTGATTCAATGAGGTTTTCACCAATGAATTTCTCTTAATTTTCCCATATCACCTTTGGAAAGGTTTCACTAAGGAATGCTGACTGTTGACTTTGATTGTCTTCTATTACCTCTAAAAAGGTTTCACTAGAAGATGCTGAGTTTGAACTTTGATTGCCCCATAGTGCCTTTGAAAAGGTTTCAATAAGAGATTTTTCTTATTTTGTATGAATGTGGTCTTGCCCCCCCCTAATATTTTGAAACTAATATGCCATCATGGATGTAGTTCAACAAGGTATGATCTTGTCGGTCCTAATCAACACTTCTGAGAGGTGGAATGTCAATATAATGGCTATGTTGGGTGGTGTTAATGAAATGATGAAAGGCAACATAGTCCTCATATAAGATACTAGGAGAACTTGTGTCGATGCTAAAGTAATCATCCTCAAAAATTGTATAAAGATCACAAATATATTCAAATTGATCTATAAGGTAAGTGTAACTAGTGTTGTAACAACCATAATTGTATTATGATTCTAAAGCTGATTTTGACTGAAAGGACTCTAAATCTAATGTTGAGACTGATGTTGATTTTGATTCTAATGCTAAATATAATATCATTTCAATAATAGAACCTAACTTTAATGTTGATTGTTCATTTGGTGTGGATGCTACTTCAATGATGTCTTGTTGAGTGTTTGGTATTGGACTAGAAATGGCCTGTGGTGGCATAATATACTTTATAAAAATAGATTCATCTAGGAGGGTTTAACATAGACTGACTCATCTAGGTGAATCCCCTTGAAGAGAGGGAACAACTCAATGAGTGACTCTACAGAGACTGACTTTTCAAAGTGAGACTCCTCAACAAAGGGAAAAAGATTAAGAGACAACTCCACAAAGACTGTCTAGTCAAAGGGGTAGGGCTCTTTAAAAATAGGATAATGGTCGAGATAATGATTTACCTAAAGGTGTTTATAATCATTAAGAAGTGACTCAACAAAGACTAGATTTTTAGAGTGAGACTCCTTGACAATAGGTAAAGGATCAAAATGTGATTCATCATAGATTAACTCATCACAAATGGGTGGTTCAATAATAACATCATGGCCTTAGTTTATAATTGGTTGTAAAATATCAATTTTGAACACATTTTGGTCCTCAAAAGATGGTTCTTAAAGAGGTAATAGTTGGTTATGTTGTGGCTCAAAAATTGGCAAAAAATTTATAAAGTGGGGAGTAGTTGGTACTGGATGATTACTAGTTTGTGGTTCAATAATGGGCTCTCAAAAAATTAGACTATTGAAGGAAGGATTAACAAAGACTGGCTCATCAAATTAACATTATTCAATAATAGGTTCAACAAATACTAGTGAGGGGCCTAGAATGGTAATGAATGGGCATCGCAGAGCTTGTTTGCTCATGTAAGCTAAAGGAGGAGGTCCTAAAATGATAACCTTTAAGCATTGCAGAGCTTGGTCACTCACGTAAGTTGAAGGAAGATAACCTAAAATGGGTAACCTTCGAGCATTACAAAGCTTGGTTGCTCACACAAGCTAAAGGAGGAGAACCTCAAATGGTAACCTTTGAGTATCGTGAAGCTTGGTTTGTAGTGCAAGATGAGGGAGTATAACCTAAAATGGTAACTTTTGATTGTTGTAGATTTTGGTGGCTCACACAAGCCAAAGGAGGATAACCTCTAATGGTAACCTTCAAGCATTATGGATCTTGGTTGTTCATGCAAGCTAAAGGAGGAAAATGGGTTTGGCATATAAAAATTGGCATGGATTGGTTTGGTAATTATAAATTAGGTCCAACGAGGGTGATGTCCTCAAACATGATGGAGTGCTCATGTCCATCATAAAAATTCTCTTCCTTGTAACTAGGGCCATAAAATACGTGCCACTTTGAGTATACCTTTGTGTCATGCTTAGAAGATTGTTTTCTTAGTTTGCTAAGATGTGAAATGTGTTTTCAAACATTAAAAAGGTGCATTTTGGATTTATTCAAAAAAATGACAAGGTAAGATGAGACTATAATAAAATAAGTGGCATAGTACCACACAATTAGAATAAATACTTATGAATTTACTCAACTTTGGTGGGTTGAAATCATCAAATTGGAAGAGGGTATGATAAATTTGGAACCTAAAGTGCAAAATAACACAACAAAATTAGGTCAAAGATATGTAAATATAATAAAATTTAGATACAACTACGATGAGTTACAACTAAATAAAAAATTAGAAGAGGGTCTTTTTGATTAGGAAGATAACAATGTAAACCAAGAAACTCAAACTGTGAGTTAACACAAGAATTCCTAAGTATAAAGCTAAAACCAAACGGGCAACACAATGCCAACACATGGTAATAGGATGTAAAACAGTCCAAGAACTTAAAGTGTGAACAAAAAAAAGATAAACTAAGTCCAAAATGAGAATGAAAAGGATGATGAGTCTAGGTAACGACCTTCAATCCAAATGGGAAATTGTACCCAAGTTTACTCAAACTAACTGCAAATGATAAATCAATAACACCTTGGCCTAAAACTTAGAAAGTTGAGATTTAGAATTTAGATTAAAAATTAATGAATTTGAGATTTTTCATAGTGGGAAATGATCTAGAATCAAATGGACAACCTGACAATGTTACTTAGAAAATATAAACACAATGTTCCAAATGATGTTTAAACAAGGCAAGAAATGATTTTGATTTGGTCAACATAATGCCTCCTTATTCAAATAGAATGGTGTATAACAAAGGTGTTTGGATTTATGACATGTTTTGGTTTTCAAAAAATTTTAGACTTGAAAAGACCAAAAAAGTAAAGGATAAATGACAAAATACACCTAAGTGTAATGTCTAAAGTCCTAAAACTAATAAAGTTGCATGATATTATTAAATTTCATCTATATACATGCTCTTAAGAGGATTTTAAGTGTTAATCCAAAATAAAAGTGCATGAATAAGTAAGGTTTTTACACCCCCCTTCTATCAAGAGATTGTATGGTGACATGGAACTTCAAGCTATTCATCCTACATCAACAATATGTTCATGGCAAGTGGGGTTGTTCTAAAAATAAATTTTCATGCATTTCTAGATGGTCCCAAGTATGGCTAATATAAGAGATGATCACTTAATTTAGATCCACATCAACCTATTTATTATGAAAATGTATTATCCTTTCCACATCCACTACATCCCATACTTTCTCAGTGTAGTGTGATGTCCGAGTTTCCCCTATGGTCTGTGATAGTATCTTACTAATAGAACTTGTTTAATCACTCAAACAAACATCCCAGTAAGTCAACCTCAATTTGTATACCCCAATATGGAGTGGGGTTAAAATGATGTTGGGAGATGAATTCCTAAGTCAACGCATCCCTATAGAACCTGTGAGGAGGCTATGAACTCTCGCTCATAAGCCAAAATACATGAAAATAAAAGACAAGTGAAAAGACTTTAAGGTCACGTTTGGATCACCCAATTCATATAGATTTGGGGAGGGCCTTAATGAAGTTTTTTTCACACTTTTTGGACTAAAATAAACCAAGGAAAAGAAAGAGCACTTTTGATCACCTAATTTCCCTAAAAGGGATGGGGGGAGAGCTTACACGTATCAATCATTTTGTGAAAATAAACAATTTTGAAAGAACAAGCATAAAAATAAATAACTCTTAAGAGTTTGTATCCAAGTGTGAGAGTATGTTTTAATGCACCAAAGTGAGATGTTTATGAAATTTTGGTCCCTTTTCCTTAGTTAAAAAACTTTTAAAATCTTTCACAAACAAATAAGCATAAAAATAACTAAGTTCCTTTTAAGCATCAAATAAAATGTTCAAGACTTAACCACTTCCAAACTTTTACCTTTTTATAGATTAGGTCCTACAATTTTTAGAGGGTTTATGTCTACTTAGAATCCAAAAATTAAGTTAGAAAATAATATTTCAAAATCAAGCTCTTGGGTCTATATTTTTTTGTCTCAGAGATCGACATCAGTCCACACAAGGAGTGATGTCAGATCATAAAGATTGGTGTCAATCGGTTCATAGAGGGATCAATGCTAGTCAACTAAAATAAACATTAGTTCCTATGAAAATTCATAAAAACACAATTATTTTCATGAAAAATCAATGGTTAACAAAATAACCATAAAAACCATGAATCTCTCTGGATCTTACAGAAAAATAGTCAAGCAGAGAATATGCAAGTTTCAAAACACATAATAGAAATTAGAAACTTTCAAGAAAAACCCATTAATCACATTTTTTATCATGTTCTACCCTTCACATAGTAATCAATGCCAATTTTGGGGGATTGATGTTGGTTAAACATAATTGATGTTAATTTTTGTGTAAACTATGCGTTGCTTAAAAAACTAAACTACATGAAAAATGAAGTTAAAACTTGAATTTAAAGACTTTTAAGCATTCATTAGAAGATCTAAGAGTTGAATATTAGTCTCCTTATATGGGATTCATGGTACCATTGGGCATTCTAAAATGTAGAGTATGAATCCAAAGCAAGTTAATCCATGTGTTAGTAGAGTAAAACCCATATAAGCATAAAGGACACAATGTACTAAGCCTACTCCCTCAAGGGTTTTTTCAAATGAATTCTAAGAGCTATTGAAAGAAGAAATACCACTATCAAACCTTTCAAAGAGCATCCCTCATTTCAAGTGAGGCTAAGAAGTGTGATTTTCATCAAATTTGGTACTCCAAGTCTTTGTGAATGATGAGCAACAAGCTTCTCCATCATCTCAATGCACCAATGACTTAGGCTCATGAATTTGATCAATGTGTGTAAATAGTTTAAGCTTTTATATTGAAATTTCTGCATAATAAGTTTTCATGAATGAAGCATGAAAATAGTGGTCTTGTCCCTCTTATTTATAGTTTTTTGGAAATGATCGGAATCAACCATGACTATCCATCTTGACATCAAGATGTGTGGCCACGAATCAATTCAATATTGGAGGCCCAAGCCATAAATATCCCCATTAATATTTGGAAGAATGGGGTATTAATGAGGCATAAGATGGATTAAACCTGATATTTATTCCATTAATGGTTTATGGATACCACTTCACTGATGATGTCATAGGATGATGTAGAATTGAAGAATGAATTTCCAATTAATAGTTTTTCAATAACTTTCATGGATTTTTCACTTAAGCCCTTGATTTAGTTTAATTTGCTTAAGTGGGTTTAATTAATTTTATACAATTCTTTAGAAATTAGTGGTCCACTTAATCAAATTGGTCAAAATATCAATTTACTGAGTCATAATTTGACTGGAATATAATTAGAGGAAGGTGTCAGTTGCATATAAAATAATTCCCCATTTAGAGCATTTTGGATGTGAAATAACACATGCACTTGATGTGTGCTTCCAAATTATAAGAATTTAGTGGTCCAAAAAATTATTTTACATGGTCACAATTTGACTCAAAGTGATTTGAGAAAAGATTATAATCACATAAAATGCATGTCATAGAATATTCCTTAGATTGACAATTTAAACATAATAATGATAGGAATTGAATGTCTACAAGAAGTAGCCTTCAAATAATCTTAGAAAGGTAAATATAAAGAGCCTAAATCAAGCGATACCAATGATGAAGAAGATGAGAAGGAGGCCCTATTTTTTAGAAAGCTTAAAAAGGGATCCGACAAATACAAAGGTAAGCTACCTTTTCAGTGTTTCAGTTATGATAAAATAAGGTAGTTTACTACTAAATTTACACATAAGGATGATAGCAATGATGAGGAAAATAATAATGAGGAAAGAAATAAAAAGTAAAGCAAACCTAAATACAAGAAAAGTTTCAAACAAAATGAAAATAATAATTTTTTAATAAGCACAAGAAAAGTCTCTATTCTAAAAAGGATAACAATGCAGCCGAGGAGAGTGGTGAAAGCATTTCAGTTAGTGACAAAGAAGAAACTCTATTCATAACTATAGAAATAATTAATGCTGCCTATGCAAGTGGAGACACCTTGAAAGAGGAGGAAGATGTTGAGGATGAAGGAAAATTAAATCTTGAAGAAGAACTCATCTATGTTTTAGGTGAGATAAAAGTTCTTAAGAAGAAGAATCTGAAACAAAGATTATAGATTCAAAAATACGAAGAAAAAAATCATGACATAAAAATGTAAATGTCTCCTAGCCTTGAATAGTCATAAAAGGTCATCATTAGTATAAAGATTGAAATAGAAGAAGCCAAGAAGATAGTGGAGGACATAAGAGTCTAGCTTAAGGAAAAAGAAGACCACATTGCCAAGCTAGAATTAAAAGATGATTTCTTAGAGAAATAATTGGAGAAGACATGTGCTAAATTTAAAAATAATTTAAAGTTTTAAAAAAACACAAAATTACTAGATGAGATTCTCAATTGCCAAAGGTCATCATGCATCAAGACTAGTATTGGTTATGAAGAGAACTAGAAGAGCACTAAAGAAGGGTAGAGTGAAAAAACTATAAAACCACCTAAGAAGATAAATACAGAGAAGCCCAAAATCTATGTGAATGCACTCAAGGGATCCGTAAAAGGTGAAAGTTATAATAAAATGTTAATAAAGGGCATGCTACTCATCCCTACGACAAACAAGGTAAGAACATACCCATACAAAATTTCAAAAGAATCTTCCCTCCAAGATAGTATAATGTGATCAGGTACACAAATTCCTTCTATGGTTATTTTTATTCATGTAATAATTTTGGGCATAGAACAATGGAGTGTACGACATATGTAAGAAATAGGTATGCATGTAATAATGGAAAAAACACTTATGGAGTTCTAAGTAGAAATTATAACTCATTTGCACCATTATCGAATTACAAAGAAAGTGACATTGTATGCTATAATTGTAATAAATTTGCTCATATATCATGATTATATAGAAGTGTTGGTGTATAATCTCCTTGAAAAATAATAAATTTATTAGTCTAGTTGTAAATAAAATAGAACCTACAAAAATTTAGAAGCATGTAATGTACCTAGATAAGGGTATAATAGTAGAATAGTGAATAATCTCACATGCATTAGAATGAGGAGTGGGGTAGGTAATAAATAGTATAAATAAATGGGAATATGATGTTGTAGATGATCAAATAATAAATATTGTAATTGAGCTTTCTCAAAGGAGGTAACCCCCTCGAAGAGGCTTGTGATATAGAGTTCCTTCCATAAAAGGAATTGGTGTTTATGTGTAATCGGTGTTTTAGATCAATATATGAGTATTGGATTATTATTGTGTCAAATGTGAGTATGAGGTATTTATAATTGGTATTAGATAAATGTCTAGGGCCATTTTCATGATATTTATTTCTATTGGAAGTATATTTGGGAGCTTCATGGAGCAAGTCTAAGAAGTGCAGATTTTTGTTTTTGTCCTAAAAAAACTTGATTGTTCTTGTTCAAATTATTCACAAACGGTAATAAATCAATCCAAAAATTTTATAGGTTTTGTGCACCTTTTTCTCAACTTTACATAAAATTTTGAAGTTTTTAATTTCGTTTGGTATTTTGAAAGTTATCATAGTTTTAGTGACTACTCTTTTGTAAAAAAAATAAAAAAAAATTCACGGAGCCTTCTATTTTATCTAAAGCAATGCATTCATTAAACAATATTCATGCTATTTTTGATAAAATTGAGCTTCACTTCCATATAACCACAAAATATGATGCAAAAATTAATGCATGGCTAGATAGGGAGCATAACTATAATGAATGGTATGTGGATTCATTTTCTATAGTTGAAGAATATGAAGCATAAATAACTACATGGATGGAATTGGAGGACATTTAAAGGGCATGGAATGAAGATATCTTTCACTTAGATGAAGGTTATTTTGGTCTTTTATTCATTTATTCTTCCATACATATGGTAGAAAATTATTTTCTTCTTTCTTCTAATGATATCTATAATTCAGTGAATTTTTTGGTGGGGTTAGATACTTCAACAAAAATGTATGTCAAGATTAATGCTAAAAGGGATGGCATGTATCCTTAGTTAGTTCATTGGGCATACTATTTTGAGCACCTTTTCTCTCACTTTGAAGTGATGATTATTATGCTTCAAGTTATAATTCAATTTATAGTTATAATGTTCATGTTCACCATGTTGTTGTATATGTTCATCTCCCAATATAAAAAGAAGAAATGAAAGCAAAAAAGGATGCACAGATGGGATTATATCTAGTCTTCAACCTATTTTAACATGTATGGTTAAACCTTCACTTGTTCATCTTCCTATTTCTTATCATGTTTCGAGGGCAAAACATATTTAAGGGGGATGAAATGTAATGTACCTGGATAGAGGTATAATAGTGTAATAGTGAATATACCCACATGTATTATAATGAGGAATGAGGTAGGTAAGAAATAATATAAATAAAGGGGCATATGATGTTTTAGATGATCAAATAAGAAATATTGTAAATGAGCTTACTCAAAGGAGATAGCCCCCTCGAAGAGGCCCATGATACGGAGTTGTTCCTTCCATAAATTTTTTTGATGTTTGTGTGTAATTAGTATTTAAGATATTGTAATTGAGCTTACTCAAAGAAGGTAGGCGCCTCGAAGAGGCCTAAGATACTGAGTTGTTCCTTTCATAAAAATAATTGGTGTTTGTGTATAATCAATATTTTAGATCAATATATGAGTATTGGATTATTATTGTGTTAAATTTGAGTAGGATGTCTCTATCATTGGTATCATAGCACTTTTTAGGGCCATTTTCATGATCGTTATTTCTATTGCAAGCATATTTGGGAGCTTCAAGGAGCAAGTCTAAGAAGTGTATATTTTCATTTTTTGTCCTTAAAAGATCTAACTATTCTTCTTCAAATTGATAAAAAATGGTAATAAATAGATCCAAAAGTTTTCTAGGTTTTGTGAACCTTTATCTCAACTTTCCAGAACATTTTTAATTTTTGAATTTCATTTGGTATTTTGAAAGTTATCATAGTTTTAGTGACTACTCTTTTTTTTAAAAAATAAAATAAAATAAAAACAAAATTAAAAAAAAAGTCATGAAGCCTTCAATTTTATCTAAAGCAATGCATTCATTAAACAATATTCATGATATTTTTGATAAAATTGAGCTTCAATTCCATATAACCACATAATATGATGCATAAATTAATGTATGGCTAGATTGGGAGCATAACTATAATGAATGGTATGTGGATTCATTTTCTATAGTTGAAGAATATGAAGCAAAAATAACTACATGGATGGAATTGGAGGACATTTGCAGGGCATGGAATGAAGATCTCTTTCACTTGGATGAGGGTGATTTTGGTCTTATATTCACCAAGTCTTCCATAAATATGGTAGAAACTTATTTTCTTCATTCTTCTAATGATATCCATAATTCAGTGAATTTTTTGGTGGGGTTAGATACTTCAACAAAAATATATGTCAAGATTAATGCTAAAGCAGATGACATGTATCCTTAGATAGTTCATCAGATATAATATTTTGAGCCCCTTGATTTCAATTTGAAATGATGATTTACATGCTTTAAGTTATACTTAAATCTATATTTGTAATGCTCATGTTTATCATGTTGTATATGTTGATCTTCCAACATACAAATAAGAAGTGAAAGCAAAAAAAGATGCATGGATGGGATTCTATCTGGTCTTCAACCTATTTTAATATGTATGGTTGAACCTTCACTTGGTCATCTTCCTATTTCTTATCATGTTTCAAGGGAAAAACATATTTAAGGGGGATGGAATGTAATATACCTAAATAGAGGTATAATATTATAATAATATAATAGTGAATAATCCCACATGCATTAGAATGAGGAGTGGGGTAGGTAAGAAATAGTATAAATAAAGGGGCATATGATGTTGTAAATGATCAAAGAAGAAATATTGTAATTGAGCTTGCTTAAAGGAGGTAGCCCACTCGAAGAAGCCCATGATATGGAGTTATTCCTTCCATAAAAAGAATTGGTTTTTGTGTGTAATTAGTGTTTCAGATATTGTAATTGAACTTGCTCAAAGGAGGTATCCCCCTCGAAGAAACCCATGATATGGAGTTGTTTCTTACATAAAAGGAATTGGTGTTTGTGTGTAATCAGTGTTTCAAATCAATATATGAGTGTTGGATTATTATTGTGTCAAATATGAGTATGAGGTCTTTATCATTGGTATCAGAGCACTTTTCAGTGCCATTTCCATGATCGTTAATTCTATTACAAGCATATTTGGGAGCTTCATGGAGCAAGTCTAAGAAGTGTAGATTTTTGTTTTTTATCCTAAAAAAACTTAACTGTTCTTATTCAAACTACTCACAAATAGTAATAAATCAAGCCAAAATTTTTCTAGGTTTTATGTGGTTTTGTCTCAAATTTCTAGAACATTTTGGAGTTTTGAATTTCATTTGGTATTTTGAAAGATATCATAATTTTAGTGACTGATCTTTTGTAAAAAAATAAAAAAAATCATGGAACCTTCTATTTTATCTAGAGCAATGCATTCATTAAACAATATTCATACTATTTTTGATAAAATTGAGCTTCACTTCTATATAAACACACAATATAATGTGGAAATTAATGCATGGATAGATTGCGAGCATAATTATAATGAATGGTATGTAGATTTATTTCCTATAGTTGAAGAATATGAAGCAAAAATAACTACATGGATAGAATTGGAGGACATTTGTAGGGCATGGAATGAAGATCTCCCTCACTTGGATGAGGGAGATTTTAATCTTATATTCATTGATTCTTCCATACATATGGTAGAAACATTTTTTATTCTTCCTTATAATGATTTCAAAAATTTAATGAATTATTTGGTGGGGTAGATACTTCAAAAAAAATGTATGTCAAGATTAATGCTAAAGGGGATGGCATGTATCCTCAGTTAGTTCATCAAGTAGACTATTTTGAGCACTATTTCTCTCACTTTGAAGTGATGATTATCATGCTTCAATTTATACTTTAATTTATAGTGATAGTGCTCATATTCACCAATGTTGTTGTATATGTTCATCTCCCAACATAAAAAGAAGAAGCAAAAGCAAAAAAGGATGCATAAACGAGCTTCTATCTGGTCTTCAACCTATTTTAATATATATAGTTGAACATTCACTTGGTCATCCTCCTATTTCTTATCATGTTTTTAGGGTGAAAAATATTTAATGGGTATGGACATTTAATGTACTTAGATAGGGGTATAATAGTAGAATAGTGAATAAGCCCAAAGTGTCTAGATGAGAATAATGATGAACCAGGTGAATTCTACTCATGCACACAAGCACTCAAAGCATTCTTGAATTTTTATAGGACCCATTTCACATGATCAAATATCCATACTCATACCTAAACCAATCTTAGCTATGTCAACACTGAAGATCAACTAAGCCTCCTTTAAGAAAACTAGGACATGCACATTGCACACTTTGTCATTATCAATTAGGCTATCAAAGCACTTTATCCACTCATCAGAACACCTCTGTGACATCCTTGATTATTATAATATTATAAATGATGTCATGAAGGTGTCCTAGTGAGTGGATAAAGTGCTTTGATGGCCTAAGTGACAATGATAAAGTGTGAAATGTGCCTGTTCTAGTTTGATTGAAGGAGGCTTGGTTGATCTTCAATGTTGACATGGCTAAAAGAGGTTTAGGGATGAGTATGGTGATTTGAGCATGCACAAGGGGTCATATTAAAGTAAAAAATGATTTGAGTGTTTGTGTGCATGAGTATAATTTACCTAGTTCATCATTATTCTCATCTAGACACTTTGGGTCCAATGGCAAAAAATTTGAGTAGGTAGTTTGATGATGTCACCACTTCCATGTGGGAATGAGTCAAGGGGAGTTGGTCATATGGTTGTGATCATATTAGTCCTAAGTTGTTATGCACCAAATTTTAAGTCATGCATGAAGTGTAATCAAAGATATGAGGGTGAAAAGTTGGCTTCTTAATTAGTATTCATCATTTTCCCATACTTAGCCAAATTTGCATATGGCTAGAAAGAGTCGAGTAAGTAGTTTGATGATGGAATATCTCACACATGTGGACATTTCAGGAGAAGGTGATCATATGGATTTATTTTATTTTTTAGCCTAGTTTATTTGTGCTAAATTTTAGATCATGTGATAAATCACATCAAAAGATGTGCACATGCAAATTTGGGCTCCTAGGTAGTTTGACTGTGTTTTTTCATACTTAGCCACATTTGTGTATGACAAGAAAAACTATGTAGGCATTTTTATGGTATTATATCTTACACATGTGAAGGCATAAAGATAAACTAATCATATGGGTTTTGTTGAATTTTGATCCTAGTTGATTTGTGTTAAAATGCAGATCATGCATTAAATCATGACAAAAGTTATGCAAGAGCAAAGTTGGTTTCCCAGACAAGTTCTAAGCATAGTTGGCTCTGTGGTAGAAGATTTTGAGAAGGAATTTTAATGGAATTATATATTGTACATGTGAAGGTTTCAAGAGTAGTTTATGATATGGTTAGATTATCCTATGTGAGAAGATCATCTAGTTCAAATTTGAGATCATGCGTTAAAGCGTAGAAGTTATTAAGGTTCAAAAATGGCTACTCAGGCATATTGAAAGGGTCCCCATACTTATTCATTTCTACACAAGTAAGATCTTGAGCAAGATTGATGATGCACATTGCTCTAAGAAGTTAGGAAGTAGCGAGATGAAGATAGGTGCATGATGTTTAATGACTAAGTAAAGGTATAAGATAATGATCTAATAGTGAGTGGGTATTCATACAGATTGATCAAATGGTGAGTGTTGATAGTTAAAGACCTGACTGATCTGTAGAGATCGATGGAGTGCATTGAGTCAAAGTTTTTAGATTGCATGAGATGAGGTCAACTATCACATGTTTAACATTTGGATTTGGTAGACTATGTATTAATGTTTAGAAAAGATCAATGGTGCATGATTGATCCAAATATGAGAGGACACAAGAAATGAGCATTGTATTCAAAGGTTAACTTTGACCATTTGTATTTGAATATTTGAATTTGCAAAGGAAAAACTAGAGCTCTATATTTTATCCATATCTTTTGACAGAGGAAAAATTTGCTCATGCTGTAAAAAAATATGAAGAGGACTCCATGGTGTATCTAATGAACTTGATTTGAAGATTTAGAAGTGAGTATAGTCAAAGATATTGATCCTAAAAGTTGATTATGTGTTATTGCTTATTCTACAAGTGACCTGAGAAGGATGTTTGAGCTTGTGTTGATGCTATTTAAATGTCTCTTGATGAATTTGATATTGGGGAGTGTTGTAGACTCCATGAGGATGCTTTGTGTATATATTTTAGGTGTGATCAATCTATCTTGATTATGAACAATGCTTAAGAAGTTGACTGTATGATCGGCAATGTTGTTCTTATATATAAGGTCTCTATTTAAGTTGTTTGAGCATACACAAAGGTGAGAAAAGATGATTGTGATAATTTGAGGATGTCAAAGGGGACATAGTGAGTGGAACCATGTATTTGAAAAGTGGTCCTATGTTATTGTTTTGATTGAAGGTGTGCTAAATGGGTGAATATGTCTCCATGAGACCTATAAAAGTTACAAGGGCCTTATTAAAAGGTGTAGTTGCTTAAGGGTAACCCATAGATGCTATGGAAAACCTATGAAGTTTGTATTGAGATGTGTATTCATTTGAGAGATACCTTAAGGGCTAAGGCATGCCTAATGGCTGACCAAGGTGTTGATTATCAAGATTACTCTATAAATAGTGGAACCAAAGATGATGGTTTCTAGATTTTATGTAAGAGACTTGGGAGAGTTTTGAGAGAGGCTTATGTGTGTGAATTAGGAGTAAAGGAGGGGTAGAGTTCCCTGAGGATGATTTGAATATTAGAACAAATTAAGGACTATTTTTATGACTTGTAGGCCATAATTCTATTGGCAGAATAGTGATCTTGCAGATTGAGTGTGAGTGAAGGTGAAGAGTGATAAGTAGAGGTTAATCATCAGGTGTTGTAGACATCAGTTTAGAGGTGGATGTGTTTATATATGTTTTTGTGGTAGCTCAACATATAAGGTAGTTTCATCATCTTTACAAGTTGAAACTTGCTAAAGGGTCTAGTTATTATTACAACTCAGCTAGACAGGTGTGGCAATACCTTATGGGATTTAAGTCTCACTAAATAGGGATTGGAGTTCCTTGTTAATTTATAGATGGTATAAATTGGTTATTGTTATTATAGGAAAGTATTCTAATTATAGGGTCTAATGGGTTTTATTTCCTAAGAGGTTTTCCCATGTATGTCATGTGTTATGTGATTAATCTTGCATTGTCTCTCTTGCTCATTGCTATGAATGATTTGTATGCTTCATGAATGATTGTGGTAATTGATTAAGTGTTTGTAAAGATAAAAATTGAAGTTGGATAATTTGGGATCACTGATTTACCCCCCCTTAATGATTATACCTATAACAGGGATACACACTCACATTTTATGCTGATCGCTGTGAGGTCAAGGAAATAGACACATAAAATTTGGTTGCAAATGCAAATAAAACAACTAAAAATCTATATGTACTCAATGAAATCAAGAGAGATAAATGCTACATGAGTCAACTTTATGAAAATTGGCTATGGAATAGAAGGATGAGCCCCATGAACTTTGATAATATAGTGAAAATCAACACTAAAAAAGCTGTAAGAGATATGTCAAAGATAATAAAACTATCAAACATCCTTTGCAAGAAGTGTCAACATGGAAAATAAACAAGAAAAAGTTTTAGATCAAAGGAGTAATCAACCACCCAACCATTGGAACTAATTCATACAAATGTTTGTGGGCCCAAAATAATGCAAAGTATCCAAGGTAAGAGCTATTTCATGTTGCTCATTGATGATTATTCTCGAATGACATGGGTTGCTTTTCTAAAATAAAAACACGAGAAATTTAATTTTTTTAAAGCTTTGGTTAAAAACAAAATGAATCTAAAAATCAAGTGCTTAAGATTAGATTAAGGAGGTAAGTTTCTCTCAAATGAATTCAATGACTATTATGAGAAGCATGGAATAAAAAGGTAGTTCTCAGCTACAAGGGCTCCACATTAAAATGGAGTTGTATAAAGAAAGAATCAAACTATTCAATAAATGATCGGAACCATGTTAAATGAATCTAAGCTATCAAGTAGGTTTTTGAGAGAAGCAGTTAATACCATAGTCTACATTTTGAATAGAGGATAAATTAGAGTGAATAATAACAAAAATCTATATGAGTTATAGAAGGGTAGACCATCATCGATCAAATATTTCAAAGTGGTTAGGTATAAATGTTTCATTAGGAGAGATGAAGAAGACTCGGGAAAGTTTGACTCAAGAGATGATGAAGGTATATTTCTTGGATATTCTTAAAAAAGTAAAGCCTTTAGATGTTATAATAAAATGCTGTAAACAATTATAGAAAGTGCTAGTGTAAAGATGGATGATGTAACAACCTTGTTGGGTTAGATGAAGAAATACGTGATTTTTTTTAAACACATATATCAAATATAGATTTCACCATGAGAATCTATAAAGACCACAAGAAATACATAAGGTAAGATAATAGATAAAAGCATAATACATCACATAATACTAATCTCAAATATCATGAGAGTACACATCATAAAGACAAATATATAAAGTAATCACATTAACTCTACTACAACTATAACATGTTGGAGTAAGTGTTAAGCTTAATTAGGAGTTGGTTATTTAGTTGATATATGTTGAATATTTGCATCACTATTTTATGTAGGTAAATATTCTATATCAACTAATCCTAGTTTCATGCAATAAATTATTGTTGCATAAAAACAACTCATTTTGCCTATTTATTAGGCACTCCCTATTCTTCTCCTATGCTGGTAAAGAGAGAAACTATGTGGATTGTGTATTATTCTTTTGAGGAATAATGAGACTAGACTGTGCATAATTCTTGTGTGTGCATAATTGTCTAAATGTTTTCTATGGTATAATAAGTAATTAAAACTCTTCATGACAATATTTAATGATAAATACAATACAATAAAATACAATATACATATGGATACATGGCTCCCATAGAGCTTAATTCTTAAACTCAAGCATCTGTGGAAATCTCAAGTGTCATCTCGATAAATAGTACTATTGTGGGGAGGGAGAGCATCATCCAAGCATTTTTACACACCAACCATGAACCAATGATCCCCCACACTAATCCCATCAGGGAAATGACCTTCCTTTCATGGATGAGTAGATAGTGACAAGGAATCTAGAGAGACAAGCAATTACCTATGTGTTGTATGATTCTAAACTAAACATGTAATGTATTATAAAAATCCATTATATTGTAAAATATCTCATAAACATGTGAATCACACTCATGAGATGATAATGTATTACTAAACATACTTTGGCCCAAGTTTTACAAATGATAATTAATAATGATCTATATCAATCAAATTCATATACACTACTTGATCAAACTGCCTTCATCTATCATTGTGAGACTAGTAAGCCAATGAAGGACATCTCACTCCTTACTCCGTATCAATAATGCAGATTGGTCAAATATAATTCAACCATAAGATTCATTTAATTTACATCCTACTATATAATATGCTATACATAGGAGTAACCAAAGCATACATTTATTCTATCAAACGCATGAATGCATCTTACATTAATTTCTATCCCATAATATAATTAATAACTATAGTCTATACCACCCAGGTAAAATATACACAACTATAGATTTCAACTGCCACAATTTGTTTCCAAACATACTACACAAATGATAACCCATATTACCATAGTATAGTATTCTAAGACATAACTACTAGTTTTACTAAAAATAGTCATATAAAGTAGTCTTAAAATCATGGAAACATAAGCAACTATACAAGTAACTATATATAATGAATCAAGTCATAGTTCCCACAAAACACAATAACATACTGACACAACATTCGTTAAGTTCATAAAGCTTACATGCACACATACACACATTATTACCAATTGTTATAAAACACACCATTCACAATAATAACCAATATGTATAGAACAAATTAGCCAATTATAGATGTAAGTCTAAGTATAACATTTATAGTATGTACCATCTAGGTACAATATACTTTTATACTATAGTTCTCTATGATACCCCTTAATATCATAGGTTCCTAACTACATAATAACACATAATCCAAACATATAATTTCAAGAATCAAGTGACACACATACATAATAACAACTAAGTACATAACTATACCATCTGGGTATACCCTAAGTCTAAACTACATACTATCATTCAAATAATTTTAACATATAAACACACATCACAATGCACTTATTACATGCTATATATTACCAACCATTAAAACATATTAACATCTACATAATATGTGTCACACACAAGTATTCAATACATAATACATATAAAATCACAACTAATCAATCATTTATAGAGAAACAAAGAATTCATAAGACCATTATGTTATTTCATTCCAATGATTTATTTTATCTTCTCGGTTATAGTCTTGTATCCCCATGAAATTTAATAACTTAATTAAACCATCTATAAAACTATAGGTGTAACCCCTATGTATGAGTACTTATACATTATAGTATGATCCACATGTAAGTACCCCAATGCTATGAAAATACTATATCTTTATTCACTTAAATGTTTTAATCAAGAATATCTCATGTGTCTAACTATGTTTTAAATGAACATGATCATACACTAGGCTAGTAGCTTATGTTTTTGTTGACACTATTACAATTCCTAAGATCCCATTACCACAATTTTTTATATTTGTTGACAACTTCTAGGTATATAATATGATATACCCAAAGCATGTTACTCTTATAATGACTCCTAAATCCTTGGATGCATTTATTTCTTTTATATATAGATGCCATTTTTAGCATTTACGACTCTCAAAAGAATATTTGATCAATATAATTTTATATATAGGCTAATATAACCATATTTCCATAATATTTAGGAATAAGTAATTATATTTATAGGAAATAGTAATTTCCCAACTCTCCATGCGCTAAGACCACATTCAAACACCTATAACATTATTACAAAAATAATCCTATTTTGGCCCTTTACAAACCCTTGATCATATTTATATAAATGAATTCATGTTAAAATTCCATTTACATAGACCATGTTAAAAGCCCATTTAGTTTCTAAATTGCTTCCCATTACAAATCATCCATTTATATTCATATTTATTGCACTATTTATAAATCATAATATTAAATCAACAAATATTTATATCTCCAAATATTAAATCTCAAATATTTACAAATCTCTAATATTCATATCTCTTACTATATTATTTTTTTACTAGCTGCATGATTTATAATCATATCTCAACATATTTACCATTTCACATGTTATGAGGTCAATGAATAACTTATACACTATAAATAATATAGATTCAACTCATTGCATATGATTTTACAATCATATAGGAATCATTATAACTATCAATCTACAATAGTTACAACACATTACCAGAATTAAAAGTCATTGGTATTATTATCAAATATTATTATCTTTTATTAATTTATCAATGTTCATACAGGTGATCTGTAAACTGAAAATACAAGTGTAGTACATTCGAAAATCACTTGTTCATGTTTAAGAGATCCTTCAAATTTTCACTTTCTTGTGTTTAATTTTTGCATAAAGAAAGTAAAATCAAAATTAAAATGAAGATCAAAATGCAATAATAATCAGAGAAAATCAAAGATAACACCAACAAATTGATAACGGAGTTCGGCTTCAATAGCCTACATCTCCGGGTCCATTCAAAGTGAGGACTATTCTATTAAAATTGGTGCAACAAAAGGCTTCCAAAACCTTTCCAAGTCTTCAATTTCACCTTCTCTGATCTTTATTTGCCTGCAAATATTTCTCTTAGACCTACAAACCAAAGCCTAAGGCTGTACAAGGCAAAAACAAGGCTCTAATTCTCTTAATTATCTTTACACAGTCAGATTTTTGTGTCAATACAAGTAAAAACTACTCCTTTTTATAACATTTCAGCCACCATCGCTGAAGCGGTCAAGACCTTAGCCTTTTAGGTGCCAGGTCTCACGTTCCAGACTCTCCTCCTCCTTTCTAGGTGCCTAGGGAAGTGGGCAAGGGCGTCCTTCCTTCATGAGCATGCTTTGACCAACGATTTACTCCCACATTTGCTGAGAGCGGTTATTTTAATGCTTTAAATAGAAAGTTTGTTGACATTTTCAAATGAGAAAGTTTTGGGCACCAACTTTGGACGCCACCTAGCCTATTCAAATGCCTAGGAATGAGGGAGGTGCTTAGTGTTTGTGGCATGGAGGTTTGGCGCCTATTTTGATTTTGAAAAGGTCAAATATCATGTGCATCAAATAAAACACCTAATTTTTTTTTCCCCCTAACTATTTTCCATGTGTCAAATGGAGATTGGTCCACTTGGCATTCCTCAACTGTGCCACGTCACTTTTGACATCCCTGTCGCATGATTTCTTCAACTGGCTATATCTTGAGCATTCGGACTCCATTTTTCGAACCATGAAAAGCGCTAGAAAGCTCTTGATGAGTACTACAATGTGAAAATGATTTGAACTAAATTTGAAGACTTTGAAAAATAGAATGGTACATGGATCCACCTGCATCATTCCTCCCCATTGGGAACTTTTGGACCTCCACAAGTTGAAATTAATTGGTAATAAGGTGAGGGTATTTTTCCCTCACCTTTCTGACTTCCATCCATCTGGCCTTGCTTGGGTGCATCCCTTTGAGACCAACATGAAGATATTCAACATTACTTCTTTGTGAAGTCTGCATATTCCTATCAAGTATAATATCTTCCTACAATTCTATTAGATATTCATGAGAAAAATCATCAATGGAAGGAATGGATACACTTTCATCATGATCAATGATTATTGGAGGCTCATACAATTTCAAATTTTCCACATTTACAACTGAATAAATTTGCATGTAAGATGATAAATCTAATCGAAAAGCATTTGTGCCAATTTTTTCCGTTATCTGAAAAGGACCATACCAGATTGGTTTCAACTTTTAACCTTCACCTATTAGTCTTTTCTTACTAATGTGAAGCCATACCATATCACCTACAACAAATTGGTGATCAATATGATGTTTGTCATGCCTGGCTTTGTACTTGGCTTGACTTTTCTCCAATTGAGTACAAATAGTTTGATGAATGAGCTGTATTTGTTCAATGAACTTCTTGGCTCAAATGGCTTCTTTTGGTTCACCAATAGCTGTATCCTATCCATAACAAACATCTAGAGGAGATTTAGGCAAGTATCCATAACAAACTTGAAATGGAGATTTCATAGTAGAAGAATGAAGTGCCCAGTTATATGCATGCTTTATGTAACACAATTGTTCATCCCATAACTTTGGATTTTTATTACTAAACCCCTAAGCAAATGTACCACAGTGTGGTTCACAACCTCTATTTGTCCATCGGTTTGTGGATGAAATACAGTGCTCTTTTTAAATTTAGTATCCATTAGTCCCCACAAAGTTGACCAAAACTCCCCAATAAATCAAGAATCCCGATTAGAAATAATTGAAGTAGGCAAACCAAAATGAACCCATACATGTTTAAAGAACAAATATGCAGTGCCTTCGCCAGTAATCTACTTAGTGCAAGGAATCAAAACACACATTTTGCTAAATCTATCCACAACCACATATAAATAATCATGTTTTCTTTGTGTCATAGGCAATCCCCCCATAAAATCCATAGAGATACTTTCCCAGGGGTGAGTAGGAACAGGTAGAGGAGTGTAAAGTCCCAATTTCCTGTTACTAGGTTTACTTGTGGCACAAAGAGTACACCCCCTTATATATTTAACAACATTTTCCTACATACAAGGCCAATAACAATACACTTTCAAATGTGCAACCATTTTAGCAACTCCAAAATGACCAAAAATAAGAGAAGTATGTGCTTCTCTAATCATGTGCACCCTCTCATTTTGAGGAATACATAGTTTACCCAAATGATACAAAAGATCATTGTGTACATGATAGTCCAATTCTTCTACTTGTCTACTACTCATCAAGTCTTTATAAACATCCTGAAAATCAAGATCATTCACATATTGTTCTTTATAACTTTCATGAGACAAAGAACCATGTTGTAAAAGAATAGATGCAACAACCATAGGAGGCCTAGATAGCATATCTACAACCTTATTCTAAATTCATTTTTTATACTTGATCACAAGATGAAATTATTGTAAGAAACCCATCCAATAAAAATGTCTAGACTATTGTAGCTTAGTTTGTGATTGGAGATACTGTGGGCTGATGATCTGTATGCATTATTGTTTCTTTGCCCATTAAGTAATGTTTCCATTTTTTAACACTTTAAACCAACGCATATAATTCCTTATCATAAGTTGGATATTTTCTTACTGCACTTGTAAAGGTTTCAGAATGATAACAAATTGGTTTCTTACCTTGCATTAAAATAGCTCCCATAACATACTCACTTGCATCCGTCTTGATCTCAAATGGTTGTTGTATATTAGGAAGTGCCAAGACCGGAGTAGTACTTATCTTTTCTTTCAAAGTATTGAAGGGTTTTTGATGTTTGCCTCCCCATTGAAAGACCTGTTTCACACTTGTCAAAGAATGCAAAGGTGATGCAATATATGAAGATTGAGCAATAAACTTCCTCCAAAACTGTATTGCACCAAGAAAACTCCTAACCTCAGTTGTGTTAGTGGGTGTAGGCCAATTAACAGTGATTGCTACTTTTGTAGGATCAATTTTCAATTTACCATGTCCTACAATGTAACCCAAGTATATCAAAGAGGTCTTGCCAAATTCACATTTTGACATTTTAAGATAGAGTTTTTCCCTTCGTAATGCATCCATGACTTTCTTAATGTGGATCACATGCTCTTCCCATGACTTGCTGAAAATCAATATATCATCTAAGTAAACTATAACAAAATCATCAAGGAACTGTCTAAAAACATCATTCATCAATCTCATGAATGTAGCTGGGGCATTACATAACCTGAAAGGCATAACAAGCCATTCAAATAATCCCTGTTTTGTCTTAAAGGCAGTTTTCCATACATCACCTTCATTAATTCTTACTTGATGATATCCACTTCTCAAATCTAGCTTAGTGAAATAAATAGCATGTTTTAATTGATCCAACAAATCATCTATATGAGGAAGAGGGTAACGATTCTTAATAGTAATTTTGTTTAAAGCACGAAAATCAACACACATTCACCAAGTGCCATCTTTCTTTGGCACCAAAATAATTGGTGAACCAACAGGAGATGAACTTGGATGAATAACACCTCTATCCAATAGATCTATTACCTATTTCTTGATTTCCTCATTTTCCACCACTGATAACCTGTACATGCCAATGTTAGGGAGAGGAGAATCCAACAATAGCTGAATTTCATGTTGAACTCCCCTTTTGGGAGGTAAGCCCTTAGGATCCTAAAATACATCATCATAAGTAGAAATGATTTCAACCAATTCATTCTTGTGTCTTGGATCACACTTTTCCAAAGCTTGAGAATATTCTTTTTTCCTTAGACTTAATCAACATGAGACAAAAACTCTTGCTTGAATTAACTAGTCTTTTCATTTGCCCTACTGTAACCAAGGAAAGACTTGTTCTAATGTGATGTGCTCTAACTATATATTCAATGCCATCCTTAACAAGCAAGTACTTATTCTCCTCTCTATAGAAGATTGCTTTTCTATCATAAAGATATGGGCTTCCCAAAACAATCCCACATATGTCCAATGGAACAACATCCAACTCGACCTCATCTACAAACTTGGATGTGATGGCAAACCTTAGCCTACAAGTTTGTGAGACTTGTAGCTTCGCATTGTCACACACCCAACCTAGTGGATAAGGCATCGGATGGGGATTGGTTTGTAAGCCTAGCTTTTTAACAACCTCTTCAAAAATTAAATTTGCTTGTGAACCACTATCAAATAGAGTGTAAATCTTAGTATACTTTGAAACAACTCTAATGTGGAACAATTCATTTCTTTTCTTATCAAGATGCACAAAATTTTGTCTAGAAGAAGATGCATCATTTGATGATTTAGTGCTAGAAACTGAAAGAGAAAAATCATTATGTAAACCCATAGCTGTGATCTTAGTTTCATCACCTGAATCTGATCCTAAGTCCTGAACCATAGCATTAGCCTTCTTTTCTTTCTTTTGAAACTTTTTAGGCCTTAACTCAGGATGTAGTTTCCAACACTTAGACTCATCATGATTTTTCTTGAAATGATTACAAAATGGTTTTCCTTCTTCTTCTTTTTTAATAGTATAAGTGGATTTTTGTTTACCCTTTCCTAATGAACTTTCCCCTTTGGAATGCTTAACATTAGATAGCTTACTTTTTACTTTAGGAAAAGATTCTTTTGATTGTTTTCCTCTAGCCTCTAAATTAGTGGCTTGAACACATACTGCATCTAAATTAGTGGGATTGAACATAAGAATCATATATCTTAAGTAACTATGCAACCCACCTATATATTTTAGCAGTGTTTCTTGTGTGTATAGAGGAACATTCAAAAGTAAAGTTTTTTTTCTAAAATTTTGTGTATAATCTTGAACACTTTGGCCTTTTCCTTGTCTGAAACTTTGCCAATCCATCATGGCTTGTTGCATATAGCCTAAAGGATAGAATTGCAATTTGAGTTCTTCAATAAATTCATTCTAAGTAGAAATCGAGTTACCTTTTTGAAGCTCAAGTTCCTTCAACTTACTCTCTCACCAGATGAGAGCTATACCTCCCATACGAAGAGTAGCCAAATGAATTTTTGACTCATCCCCTACAATCTTTTGGACCCTGCAATAAACTTCAATCTGCTTGACCCAATTGTCCAACTTTTCAGCATTAACTTCACCATTAAACATTGGTAATTCAAACTTAATATCCAATTTTAGTGAAGGGAGAGATTCCATAATTGTTTTACTGTCATCCGATGGAGAAGGTTTTTCAGTTTCTTTACCTTTTGATTCTCGTGAATCACCTTCTTTTTCATTCTCAAATTTCCTTTGTTTGTCACGGTATAGTTCCTCAACCATGCTTCTCATGTCCATGAAAGCTCGACAAAAAGCTTGTTCAGATTCCATCTCTTCTTCAACCATCCTTGAAGCATGCCTTGAACCAATCTCTGGATTATACTCAACGAGTTTTCCTTCACCCTTTTGGGATTTAGACCTTGTCAACATACACTAGCAATTACTGTTAAATAATAACTGCTTTGATACTGAAAATCTGATCTGTAAACTGAAAATATAAGTGTAGTACATTCAAAAATCACTTGTTCATGTTTAAGAGATCCTTCAAATTTTTACTTTTTTGTGTTTAATTTTTGCATAAATAAGTAAAATTAGAATTAAAATGAAGATCAAAATGCAATAATAATTAGAGAAAATCAAAGATAACACCAACAAATTGATAACGGAGTTCGGCTTCAATAGCCTACATCTCTGGGTCCGTTCAAAGTGAGGGCTGTTCTATTAAAATTGGTGCAATAAAAGGCTTCCAAAACCTTTCCAAGTCTTCAATTTCACCTTATCTGATCTTTATTTGCCTACAAATATTTCTCTTAGACTTGCAAACCAAAGCCCAAGGCTGTACAAGGTAAAAACAAGGCTCTAATCCTCTTAATTCTCTTTACACAGTCAGATTTCCATGTTAATACAAGTAAAAATTACTCCTTTTTATAACATTTCAGCCATCGTGGCTGAAGCGGTCAAGACCTAAGCCTTTTAGGCACCAAGTCTCAAGTTCCAAACTCTCCTCCTCCTTTCTAGGTGCTTAGGGAAGTGGGCAAGGACGTCCTTCCTCCATGAGTGCGCTTTGACCAAGGATTTAGTCCCACATTTGCTGGGAGTGGTTATTTTAATGCTTTAAATAGAAAGTTTGTTGAAATTTTCAAATGAGAAAGTTTTGGGCACCAACTTTGGATGCCACCTAGCCTATTCAAATGCCTAGGAATGAGGGAGGTGCTTAGTGTTTGTGGCGTGGAGGTTTGGCACCTATTTTGATTTTGAAAAGGTCAAATATCATGTGCATCAAATAAAACACCTAATTTTTTTTTGCCCCCTAATTATTTTCCATGTATCAAATGGAGATTGGTCCACTTGGCATTCCTCAACTGTGCCACGTCACTTTTGACATCCCTGTCACATGTTTTCTTCAACTGGCTATATCTTGAGCATTCAAACTCCATTTTTTGAACCGTAAAAAGTGCTAAAAGGCTTTCGATGAGTACTACAATGTGCAAATGATTTGAACTAAATTTGAAGACTTTGAAAAATAGAATAGTACATGGTTCCACTTGGTTCAACAAGAAACTAAGGTGGGGAATAAATCATGTACATCACACTTGTTTTCAGCTAGCAAAAAATCAATTTTAGTTTATTATCTGGATATGACCAAATTAAGCTTAGTTATGGGGAAATTTTGTAGCATGGATATCAAATGAATGGTCTAGAAGATATGTTACCACTTTTTTTTTTTAATTTATTTGAAGTTAAAATATTAATTAAAAAATTTATGCCACTCCTAAACTATCATAACCAACATTGTTAATCATAATGCTCAATCGGGTCTCTCCCTATGACCTATTTTCTATTGATGGGCCTGCTTAATGTTAATTCATTGATAAAGTTTGCTAGAAATCATATGAAATTGAGGGTATATGTTTTTGAGGCTTTGATTCCTTCCAAATATGTAATATTTTTTAGGCTTTAATTTATTTAGGCTTTTACTTCAATGCCACGCCACTCTATTATGCATAACCCTTTCAAAAATTTCTATTGTAAGATAAAACTCACTAGATTATTGGGCATTTAAGGCATTGGAAAATAAAAGATATTATAGGAAAGATTTTTATACATTAGTCAAGATGTAGACATAGTTCCTCTAGATTAACACATGAAAAAATCTCAAGAATTTTCTACATTATGAGCTAGATTCTAAAATGATGTGCCTGGTATAAAAATAATCACTGCAAATGTAACTCAAGCTTATTTCACAAATTTTTAAAATTATAAGTTCATTGTGGTTATATAAATGTGTCACTGGAGTTCGCTAAACAAAAATTTCCCCATTAATAACATTATAAAATTAGCTGTTAAATCGAGATTTTCTAAATTATGGCTGGAAGGTGACTCCCTGAATATCATTAATATCTTAAATAACAAAAATTCTGTTTCATGGTCTATAGAGGTAATGGTGATGGAAATGAAAGCCTTAATTCAAAAATTTGAAAAAGTAACCATAACCCATACTTACCGTGAAGCCAATGGGGTTGCTGACTGGATAGCAAATCATGCTGTTCGAACAGGACATAAGGTGAGTTGGCAGGATACATTAAATAAGAATGTTGATCTCAGAGAGCTTATTAATTATGATGTAATTCATTCAAAGGAGGGAAAGATCTGCTTTGAATAGAAAAATAATGATTTGGTGGAGTGGCCTCACGGAGGAAGGATTACTTTCATTGAACAGAAATATTCATGAGAACGTGAAGCGAGTTTTGCATGTGCCAAAAAATAGGCATGTTTCATTACAAGTTGATAATAGTTGGTTTGATTACTCAGTAATTAGTGTTTAGGGGTTACTGGATAACTGTATGGCCTGCAAAATGAAAGGTGAACCAAGGAAGTAGGAACCTAAAAGTTGCGAAGATTGGAAGGCAAAACAAGATGTTTGGAAGATCCTTCAGAAAGGAAAGGTTGTGAGCTACTTGGAATGGCTACATGGTTCAAAACCCCATATAACAATGGCATTTTTCAAAAATTGGGTCGATGACAGGGTAACCCTCCATGGCATCATGGTGAAGCTCACTGAGGAATTCATAGCGGAGGTCATGGGGCTTCCAATGGAGGGTATAAATTTCTCTAAGTAGACCAACATATCTAATGAGGCATATAGCAAATTCCCAAAGATGGATGCTGAGGAGCAGTAGTTGGAAAAGAGTGGGGATTTCTTCAACTTGGAGCAGATTAAAGGAATCTGGAGAGATGTCTTATGTTGCATCCATGAGTATTTCATACTTGATGGTAGAAGCAAAAGAGTCCATAAATTTCATTTTGTCTTTCTTAATCATTTTAGGCACAAAGTTAGAATCTCCTTCCCTTTCTATTTGCACTTCTTGCTGCTCCAAAGTTTGTTCGCTCATAGAAAAAAGGAGTCTCATCCTATATTGCATGAGGGATTGATCCTAATAATAGAAAGTTTCTGCAAAAACAAGGCCATTGTCCTGAATCCTTATTCGGACAAAAATAAGGATTCACAGAGAAAGAAGAATGAAACAATGAAGGGGAAAGAAAAAGTTAAACCCAAATCCTCCAGCTTTAAAAAATAGATTGTAGATGAGGAAACAGAGTGGAAAAGCACTGAAAGTTCTGAGGAGGAGAGTATGGAGGAAGAGGAAGGAAAGGAAAGTGGGGAATCCAGCTCTAATCAGGAAGGAGAAGATAAAAGTGAGAATGAAAAAGAAGGGGACACTATAGAGGAAAAAACTAAACAGAATAACTATGATCTTGAGGAAAATCAACAAGTGCTAGGGGAAACTGAAAAAGAAATGGATGTTTTATTTGATGATCCTGCTTCGAAAACATAGAAGGAACATTTAGTTTAGGATGCCTATGCAATGGAAACTAGAGAACAAGTAAAGGATGATCTTATCCACAATGATAGCCCTAGTGAAACTAAAGAACAGAAAAGAATGGAAAGGGAGGATCATACTGGAAAGGATGAAGACAATCCAAAAGAGAACACATAAGATTTAAGTGACATATGGCAGAAAGACAGGAGGCATCCCTTTATGAATTCGGCCAAATACAAAGCAGATGCTATCCTTCAAGTTGACTCGTGGATGTATAAGGAAATAATGGGCCTCAAGAAGAAAATGGAAATAATGGAACATAATCAGGAAGCTAATCAGAACAAAATTGATAATCTAGAAATGCAGATGAGGGATATTCCAATCAAACTTAAAGACTATGAGAACAATCTAAGAAGGCTCATTAAGGAAAGCAGAATGAAGATGGAGGAGGTTACTTCTAGCATATGTGCAGCTACTGCAAACATTGGAAAATGAGTAAAGGAGGAAATAAAATCTTTGGAGGGGCCTAGTAAGAGGACCAGACAGAGCTCAAGGAAGAAAGCAATGCAAGAGGTTGCTATGTCGGTGGCAATATCTATACAAGACACTGCTATGATCAGAAAGGAAGCAGTGAAGATGATCTTGGAATTAGAAGAATAGGATCTTTTTGCTCTTACAGTCTTGGTCCTTTTAGTTGGATGTTATTATTGGTTCCATTTTCTGGTTCTTTGTTTTCTTTTCATACTTGAGTTTCTAGGTCTCTGTAAAACCTGGGGTCTATCTTTTGATGATCTTGAATTGTGGTTTTAGGTCCCTGTAAAACCAATTTTTGATACTGCTTAGTAGTAGGTGTTAGGTTTATTTCACCTGTGGATGTTATTATTATATCCTTCTTCCTTTGTTTCAAGGTTTTGGGGCCCCTTCAAAACCTGTTTTTACCTTAATCTAAAACATTATATAATTGTTCAATGGTAAACATATCATTGTAATTGTATTCTCCTTATATACGAATCACTCTACAAGCTTATAGTATACATAATAATTGCTATATAATCCATTGTTAAGTAATAACTAGAGTATTTAATATGAATACAATGAATTTATAGATTAATTCTCATTATTTCCTCTAGATATTGTCAATCTCCCTTAAAATAGTTTTGTAAAATTTTGTTTCCATGATAGCCATTTTCTCTCTTTCGACTAGTATGCATGCAAGTCACAAATCATGGATGACATACACACACACATAAATTCACAATGATTTAAGAATTTTAATTTCACCTTGAAATTGTAAATGGAATAGCCTATCTACCTTATGAATGAAAACACCACAAATTTTCCGTTCTATCAAGTTAGAATAAAAACCCAATGAAGCTCATAAAAAAGTCATATTCCATATAACCCCTTATAGCGTAGTTTTTTACTTTTCAAAACAAAAACAAAATTAAAGTCTACTTACTTGGTAGGATTACTCTCTTCCTTTCTGTAGCACTGTTGTTCCTCTATGTTTTGATTCTCTTTATTGATCTTCTTCCTTTTCAATGCATCAGATAATCATTTTCTCCATTTTCTCTATGTAAAAATAGGCATAGCCTTTACTTTTCTAGAATTTTGTTTTTATTCTTTTTTGTTTTTGCTAAATTAAAAACCTTTAATTCTTTTTTTGTTTTTTTCTAAGTTTTTAAATAATTTATTTTTCTTTAATTTCATTATTTTTTTTCCTTTTTCATGATAATTCCTTTTTTAATATTAAATGCCCAATTTCATATTTTTAATTAAATCAAATTAACATCTAAATATATCTAATCAATTTAAATGACAACTTTTGAAATGGTTAAATAACTCGTATTTAAATTTACCTTTGCCTAAATTTTTTTTTGCTATCATTAATGACAAGACATGTCACATTCATAAAAGAATTCATTACAAAATCTTCTTATACTAGAAACCACATAAAGAAATATCGTAAGCAAGAAGTAAACACATGATAAAATTAATTATTTTTAATGCATTTCTAACATGTACCAACTATTGTGTGTGTGTAGGGTTTTGCTAGTTCTATGTAGACCTTTGATGTCTCCATCTACATCACCCTCTCTGATGATGCTCTCCCTCTGGCATGCTCAAAGGATGAATTCACCTGGATATACCTCACAACACATAGGTAATTAAATCATATCACATGATAAACATAAATCAATAATATAATTGAAATAATACATCAATATGCTTAAACTATAACCACATACATTAATCTAACTCATAATAAGAAATTATGTATCATCATATAACTAAGTAACATCCTACTATCCCATAATAACATAAATCTCAAGTTTAGTCAGAAGTATAACCAATATCATATGTGTCCACTATAACCATCCATAAATAGCTAAATAGTTTTCTTAGTAAGGAATCAGGATGTAATAGATGAAACAAGTCCTCAAAAGGTTAGTGCACAAGAAAATGATCATTCAAAAGAACCAAGATATAAGGAAGAAGAATAAGAAAGACTGTTACATAATCAAGAAGAAGAGGAACATGAAGATATAAAGGGACCATCAAGGTTTGTTAAAAAACATCACTCAAAAAGCCAAGTTATTGTTAATATAGACACTAGAGTGTAAACCAGAAGAAGATTTATGAGCACATATGAACATGTGAACTTCTCATTGTTATCAAAATTAGAAGCTAAGAACTTCACAAAATCTAGTAATGATAAGCATTAGATTAATGCTATGGAAGAAGAGTTGAGTCGAATTGAGAAAAATGAGACATGGGGGCTTGTGCCACAATCAAAAGTCAAAAATGTGATTGATACCAAATGGGTTTTTAGGAACAAAATGAATGAAGATTATCAAGTAATGAGAAACAAAATGAGATTGGTTTGTAAAGGGTAAGTTCAAGTTGAAGGTATTAATTTTGAAGAAACCTTTTCCCTTGTTGCAAGATTAGAGGCCATTAAAATGCTTTTAGCATATGTTATTTTCATGAATTTCAAAGTTTATCAAAAGGATGTTAAATCCATTTTTCTAAATGGAAAATTAGAGGAAGAAGTGTATATTGAATAGCTAGAAGGTTTCTTTATATTAGAAAATAAGAACTATGTGTGCCAGCTAAAGAATACACTATATAAGCTAAAGCATGCCCCCAGAGCTTGGTACTCGAGGCTTGATAAATATATAAAAGAATAGGGTTTCAAAAGGGGAGTTATTGATAGAAATCGCTATATCAAGACTGAAGGTGAGAATTAGTTAATTGTTATGGTATATGTGGATGATATCATTTTTGGTGGAGATGATAAACAAATGTCCCAAGAATTTGTAAAAGATATGCAAATAAAATTTAAAATGTCCATGTTGGGAAAATTATCATTCTTCCTTGGCTTGCAAACTTCTCAATCCAATAAAGGAATATTCATGTCCCAAACTAAGTATATAAAGGAGATGTTAAAGAAGTTCATAATGGAATATTGTACACCTATTAGCATACCCATGGTTACAAGATGTCAGTTGAGTAAAAATGATGAATCTCATAAAGCAAATAAGATGCTTTATAGATCAATGACTGGTAGCTTGTTATATACCATGACATCAAGGCTAGACATTATACAAGATGTAGGTTTGGTAGCATGTTTTCAAGCAACCCCAAAAGAAATGCATGTATAAGTAGTCAAATGAATATTCAAATATCTAAAATGCATGTTGGATTATTGCCTATGGTATCCAAGAGGTGAATATTTGATAGTAACAATGCATATAGATGCATATTGGGTAGGAAGCATAGATGAAAAAAAGAGCACAAGTGGAGGAGCATTCTTTTTAGGTACAAATCTAGTGTCATGGTTAAGTAAAAAAAAACCTTCTATCTCATTATCCACGACTAAAGTAGAATACATCATAGTAGTGTCTTGTTGTACACAAGTCCTATGGATGAAGAAAACATTGAAAGATTTTAAGATGGATTATGAACAACCAATCTCCATACTTTATGATAACACAAGTACAATTAATATTTCAAAGAATCTAGTTATGCACTCAAGGACAAAAAATATTTTGATCAAGTATCACTACTTGAGATAATAGGTTACATATCAATAGGTAAAGTTGGATTATGTTTCTACAAAGGAACAAATAGAATATATTTTCACAAAGAACCTCCCAAAAGAAACTTTTTAGTTTTTAATGTAGAAATTGGGAGTAATTCATTCTTCATCTAGTCATTAAACCCATCAAGAGAAGCATGGGTTAAGGGGGAAATAATCATTGTATTATTTAACTCCATTAGTGTGTTGATAAGATCCATTGTGTTGTACATCCCTTTGCCATTGATGTTAAAGGGGGAAAATTGAAGGGGGAGAAAAAGAAGAGAACCAAAATAAGGAGTATTTTATGCACTATTTTGTTATAGGATTTCCATCAATGACAAAGGGGGAGATTATTAGAATATTGTCATTGATGTCAAATGGAAGAGTAACAAAATTGTCACAAAGTAACAAAAATGTCAGAAAGTAATGGAATTTTCTAACACAATTTTCCCATACAAAGAATGGTATTTTTGAAAATCAATACCAAAGGAAGGAAAAATTGCCTTGTTTTGGGCACCTAAGTATTAAAAGGACCGACAATAGTAAAGAAAGACTACCAATAAAAAATTTATTTAACTTTTTATAGCATTAATTAAAGAAGGTCGATCAGCTTAAAGGAGTTTTGTTGAGTGCAAAAGGAAGGTTTTTTGTTTTGTTTTTGTTTATGGCTTAATATCCCAAACAAACACATGTAATAATGATTATCAAATAAGGGCCAACCCACTTGATATATGACAAACAATCATCCCACTTAGGTTAATTAAATAAAATAGAATTAAACACACACCTTTTGATGAAAGGGTGTCTTTTGATTGGGGTCCTTCATTGGGAAAATCCTTTGAAGGCTATATAAGATGAAATAACATTAGAGAAATAAAATAAGAAAAAATTCTTTCAATCATTTAAGCATAAGAAATTTTTTGAGGAGAAGAAATAGAGGAAGTGGAATTTACCCTCATCGATTGATAAAGCAATAGTAAAAAGGTGGAAAGATTATTTTGGTAAGAGGTTGGTGCCTTAGAGAAAGAGATTGGTGTCTCTCACTAAGTTGGTGCTTAGAAATAGGAGATTGGTGTCTCCAGTAGGTTGGTGCCTATAAATTTTGTAAAAAGATTATTATTATATGAATGGATTTGGATAGTAGTTCCAAGAAACTATTCATTTGTATTTTTTTATTGAAAGGGTTTTCACAAAAAATTGGTATCAATAAATGTCATTTTTATGTGAATGCTTTGATTGTGGATATTAATTTTCATTAAGTAAAAGATAAGATTATAATGATTCACCCCCCTTAGTATAAGTGTGTGCTTAACAGTAGTAAATTTGGATCACTGTAGTGGACCTAAGTATTATAACAATCTACAAGCACTCAAAAAGAACAAGTGAAACATGTATATATGATAAAATTAACTATACTAAGATAGATGGCATATGTAATGTCTGGAAAATATAAGAAGTGTAAACATGGAAATGCATACAATCTATAATTTATGTTTTATGAGTAAATATTTGAATGTTTTTATGTTTTGGTATATTATATTATTTTTGTATTTTTTAGATATAAGCTATGTAAAAACAACATGAAAATAAAACTATATACAAGGAGTGAGAAATAAGGAAAGCATGTATAAGAAGGCAGGAATCTTCTAACTGATGAGTCTCATGGGAGACTCACTATCAATGTGGCCTATATCAAATAAAGGAACAATGATCATGCATGTTGTATGAGATGGTAACTGACATCCTAGAACCTACTATACCTAGTGATCTATAGTTGTTATTGCCTATGAAGTGGTGTTATAAATCTATGAAACTTATTGGGGTATCCTATGAACTGTAGGGGTCTTAAGGACCCATATGGTAGAAGACACTATAGCTGGCATAGGTGCCCTATACTAAGAACCCTATGAACTCAATAATACTGATTTTAGAAGTAAAGGAATAGAGGGAGGCCTTCTAGAATCTACAACATATATCTAATGCATAGTTATCTCTAATAATGGTCTCCATGGGAGAGTATGTGTATGTGGTAACATTGTAGGAGTATACCTCACTTGCACTAGTGGTTCCACTAAACTTTGTGGTGTACTGATAGGAATTGTGCTCAGAACTATAATTGATAATTATGGTGTGACTTCTTGTGGGATAGGTAGAGGATACTCATATGAAATACCCTCAACTATGATCACCTAATTAACACATATATATTTGAGGCATCTATGCAAAATAAATAGAATGGCTCATGGTTTTTGTATCCATACCTTACCCAATAACATGTCAAATGTGCTTGCACTAGGTATGACTAAGAATCTAGTGGCCACATGTGCTAGTATAACCTATAGTTGAAGTATAATCTCTATAATGGAGCTCTAAAAATGGCCACTAAGACCACAAATAATTATGTCAGTAGGAGAAATATCCTAGTCTGAATACCCCAAATATTTTACGAGTGTGATAGTGCACATGTTAATACTTGACCCATTATCAACCATAACAATTTAAATAGGATGATTATCAAAGTAGGCTCGTACAAAGAGTGCATATAAATTTGAATCATTATCAATGATCTCCTACTCTAAGAAAGTGATGAGTGGTCTAGCTGGTACTATAGTATAATACACACCAATGATATTATTTAGGGGTGTGTATCTTATGTAGCATTGTGATATGATGTCAGTGGCGGATATCCTTGATATGTATTATGAACACCTGAAGTGCCCTTGACCTCATTAGTTGTATACTTTAGAAGTAGATCTAAGAATATTTTTAATGCTTTATATTCCATTTTTTGAACTTTAGGTGCCTTTGTGGATGTGCCCACATCAATTATGTTGGCCTTTATCAAACCTTATATATTATGTTTTAAGGTGATGTATCAATTTATAGCATGGATTGGTGTCCTGTGATATTCATAGATAGCATTGGAATCATGTATTTTTGGAAGAGGTTATGTCATATCAACCTCTTTGATGGGAGGGAGAGATATGACATTACATTCCAGGAGCTATTGTAAAATACGTGTTGGTGATTTTGGAAGGTTAGCAAAAACTCTTCATGGAGGAGTGAATAAAACTAGATGAGTAGATGGCTCTGAAACTACATTAACTATGGCCTTTGGATCACTCTTGTTTTTTATGGCCTTTACTTTGTATGGAGGATTTATACAACTCTTAGTAGTTAATTTTGATCCACTTGTATATTTTGATTTTACCATAGAGAGAAGCTTGAATTCCCTTTCTTTCATTGTGCGGCATAAATCTGTGAACGTTGGAAACTTTTTGAACAAGACAACTTTATGTCATGTTGGTAGTAGGCTCTATTTGAATATGTCTTAGAGCTCTTTATCTACCATGGGGCTAGTCATATTTGACAATATAGTTTTATATCACAAGACACATTCTGCAATAGGGTCATTGGATTTTTGCTTCAATTATGCTACTTGAGCATATGAGATATTATCATTGATGTTAATTAAGAAGTGTGCTAAAAACATATCTACCAATGGATTATATGCAGTGATAGATTGAGTCAAAAGATCATAGAACCACTACAAAGCAAAATCCTTTAGAGTGCATGGGATCAACTTAGTGAGTAGCAAATCATTAGACATGTAGTATAAACATGTTGAATAGAAAACTCATAGATTGTGTTCTAGGTCACCCTTACCATCATACATGGTAAGCTTAGGTGCTATAGATTTGGATGGCAAAGCAATTTATGCTATGTGATGTGCTAAAGGTGTATGTAAAAGAACATGAGAATCCAAGGTATGTTATGGCCGAGTAGCTCCCTGCTCAATTGTAACACCTTAGCCTACAAAGAATGAATCTCATGCATAAGGGATTGTACATTTGGAGAGGAGGAATTAGCCATAGGATATGTAGCTACCACTAAGGGTTATTGAGGTAATATAGGTTATTCTATAAGCTAAGTTGGCCCTAAAGTAAGTGTAACAATGTTGTTATCTATGGGAGTAAAAGATTGAGAATTTTTTTTTTTCTTTATTTACATTATAGTTTGCAAAACTTATGCATGATCATGGGGTTGTTCCCATAGTCTATCTCTGAAAATCTATAGAATCTCATCCTTATTGACTATAAGATTTTCATTATTGAGTTGGGGGATAGTGTCTCAATTCTCATATTGTATATCATCTTGATATTGATTATATTGCTCATCTTCGGATACATTATCATTGAAGTCCACATGATCAAGGTGTGAAGGATCAATGATGGGAGATGTAACTAGTCCTTTATCCATGGTATAAGATAGAATGGAAGGAATTTGAGTATGCTCAATAAGATTGCCACTAAGCCTAACACTTCTTCTTAAGGGAAGAGAGATAGCTTTTTTATATGGTATATAGTAAACAAAGTGAAAGAGGGATGCTAAAATAGAATGTATGAAATATGAAAAGCTTAACACAACCAATAAAAATAGGAAAAAGAAGGATACAAACCCTAGTAACATCTAAGGTTAGGGTTTGAGTGGTGTTCAAATTAAGTCAGGTTTACCAAATGTTTTAATGGTTTAAGACTTAGTGAACGTAAATCCTATGTTGTTAAGGGGGCTGAGTATAGTAAATCAAGGTAGAAATATGCAATAAATATAGCCATGAATTTGCTATAAAATTGACTTAATTTTACCTTTCTAAAAATAATAATAAATAATGTAAACAAGTACTTAGTTGGAAAATGGCTAAAATAGGAGATCTGGGGATGCAAACTGAGATAAAGGCTAATCTGAGTGTCACAAATAAGATATAGGTGTCAAAACCCTTACTAGATAGTAACACCCTAATTGGAAAATAACACTATGTGGTGCTATTGTCTTTGTTTTGGTGACAATGTCCTTTATGCAAAATTATTTTAAGCTTTTAGGTGCACCTGTGTTTGGGTCTACTTAACCTATTCCTATGCACACAAGTTCTAGATCTCTATAGATGACTTGTTTTGACTGATTTTATGTGTAAAACTTAAACCTCCATGTTAACAGGGCATCCAGTTGACATAAGTAGTAAAGTGTGTTTTTAGTTAGGTAGGTTGGACATCCTCAACACCCCATTGTGATGAGAGTTGCCTACATACCAATACTCTAAAGAGGGATCAAGCTTGATGTAGTTATCTCCACCTAAGTGTTGGTGTAAATACAAGTGAAGCTAGTATGAATGCTAGCTTGAGTGCTTTGACTGTGCTTGAGATTAGAAACTTGAGTAATCTAAGTTGTAGATGGTTATATGTAGAATTAGGGAAGAATCAAAATTGACAACCTTGATTGTGCACAACTTGTTTTGAGTTTGTTTGTGTAATTTGCATCTAATTTCCATCTAGTGGTTAGGGGGCATAAATTCATGTATATATACTATTTTGGTGCTTGTGCAGGTCTTAAAATAATTATAGGTTAACCTGAGGTGGTCCTTGATTTAAAAATATATCTATTGGTATAAAAAGGAGGGAAAAGGATAATAACACCAAAAATGGGACATTAACGCCATGGGGCACTACTATCCCTATCATGGCACTAGTGTACATGTGGTAAAAACTAAGGCACTAAGGGCTAAGATGTCAGAGTGAGGGTTTTGGATTGACTTAGGAATGTTTAGCGATGCCTATGATCTGTACAAAATTTGGATAAGTGTGAAAATAGGCCCCAAGATAGGTTTAGGGCTAAGCTAGGAATGGGTGGTCTCAATTAACACTCTTAGCACACAAGTGTCATTTTTAGGTGATTAAACTTAGTTATCCAATAGAGGGTGGATGAAATTAGTAAAACCCAAACTTTCTAATCCCTTCTTTAATTCACATTGGATTTTTGATTTAGTTGTTCTACTTGAGCATATGATATCTTATCACTAATGTTAATTAAGAAGTGTGCTAAAAAATATCTTTCAATGGATTAAATATAGTGATAGACTTACTTAGAAGATCATAGAACCACTATAAGGCATAGTCCTTTAGAGTGTGTGGGATCAACTTAGTGAGGAGCCAATCATTAGACATTTAGTCTAAACATGTTACATGGAAAACTCATAGATTATATTTTAGGTCACCCTTACCATCATACAAGGTAAGCTTAGGTGCCACAAATTTGGATGGCAAAGGAGTTTCATCTATGGATGTGCTAAATGTGTATGTAAAAGAACATGAGAATCCAAGGCATGTGATGGCCTAGTAACTCCCTATTCAATATGTAACACCTTAGCCTATAGAGAATGAATCTCATACATAAGGGATTTTACATTTGGAGAGGAGGAACTAACCATAGTAGGTGTAACTACCACTAAAGGTTGTTGAGCTAAAATAGATTTTTTTACAAGCTAAGTTGGGACCAAATTAGGTATATCAATGTTGTTATCTAGGGGAGTAGAAGATTGACCATTATTTGATTTATTATTTATTTACATTATGGCTTGCATAATATATGCATGATCATGGGGTTGTTCCCATAGTCTATCTCTAAAACCCTATAAAATCTCATCCTTATTGATTATAATATTTTCATTGTTAAGTGGGGGGAGAGTGTCTCAATTCCCATATTATATATCCTCTTGATCTTGATTATATTCCTCATCTTCGGATGCATTATCATTGAAGTCCACATAATCAATGTGTGAAGGATCAATGATGGGAGTTGTAATTGGTCTTTTTTCCATGGTATAAGCTAGAATAGAAGGAATTTGAGAATGATCAATAAGATTTCCACTAAGCTTGACACTTCTTCTTAATGGAAGAGAGATAAATTTTTAGATGGCATATAGTAAATAAAGTGAAAGAGGGATGATAAAATAGAATGTATGAAATTAAAAAAGCATAACATAACCAATAAAAATAGGAAAAAGAAAGATACAAACCCTAGTAGAATCTTGGGTTAGCATTTGATTAGTGTTCGAAGTAAGTCAGGTTCACCAAATGTTTTAATGGTTTAGGACTTAGTAAATGTAAATCCTATGTTGTTAAGGGGGCTAGTATAGTAAATCAAGGTATAAATATGCAATAAATATAACCACAAATTTGTTACAGAATTGACTTAATTTGACCTTTTTAAAAATAACAATAAATAATGTAAATAAGTACTTAGTTGAAAAATGGTTGAAATGGGAGATCCAGAGGCTATAAACTGAGACAAAGGCTAATATTAATGTCATAGATATAATATAAGTGTCAAAAACCTTCAAAGATAGTAACACCCTAATTGTAAAGCAACACCATGTGGTGTTATTGTCTTTGTTTTGGTGACAATGTCCTCTATACAAAATTATTCTAAGCTTCTAGGTGCACCTGTGTTTGGGTCTACGAAGCTTATTCCTATGTATATGAGTTTTGGATCCCTATAGATGACTTGTTTTGATTGATTTTATGTGCAAACCTTAAACCTCCATGTTTTTAAGGAATCCAGTTGACATAAGTAGTAAAGTGTGTTGTTAGTAGGGTAGGTTGGACATCCTCAATGCCTTGTTATGATGAGAGTTACCTATGTACCAATACTCTGAAGAGGGATCAAGCCTACTATAGTTCTCCCCACCTAAGTGTTGGTACACATACAAGTGAAACTAGTATGAATGCTAGCTTGAGTGATTTGAATGTGCTAGAGATTAGAAACCCGAGTAATCTAAGTTGTAGATGGTTGTATGTAGAAGTTAGGCAGAATCAATATTAACAACCTTAATTGTGCACAACTTATTCTATGTTTATTTATATAATTTGCATCTGATTTCTATCTAGTGGTTAAGGGGATTAAAGTCATGTATATATACTATTTTGATGCTTGTGTGGGTCTTAAAATAAGTCTAGGTAGACCCTAGGTGGTCTTTGATTTGAAAAGATGTCCATTGGTACAATAAGGATGGAAAATAATAATAGCACCAAAATTAGGAGATTAGTGCCATGGGGCACTATTATCTTTATCATGGTGCTAGTGTCTAGGTGGCAAAACCTGAGGCACTAAAGGCCAAGATGTCAAAGTGAGGGTGTGGGACTACTTTAATGATGTTTAAGGATGCTTATGACCTACACAAAGGCTAGATAAGTATAAAAATAAGCCCTAAGATAGGTCTAGGGCTAATCTAGGGATGGGTGGTCTCAAGTAGCACTCTTAACACACAAGTGTCATTTTTAGGAGATTACACTCAGTTATCCAATAGAGGGTGGATGATATTAATAAAACCCAACTTTTATAATTCCTTCTTCAATTCATATTATTATTAAGTGTGTAGGCTAGGGGTTTGAAGTAAAGTATTTTAACCTTTTATGGTTTAGCTAATGTAAATCTTATGTTTGATTAAAGGGCCAAGTAGTCTAAATTAATGAAATAATATGAAATAGATAACCACTGATTTGTTATAGGATTTGACTTGATTTGAATTTATAAAAATAATAATAAATATGTGAAAATAGAGACTTATCTAGAAAACACCTAATATAGAAGATATGAATGGTGAAAACTGAGGTATAAATAGGTCTGAGTGTCATCAATTAGATCCCTATGTTAGATCCTCTCCTAGACAATAGAGCCACACTTGGAAAGTAATTCCATATGGCTCTAATGTTAAAAAAATGGTGCTAGTTTCCTCTATGAAAGATTGCTCCTAAAATTTGGGTGCACTTACACCTATGTTTTTGGGTTTTGTTCCAATGCACACAAAGTTTGAAACTTTGCATTGTGTTTGTAATAGTAGATTTATGATGCAAACCCTATCATCCTTGAAAGTAAGGTATGTGATAAAAAGTGTGTTCATTAGTATGATAGGTTGGACATCCTCAACACCCCACTATGAAGAGAGTTGCCTACATACCAATAATTTAAGGAGGGATCAAGCTCGATGTAGTTCTCCACATCTATGTGCTAGTGTAAGTACAAGTGATTCTAGAGTGATAGCAATCTTGAATGCCTTTAGTGTGCTTGAGATTGGAAATATGTAAAATATAAACTCAAATTAGATTTAAATGGTAGTATGCATAAGTAGGGTAGAATAGGAATTGATAATCTTGATTTTGTTCAACTTATTTCATGTTTGAATAGGTATTTTGCATCTAATTTTCATCTAGTGGATAAAGGTCTAAAAGTCATGCTTTATAGTGTTCTGTATCTTGTGTAGGCAAAAAAATATGATTATGCAAACCTTAAGAGGGTTTTACTTTTGAAAATATATTTGTTTGATAGATTTAGGGAAAAAGACATTAGTGCCATTTTGGGGAGACTAGTACCATGTGGCTCTAGTGTCCTTAATGTGGTGCTAATACCCAGTTGGTAGGTTGTTAGACACAAAGGGCCAGGATATGTAAATGAGGGTTTGAGATTGTGTTTTAGTTGACTAAGGATGCATGTGGTCCATATAAAGGCTGGAAAAGTGTGATAATAGGCTCTAGGATAGGTCTATGGCTAAGCTAAGAATAGGTTGTCTCAACCTTAACACTCAGATACTATTTTTAGGTGATTAATCAAAGAGAATAAAAATTATATATATATGTGTGTGTGTGTGTGTGTGTGTGGTGTGTGGTTGAAGATGAATGAATGTATATAAATAACCTATATAAACAAGCACATCAAGTTGGCTAATCATAGACTATCATGGTCAATTTGGACAGTTCTAGAAGATTGGCTAGTATCAAATGTCATAAGTGTTTAGTCTTTGTTGGTAGTGTCTTGAAGCATTTTAATAATAATTTTCATAATCTTAAACAACATATAGTTATTATAAATTATATCTAATGTTTATGATAGAGAGTGAACAAAATAGAACAATACATTAGTGAAGTACCTTCTCTCCCTTACGCACTTGATCATTTATATAAATACTAAACATAATAAATCATATTTGACATTCATATTTATGTGATGAATGATATATATTATATAATTTGAATATTCTTAGTTTTGTCTTATTTATATCTCCTAAATCCACAATAAGTTAAAACATTCTAGTGAAATTGATCTTAATCTTGAGTGTGCCAAACCCTAGGTTTTCCTTAGGGTTTCATTATTTGTTCTTAGGATTTCATATTTGTGCATTATGTATAATTTTTAAATATAAATTTTACCTCCCTTGAATTGGCATTTTTTTCTCCTAGGGTTTTAATTTTTCATCTTGAGTCCTTTAAACCCTAGAGATTTATGTTGGCTCTTATGAATTTGGATGGCAAAGGTGTTTCCACTATGTGATGTGCCAAATATGTATGTAAAATAACATGAGAATCCAATGCATGTGATGGCCTAGTATCTCCCTGCTCAATATGTAACACCTTAGCCTATAGAGAATGAATCTCATGCATAATGGGTTGTACATATAGAGAGGAGGAACTAACCATAGGAGGTGTAGCTACCATTGAAGGTTATTGAGTTAAAATAGGTTGTTTTACAAGCTAAGTTGGCCCCAAATTAGGTATAACAATTTTTTTATCTAGGGGATTAGAAAATTGACCATTATTTGATTTGTTCTTTATTTACATTATGTCTTGTATAATCTATGCATGATCATGAGATTGTTCCCATAGTCTATCTTGAAAAAAAAATATAATTTCATCCTTATTGACTATAAGATTTTCATTGCTAAGTGGGGGGAGAGTGTCTCGATTCCCATCTTGTATCTTGTATATCATCTTGATCTTGATTGTGTTGATCATCTTCGAATGCATTATCAATGAAATCCACATAATCAAGGTGTGAAGGATAAATGATGGGAGTTATAACTACTCCTTTGTCCATGGTATAAGCTAGAATGGAAGGAATATGAGTATGCTCAATAGGATTTCCACTAAGCCTAACACTTCTTATTAAGGGAAGAGAGATAGATTTTTGTATGGCATTGAGTAGACAAAGTGAGATAGGGATTCTAAAATAGAATGCATGAAATTAGAAAAGATTAACACAACCTATAAAAATAGGAAAAAGAAGGATACAAACCCTAGTAGCATCTAGGGTTAGGGTTTGAGTGGTTTTTTAAGTAAGTTGGGTTCACCAAATGTTTTAATGGTTTAGGACTTAGTGAATGTAAATCCTATGTTGTTAAGGGGGATGAGTATAGTAAATTAGGGTAGAAACATGCAATAAATATAGCCATATATTTGTTATAGTTTTGAATTAATTTGACCTTTATAAAAATAATAATAAATAATGTGAATAAGTACTTAGTTGGAAAATGGCTGAAATGGGAGATCTAGAGGCTACAAAATTAGACAGAGGCTGATCTGAGTATCATGGATAGGATCTAAGTGTTAAAACCCTTCATGGATAGTAACACCCTAATTTGATATTAACACCATGTGGTGCTATTGTATTTGTTTTAATGATAATGTCCTTTTTGTAGAATTATTTTGAGCTTTTAGGTGCACCTATGTTTGCATCTACCAATTCTATTCTTGTGCACATGAGTTTTGGATCTTTATAGATGACTTGTTTTGTCTGATTTTATGTTCAATCCTTAAACCTCCATGTTTATAAGGCATCCAATTGACATAATTACTAAAGTGTGTTGTTAGTTAGGTAGGTTGGACATCCTCAACACCCCATTGTGATGAGAGTTGCTTACATACCAATACTCTGAAGAAGGATCAAGCCCAATGTAGTTTTCCTCACCTAAGTGCTAGTGCAAGTGAATTTAGTGTGAATACTAGCTTGAGTGATTTGAATGTGCTTTAGATTATAAACCTAAGTAATCTAAGTTTTAGATGGTTGTATGTAGAATTAGGGTAGAATCAGGATTGACAACCTTAATTGTGCATAACTTGTTTTGAATTTGTTTGAATAATTTACATCTAATTTCCATCTAGTGGTTAGGGGGATTAAAGTCATGTATATATAATATTTTGGTCCTTGTGTGAGTATTAAAATAAGTCTAGGTAGACCCTAGGTGGTCCTTTATTTGAAAATATATCCATTGGTATAAAAAGGAGGTTAAAGGACAATAACACCAAAATTAGGAAATTAGCGCTATGGGGTACTACTATCCTTATCATGGCACTAGTGTCCAGGTGGGAAAACCTAAGGCACTAATGTCTAGGATGTCAACATGAGGATGTGGGAGTGATTTAGGGATGTTTAGGGATGCCTATGACCTACATAAAGGTTGGATAAGTGTGAAAATAGGCGCTAAGATAGGTCTAGGGCTAAGCTAGGGATGGGTGGTCTCAAGTAGCACTCTTAGCAATCAAGTGTCATTTTTAGGTGATTACACTTAGTTATCCAATTGAGGATGGATGAGATTAGTAAAATATAACCTTTCTAATCCCTTCTTAAATTCATATTGGTGTCAAGTGTATAGGTTAGGGTTTTAAAGCAAAGTGTTTTAACCTCTTAAGGTTTAGCTAATGTAAATCCTATGCTTGATTAAAGGGACAATTAGTATAAATTAGTGAAATAATATGTAATAAATAAGCACTAATTTATTATTAATTTTGAGTTGTTTTGAATTTCTAAAAATAGTAATAAATATGTACAAATAGAGACTTATCTAGAAAACACTTGATATGAAAGATATGAATGCTAAAAACCAAGGTACAAATAGGTTTGAGTGTCATCAATTAGATCCCTATGTTAGATCCTCTCCTGGACAATAGTGCCACACTTGGATAGTAATGACATGTGGCTCTAATGTCATAAAAATGGTGATAGTGTCCTCTATGCAAGACTACTCCTAAATTTTGGGTACATTTATGCCTTATTTTTTGGGTTCTATTCCTATACACACAAAGGCTAAAACTATGTATTGTGTCTGTAATAGTAGATTTATGGTGTAAACCATATCCTCCTTGTAATTAAGGCATGAGCTAAAAAGTGTGTTCATTAGTATGATAGGTTGGACATCTTCAACACCCCATTATGAAGAGAGTTTACTACATACAAATACTTTGAGGAGGGATCAAGCTTGTTGTAGTTATCCCCACTAAGTGCTAGTAAGAGTGGAAGTGATTTTAGAGTGATAGTGGTCTTGAATTCCTTAAGTGTGCTTGAGATTAGAAATATGGAAAATATAAGCTCAGGGTAGCTATAGTTGGTAGTATGCATTCGTAGGGTAGAATAAGAATTAATAACCTTGATTTTTCTCAACTTGTTTCATGTTTGAATAGGTATTTTGCATCTCGTGGATAAAGGTCTAAAAGTCATGTATTTATAGTGTTATGTAGCTTGTGGAGATAATAAAAGATGCTTAAGATGACCTTATGAGGGTTTTAATTTTGAAAATATATCTATTTAATAAATTTAGGTCAAAGTACATTAACACCATTTTGGGGACACTACCACCATGTGGATCTAGTGTCCTTAATGTGGTGCTAATGTCTAGCTAGCAGGTTGCTAGACATGAAGGGGAATGATCTATAAATGAGGGTTTGAGATTATGTTTTAGCTAATTAAGGATGCCTATGGTCCACACAAAGGCAGGAAAAGTGTGATAATAGGCTATAGGATAGGTCTAGGGCTAATATAAGAATAGGTTGTCTCAATCTTAACACTCAAATAACACTTTTAGGTGATTACACAAAGAGAGTAAAAACTATATATATGTACACACACACACACACATATGTATGTATATATACATACATATATATATATGTGTGTGTGTGTGTGTGTGTGTGTGTGTGTGTATGTATATATATACACATATACATACTATACATATACATATACATATACATATACATATACATATACATATACATATACATATACATATACATATACATATACATATACATATACATATACATATACATATACATATACATATATGTGTGTGTGGTTGAAGGTGAATGAATGGATATAAATCACCTACATACATGAGCGCATCAAGTTGGATAGTCATAGTTTGGCATAGTCAATCTGGACAATTCTAGAATATAATGGATAATATCGAATGTCGTAAGTGTTTAGTATTTATTGGTAGTGTCCTGAAGAATTTTAATAATCAATTTCCTAATATAAAACAACATATATTTATTATAAATTATATTTGATGATTATGATAGAGAGTGAGCAAAACAAAAGAATAAATTAGTGAAGTACCTTATCTCCCTTACGTGCTTGATCATTTATATAAATACTAAACACAATAAATCATATTTGACATTTATATTTGTGTGATGAATGATATATCTTATATAATTTGAATATTCATAGTTTTGTCTTATTTAGATCTCGTAAATCTAAAATAAGCTAAAATATTCTAGTGAACTCGATCTTAATCTTGAGTGTGGCAAACCCTAGGTTTTCCTTAGGGTTTCATTATTTGTTTTTAGGGTTTGGTATTTGTAAATTAAGGTCTAATTTTCAAATATAATTTTTACCTCCATTTCATTGGTATCTTTTTCTCCTAGGGTTTCAATTTTTTTTATTTCAAATTCTTTAAACCGTAGATATTTATATTGAGTCTTATCTTAGGAATAGACCTTTGCTTGTATTCCTAGTCATCTTAGGGTTTGGTAAGTTATTTATAGTTATACATCCATAAAACTTTAATTGGTCTCATCATATTTATTTCATATTATTTACCCATGTTGTGCCTTTATAAACACAAAATTAATCTTTAAGTGCTTGACAATGTTTATTATTAACATCCTTACCCTTACTTGGTCTATCAATCACAATCTATAGATAGACTTCTATGTCTTATAAACAATAAAAATATCATACATAAATCCATATTTTTCTCATAGATCCTTATTTGAAATTTTCATAAGTTTCTAACCTTTTGTGATAAGTCTACACTAGGCAGACAGTCTCCTGTGTGGCCCTGTCCCCTAATGCATCCATGTCTAAACAACTACAATGGTTAATTTTTGAATTTGAAATGGTTCATAATGGATATTATGCACTTGTGGTAATGTTGGTTAGAGAAAATATTTGAAATATTTCCTTGTAAAATCACATCAAGGCTACTTAATAATTTACTTGGGAAGACCTTACAAAGAGCATTGCATATTAAAAAAATGATCACTACTTCCTATTTCAACTTTGAAACACTCTAACAATCATAAGATAAGTATAAATAGTGTTTATTACAAGTCAAGGTCATCCATAATCAAAAATTTCAATGAATATTCTAGTTATCATCATCTAGTTGCATAATCATGGATCACACAGTCACTCCAAGAGGGAGAACTACATCATCTTGAGGCTTATTTAGGCTATGTAGGCATTGCCCAGTTACATGGGGTTTCTGAGGCTAATTTAAGTATCTCCAATAACCCATTTTTATATCCATTTTTTATCTAATTTTTATCTAGTACATAGGGGTGTTAATACATTTGAAAAACATAACAATACTCCTACAATATTAGCCTCTCCATCTTCTTCTACTACACATTTTACAAATGTATTACATGACATTATTACAAAGGAAAAAAATGGTCAATTGAGATTTTATAGAGGGTATTATTTTACCCTAATGTCGTTCAATGGGTGAAATTAATCTAATTAAGATAAAATTTTGAAATAGAATTCTTATTAATAGACATATCATTCAAGCATACAATCTAAATGTAAATGATTAACAATTGATCATTTTGATTTGAACAAGGCAAATGATAAATATGGAAATAAATTAAGATATCATGATACTTATATTTTTGGGTTAGCTATCTGACCTTGGCTATATTTTTTAAGTGAAAAATAGGGATAAACAGGCTTATGGTTTACTCAGTTTATGAATTGATATGTTGCCTACATTGGGTTGGTTTCACATGATCAACTTAATAAGATTGAGTCAATATCATGAGTCAATATTGAAATTTTGGTCATAGATGACTTGTGTGTAAATGAGGCACAATGGTTTTATAATCACTTGCAACTATCTTTACTTGTTTTGTGTTTGTAATCATGAACCTTGATAATGCACATAAATATACAAATAAACATATTTGCCTTGAAACATGTTGATGCATATTTTGAAATGTAGCAAAAAATTAGGTTGGGGTTGTTACTCCCTCCCTCTCCTAAGAGGAAACTCATGTGAGCAAGTCTCCCCAAGGTCTTACTAAGTCTTGGTACGTAGGGTAACCTAGTCAGCTGATGTGCACTATTCCATGTCAAGGGTCTTGGTATTGATTTGAATCAAAATAATTAACTCTAAATAAGATATTCAAGAAAGTTCACACCTCCAAGGTTTGATTCCCTTCACCAACTGACTCCTCTCAATAGTTTATCATGTCCAAGAATGAAATAATGCAACAATAATGATAAACTTTTGAGGTAATTTATATAAAAGGAATTAGGATAAGTAATTGGATTTAGATTGCTATATTCCTAAGATTAAACTGATCGTAAGAAAGGAACAAACTATTAGAGTAAAATATAAAAAATCCTTGCTATAGACATAAGTGAAACTAAAGCTATCTCACTAAATGAATTCATATTTAAACCAATATTTAGTTATTCTAGACTTAACCCAAATTTGACTAAATACAATGCTAGAGTTTGGGAGAGAGAGTAACTATAAGAAATTAGGGAATTACTTCCATAAAAATACATAGAGAGTATCCACATAGACTTTACAATAATCTAGTTATTAGGATTTTACTTTAGATTAACAATGTATTGAAATTCATATGATCTTCATACTTAAAATCCAATTATGTAAATAAAAAGCTAAAATAAGAGAAGGGAAGAGATTATCCTAGAAAATCAAAATAAGGTTCTAGTTTTATATGTTTCCTTTCATAATCCACAAAGATCTAACCCTTATCATGGTACAAGAGTTTATTTTAAATAGAAACATAGGCCTGTAGAGTTCAAATACAAACTCAAATGCATATTTAAATTTAAATTCACTTCCATGAGGTAGTTTTTGGAATCTTCGACATGGTTGGCCCACTTGAGGCTCATTGGGAATGAACCCCATTCAACTACATCATGAGGATAGTTAGAAATGTTCTAGATCAAATCAAGAATAAATGCCCATAATGAATTTAGTTGGGATTGCATTGAGATCATCAGTTTTAGACATTTTTTGAAGTTAGGAGCATGTCTCTCTAAGGCAAAGATTTTGTCTTTTGTGTTTCATGTTTGATCTTCATTTGAAGGTCAGGTTGATTATTCATGCCCCATTCATAATTTGATTTGGAAATGATCTAATTCTATAAATCAAATTGGTTGCCTGGTCAAATCCTATCATTTGACAATTTTAATGCCCAGATGGGCCATTCAATTTCATCTAGTATTATACTAGCTATGCAGCTAATGTGTCCTTCATTCTGATAGGTTTCCTACCACATGGATCTCTATATTTTCCCCTTGATGCACACTCAACTTATAATTTTTTGGGTCCAAGTTGAAACTTGAAATCTTGTCGGTGCCCACAAGATTCATCCTTCTTTGTTCACCTTCATCCTCTTCCTAGCTACATGGCTTCTTTTCATTCACATGGGCTCTTAAGCTCTTAGTACCTCACTACCATGTGTCATTTTATTAACCCTTAAAGATTTTACTTTTGTTTCTACAAATAGTCTTAACTTTGGGATCATGGGCTCTAGGATGTCACCATGCATTGTCATCCTACTCACCCACTTGCCTAGGGCTCTGACATCACTCTTGGCTTGCATGGAAATCTCTAAGTTAGCAAGGTAGTGAGATTATTACATATGGTTTCATCCTACTAAACCATTAACATGAAGGATTTATGTAGGTATGAACATCCCTAGGATAGCATATCAATGGGATTATGCCACGTAGCATCATTCTACTAACCTGTTAGCCTGGATCTTTGATGATGTCATAGCCTCTCTAATAAACTTTAAATAAAATTTATTGAGTGTTGAAAGGCATTTCAAATGGGTTTAAGACTATTAGGAGATAAACATATGGCATTGGGAGTCATCCTGTAGAATTGACTAAGTCTTTTAAGGTAGCAAAAAAGTGTCATGTGGCCCTGAGATGATTTTGTGAAATTGGCTAAGTGTTGAAAGTCTTTTTTGAACTAGTTAGAACCTCCAGGTGCTACAGGAAGATGACACATGGATCTAGGAAGCATCAAAACACCTATGGGCATGATATGTGAAAGCAAAGTTAGTGATTTAGTTAAAAAATCAATGGACACATATTTGATGATAATGGCTATGAACATTTTAATTAAAATGACTAAGTTTAAAGCCATAGAAATGACTAAGTATATAATGAATCAATGTACAAACTTAGCCATTTTGTTTAATTTAAAATAAGATTTTGTCCATTTACATAAAAAGTGACTAAGTTAAGAGGCAAAATTTTATAAGAATTTATTCATTTTGAATAGAAAGAAAATAGAAATGGACAAAATCCCTTAGGAAAATGAGAAATAAACTCTACAATAGTTTGATAATCTACACAAACTCAAGGTGAAATAACCTGAAAAGAAGTTATAAAATGTGTTTTAAAACACAAGAAAATAAGTAGACTAAGACTTATGAGATTGATGCAAATTCAAAATTTAAAATTAATGCAGCTTAAGATGTGAATTTCCACGTCGAGTGTTTTAAAATGTAGAGTTAATTTTGTAGGCTTGGCTAACACAATAAATCACATTCACATTTGGTAAAATAGACTCCCAAGAAGGTAAATTCAAATAATCAACCACCAAACTCATTGGAATTATAGGATTATATTCCAAAGTAAAAGAGGGTCTCCATTTTAGACTAAAAATGGGGCATATTATTTTAGATAACAATAAATGACCACTCCTACTTGGAAATACTCCTGAGTATTTTGAGAATCTAGAATCTCTAATTTCATAAGAAAAAACATTAGCTACAATAAATTACTTAGAGAAAATTATAATCCAATAGGCACAAAATTTTATAAGAATAGGTGACATACTAAGCTATAATCTTGTTAACAATATCTATGTGTGTCATCAAGTGATTTATTCCTTTCTTTTACATTCATATGCAATAATTCATATTTTCATAAGGCTAGAACTGCTGAAGGAAAAATATTTTAAAATTTAACTCTGGGGGAAGTGGTTTGGGCATTGATCTACTACTATCTAGGCATTTATATCCCTAATAGAGATACCTATGGTCCCTTACAAAGGCATTGCTCCACTACCAATCATGCCAAAAAGCTTGTGGTGGAGGTTGCCAAGATCACACTTTTAAGGAGAAATTTACATTTTACATTTTAACTGAATTATTTTTGAAGGGAGATTTTTTTATTTCATCCATAGAGGTTTGGGGAAAAAATTAAGGGTAAAAGTAAATCAAAAAATACATGACAACTTATAACAAGCCAAAATTAGAGCAATGCTGCATTTTTCTTCAAATATTTCATTATGTGCATTAAATGGCTTCATATAAGAAAATAACTAATATAAAATTCATAAGTACTATTATGAGTATTGAATCTTAAAATTCACATAAAAATTTCAAGTAAAATTTGCAATGAGGCTCTTTGAGTGCCATTTTTGTTATCTTTACAATAGCCTGCCACTTCATTCCTATGATTAGCAAGGGGACCATAAGGCCAAAAAATAATTGAGACAAAATCGATGAAGAGGAAAAATAGAAAACAAATGAAACAAAACCTAAAATAACAAACAAGGGATAGGAAAGAAAAACATAAACTTAAGGATAAGTTATTTACAAGGGCTCCTAAGACACTTAAGCTTGGAAGTAATGCTTTAGGAATTATCTGCTAAAAAGTAATGGGACATCCTCACCAATAAGACACCTTATATGGAATACATTATCACTCAATATTTCATAAATTTAATAGGGACTAAGCCATAATGTATCAAACTTTTCATGTCATCCCTTTTATTCATGAGCCCTATCCCATGAAAGGACTAAATCTAAGATTCATAAGGCCTTCGTTTTGGCTCTTTTTCCAAACCAATGTTTAACTACCTATTGATGTCTACTAAAGTGCATAAAGTATGCATCTTATTTTTCATCCAATTGAATTAGGTTCAAGAGGTGATCCTGTATTAGATCATCAGTTCGCCATTACTCACTAGTGAACAACAAGGTAGGGATCCTTCAGTTGGTTGGGAAGATAAGATCTTGGTCATATACCAGATGACAAGGAGAGGTCCATAAAGTATATTTTATCTTAGTTCTATTTGACCACAAAGAAAATTTAAGTTTGTCATTCCAATCCCTTGTGTTTCTTTCTAAATTTTTCTTAATTATACTCAACAAATTCTTGTTTATTGATTTAACCAACCCATTTCCCTATGGATAATAATTGGAAGAAACTTAATATCTACCTAATGATAATAATCTCATGCAAGGAATTTTATAGAGGAGAAAACAAAGACATTATCATATACCAGTGTGGTGGGCATACCAAACCTTGTAGCAATATGTTCCTCTAAGAATTGAATGACTATGTCTGTGGTGTAATTCTAGAATAGTTGGGCTTCAACCTAACAAGTATAGTAATCCATTATTAGGATAAATTTTTGGCCAATATAGGAATCGACATTGATGGTCCTTAAAAATTCTAGTCCCTAATTGGCAAAGAGCTGAGCATCAATGACCAATAGTAGTGGCATTATTGGAGTATGTTCATGGGATGTAGTGACTTGGTAGGTGTGGCAATTCCTCACATATAAGTGAGTATCCTTAAAAATATGTAGCCAATAGTAACCTGACCTTAATATTTTATTATCTATAGTACTACCTGAACCATGCCTAGTTCCATATTTCCCATGGAAGTCTCTAAGTACTACAACTGCTTACTCATTATTCAAGCATCTCAAATATATGGCTTCATAGTTTTCCTATAGAGAACACTAGCTTTGATCATTAAATGGATACTTCTCAAACACAGTGCCCTACATTGCTTAGAATTTAGGTGCCTAGGACACTCATTATTCAATTGATATACAATGATATCTATGTACCAATTATCATTTGTGATGTTGTGCACTGAGTACTATTGGTAAATGATTTGGGGATCCACCTCAGTGATGGTTCTATAGAGTACCTATCCTCTAGCGATCTTCATTATTTATAACTCAAGGTTTAACTCTTAGAGTATGGTCTTCAATCTACCATGTCTCTCTCCCAATGATTTTTCATCAGTAGTGCTTTCACATATGGATCAAGTATCATAATAAACACTTTGTTGCACAAAATGTAATGTTTAAACTTATTAATAGCTTTAATCAATGTAAAGGCTTATTTATTGAGTGTAGAGTATCTTAATTTAGCATTCCTAAGTGGGATGTTTGTTAGGTTGTGGAGTTAAAAGCTTCACCAGGATGCGAACAGGAGGAGTTGCTGAAGTGTCAAAGACACCGGCGTTGGTCAGGGGAGAGATAAGAAGCTACCGACATCAGTCAGGATCAGCTGACGTCGGTCATCTCCAGGAAGATAGGGACTGACGTCAGTCACCTGTGTGGTTTTAGAACTATGAGTTCATGAACAGTTTGTTAACGAACTAGTTGTTTGCATGTTAAGAGGCTAATTATAGTCTTGAGTTATGTGTCTAATTATTGTAATTAAGAATGTCTAATTATTGTATGCATGAGATCTATATAATAGACTCATGGGCTGTATTGTAAAAGTGTGCTAGAGAGTAAGAGAGCAAATATTAGCTCCTTCAGAGGGAATAGAGCAAGGTGTGTTCCTCCTAGTTCCAAAGGGGTGCTGAGTGTGTATGATCAGGGAGAGTTGCAGGTTGTGCAAGTTCTACTAGGAGATCCATTGGGGTACTGGTTGAAGAATCATGAGGACTTGGTGAGGCAAGGACAAGGGTTCTTCAAGGTGTAGAGACATCTACATGGTAAGTAAGGTCTGTTGATTTGTAGGTGGCAGCAAGGAAAGGGAGATCTACTTGGAGTACGGTTGTGTACTTGGTGTACTGGCAGCGTTGTTACTGACTGGTGGAGGTGAACAACAACTCTATATTTGAGTTGATTGTTGTGACTGTGATTGAGAGAGTGAACTGTTGGAGGAGAATTACTGGTGAACACTTGAGGTGTGGGAAGCTTTTGAAAGGTGTGGAGAAGAAGTGTGGCATCTTCTTTATTGTATTTTCTTCTGAGATGAGTATTAATACAATTGTGTATTGTCTCTCATATCCTGTGTTGTTTCATATTTTTAGTTACTTATCATTTTGGTTAAATTCCATGTTTAGTTGCTTATACAAGAGGTAATCATATATACTCTTATTGAGGAGTAGGATCCTGACAGTTGGTATCAGAGCCAGGTTACAGGGAGCAGGTTTGTGGTTGATTACAGGTCACTCACAGGGGTTTTAGATTGAGTGGGAGTATAGAAATGGTAGAAGAAAGTAAGCTACGAATGGAGAAACTGAATAACACAAATGGTTAGATTGATGGAAAGAAAGAGTAGGTAAAGGAAGATTGTTTGTTGGTAGAAGATCAACGTGTAGAAGCAGATGTTGCAGGTGTTGTTGCACAGGTTGCTCTAGATAAAGTAGAATCTTGGTCTATAGATTCTATTGCCTCTTTCCATGCAGCCCAAAATAGAGCATCTTTTCATGGGTATGTCTTTGGAGACTTTGGAGAGATTTATTTAGGAGCTGGTGAGCCTTGTCAAATGGTTGGCAAAGGGGAAGTGAAGCTGAAATTGCAAATGGGTAACACACAATTGTTGAAGAAGGTCATGCAGGTTCCAGTCTTAGAGATGAGTCTAATTTCTTCAAGAAAGTTGGGTGATGGGAGATGCATAGTAACTCTCACAGTGGATGCACTTGAATTAGATAATGGTAAGGAAGTAGGTATCCTTTATCTATCTACATATATTATTGATTCACCTTCTGTTGCAGAGATGTGGCTTTGTAGGCTTGGTCACATGTGTAAGAAGGGAATGCATGTTCTTAAGCAAAAGATAGATATCTTTGACAAAATTAAGAACTGGAAAGCCTTGGTGTTCATGGAGGAGATGATAGACAGAGATCAACTAAGGGGACTAAATTATTCTGAGCAGGGCTGTGTTAATTTGAACAGGGTTTTGACCCAAAAGGAGCTCACGGGTAAAAATTCATCACTCACAGGAGAACACAGTTACCGACGTTGGTTAGGAGAAACTGATGTTGAATAGATAGGCACCAACGTCGATCATGTGCAGATCAGCAGAATCAGTGGTGTCAGGCAGTAGGAACTGATGTCAGTCATATAGGAACTGATGTTGGTAGAAGTGACACTGGCGTCGGTTAGGGAATCGATGTCGGCAGATAGGGTCAGTCACAGGGAACTGATGTCAGTCAGGTGCAGATTGGGAGATGGCCAAGATTGGTCATTGGAATGGATTTTGGGTAGACAACAAGCTGTCAAAAAGTTTCAAATGCCCATATGGAGGACTGAAAGGGTAAGTAAGCCTCAAATTCATCATTCACCTTCTTTATTACTTGTTGCTTACTAATGGTCAAGAACCAAGAAGATGTGAAGAAGTAGAGCAGGTAGATCCAGGAAATAGTGGGAGCTTGGCATGGATGAGGAATGTGATTCCTTGAAAAAGAACCAAACAGGTGTTTTTGGGTGGAGTTGCCAGCTAGAAGAAAGCACTGAGAGACGAATGGATGTTCAAGATAAAGAAGAGAGTGGATGGATACGTGAGACGGAAGCCTAGGGTATATGGTCTTGAGGAAGCTGTAGGACAATGGTAAAGGTTTTGACAGGTGGATGACAAAGCAGGGCTTTAGTCAATGTCAGTGTAATCATTGTGTTTGTCTTGCCAGGGTGGATGATGGTCGCAACATTATCTTGTTATTGTATGTGGATGGTATTCTTGGAGTAGGTTCATACATACAGGGAGTTGCTGAGCTAAGGGTAAGGTTAGTTCAGAGGTATGTCATGAAGAATTTGGGAGCAATGAAATTCTTTGGCATAAGAGACATGGAAGATCACAGGTTGATTTGGTCTCCAGTGGGAGCTGATGTGAAGGAGGTGCTGGTGAGGGTCAAGATGTAGGATGTAGAATCGATAAGCACACCAAGGGCTGGACAGTTCAAGCTATGCTTAGAACAATGTTTGAAATCACATAAGGTCTAGTGTAGACCTAAGTTTTCCCAAGCAGTGGGAGTTGTCAGAGAGTTTGGAGCCAATTCAGGGAAGGTGGATTCTCAAGTATCTGAGAGGGACTAGCAGTAGGGATTCATGCTTCGCAGGGTCAAGGTCTTCACTACATGGAGTTGTAGGTTCGGATGTGGTAGGTTACTTAGATGACAGGTGATGCATCATAAGTTGTGTGGTGTGTGGTCTTCAGGATTGATTTTGAAGAGAGATACAAGCCAAGAAATGAATTAGATAAAGGTACAAGTATAGGTACAGGTGCAGCTATTTATCTCCAAGTGGGAGATTGTTAGGTTGTGGAGTTAAAAGCTTCACCAAGATGTGAATAGGAGGAGTTGCTGAAGTGTCAAAGACACCAGCGTCGATCAGGCCAATCGATGTCGATCAGGGGAGAGATAAGAAGCTACCGACATCGGTCAAGATTGGCCGATGTCGGTCATCTCTAGGCAGACAGGGACTGATGTCGGTCGCCTGTGTGGTTCCAAAACTACGAGTTACAGAACAGCTTGTTAACAAACTAGTTGTTTGCATGTTAAGAGGCTAATTATAGTCTTGAGTTGCGTGTCTAATTATTGTAATTAAGAATGTCTAATTATTGTATGCATGAGATCTATATAATAGACTCATGGGCTATATTATAAAAGTGTGCTAGAGAGTAAGAGAGCAAATATTAGCTCCTTCAGAGGGAAGAGAGCAAGGTGTGTTCCTCCTAGTTCCAAAGGGGTGCTGAGTGTGTATGATCAGGGAGAGTTACAGGTTGTGCAAGTTCTACTAGGAGATCCACCGGGGTACTGGTTGAAGAATCATGAGGACTTGGTGAGGCAAGGACAAGGGTTCTTTAGGGTGTAGAGACATCTACATGGTAAGTAAGGTCTGTTGATTTGCAGGTGGTAGCAAGGAAAGGGAGATCTACTTGGAGTACGGTTGTGTACTTGGTGTACTAGCAGCGTTGTTACTGACTGGTGGAGGTGAACAAATCTATATTTGAGTTGATTGTTGTGATCGTGATGAGAGAGTGAATTGTTGGAGGTGAATTACTGGTGAACACTTGAGGTGTGGGAAGCTTCTAAAAGGTGTGGAGAAGAAGTGGCATCTTCTTTATTGTATTTCCTTCTGGATAAGTATTAATACAATTGGGTATTATCTCTCATATTCTATGTTGTTTCATATTTTTGGTTACTTATCATTCTGGTTAAATTTTGTGTTTATTTGCTTATACAAGAGGTAATCATATATACTCTTACTGAGGAGTAGGATCCTAACAATGTTCATGAAGGACACTGGTATTTCATCTCCTAACTCTTTCTTTTATGTTAATAATACTACCATAGAGTTCTCTGATGCAAATGAGTAAAGGTAAAAGGGATGTATATAGTTAGGGTTGATGAACACTATTGTTTTATAAATGTAAGTATTGATTTAGTTGAAATCCATCTTCATATCAACAAACCAATTCACCTTGGTGTCCTTCTTCAACATGCTATTAAGAGGTTTGATTATATCAACAAACCACAAGATAAATTTTCTCATGAAGTTAATCTTGCTGAGGAAAATCTTTAGTTCCTTATTGCTAGGCTGTGGGATTTTCAAGATTGCCTCTACTTTGTTGGGGTCCATGGATATTTCCCTGTTAGAGATAATGTGGCCCAATAATTTATCTTCAGTCACTAAGAATATGATTTTCTTTGGATCAATGAAATCTCATGGTCTCTACACCTTTGTATCACTTTCCTCAGATCTTTTACATGATCTAATATCTTCTTGGAGAAGACTGTAAGGTCATCCATGAAAAAATTATGTATTTACCCATTAAGTCTTTGAAGGCAATATCCATGGATCTCTTAAAGGTGGCACATGTTTTGATCAAGCCAAAAGGCATTGTTTTATAGGCACAGGTGCTCCATTTGGTAGTGAAAGTTGTCTTGATCCTATATTCATAATTGACTACCACTTGGTTATATCCCAGGTACCCATCAAGGACATCATCTGGGCACCATTTACATTTTGTAACACCTCATCCAATGAAGGCAAGGGTTAGTTATCCTTTTCAAAAGGTTTATTGAGGTTATGAAAATCAACACATAGTTTGATCTCCCCAGTCTTTTTCCTCACTGATAACAAGTTTACTACCCATGTAAAATATCTCATCAAGAAGATGATCCTTTTTTCTAGTAGTTTCTACACTACTTTAAAAATTAAGGGTTTTAGTAGTGTATTTACAGGCATATGTCTTTGTCTAAATGGCTTGATTTTAGGCTTGAGGGGGATAGTGTGCGTCATAATGTAAGTGTTGAAGACCTTGAAATATTCATAATTTATGCTATCATTCCCTTGAATTCCTTGAGATTTTGAACAAAATATCACTTATCTTCTATGGTACAAGTGTTTCCCAACAACATATTCTTCATTTCATTTGCACTAGCTAGGTTGCACTGATCATGCAACATACCATAGATTGGGGTGGACTTATTTTCATTTTCATGATAGTCCATGTTGAATAACATTTCAAGTGAGATCATACCTTTGGGTATATTATTGGTTTTTGGTTTCATCATCTCATCCTACTCCAATTCAAAATTTTCTTGACCATCCTTATCAATGATCTGATCTATAAACACTTCAGCATTGGAGATAAATTCTAGTATGTGTTGGTTATCATTAAAGACTTAGAAATTGTTGAAATTATTGGGGACTAAAGGGATAGAGATTAGATATATTTAAAATCTTGTCATTCTTGAATGGGCAATGGGTTTTAAGGTATTCACAGCAGTAGCCAATGCATTTGCTACATAATTTTTCTATCTAGGTAATGTTTGAATGCCAAAGGCATCAAAGTCTTCAACCAAGTTCCAGATTGAGCTATGATATCTATAAAAATGTTTATCATTACAAGATAATTGTCTTATGTCCTATGTGATTACGAATTCAAATTCACCCACTACCTTGATGTTATTCACTTTCTTGCCAAAGGTGAATAATAGACCATGGATCGATGCTTTGTACTCAGCTAGATTATTGGTGTAATTAAACTATAGATGGTAGGAAAATAGATAAGACTTTCCTCTTAGATTGATCAATTCCACCCTGGCATTACATCCATTTTAGACTTTAAACCATCAAATTTCAATATCCACAAATTTGGGACTATAGTTAACACTAGGGTCTTGGGGAGTAGTAGTGTTGCTATAATCAACTCCAAACTATCATACCTATTTGTGCAATGGCTTATAATTACTTAGAAAGAACATAAATTTTCTTTTATCTTGTTAGATTCAATATGCCCTAGGCAACCACATACATGAGCAACATCTAGGAAGGTTACTAACTTAGGTGTGATGGGGAATCAAGAACAAACACACCTGTTCTGAACCCACTTTTTAGGATCTTGCTCCTCAAAAAGAGCATAATATGATTACCAAATACAAGAAATTAAACATGCGGAAATGTCCAGAAGTACAAGTAACTAGAATTCACACATAGCATAGAATATGAGAGACAATACACAAACTTGTATTAATACATGTATAGAAAAGAATACAATAAAGAAGATGCCACTTCTTCTCCCACCTTTCAGAGGCTTCCCACACCTCAAGTGTACAATAATTCTTCTTCAACAGTTCACTCTCCTACCAAAAACGGTCCCAACACACAACTCACACACAGAATTGGTGTTCACCTCTCCAACCAGTCAGTAATAACCCTGCCATTACACCAAGCACTCTAAAGTACTTCAAGTAGATCTCCCATGAACCTGCAACCTGTAATTCAACAGACCATACTTACACATGTAGATCTCCTATGAGCTTACAACAACATGCAACTCAATGATCTTACAATGGAAGGATCTTCCTTGCCTTCCTTTCTAGCTCATAATTACAATACATGCCAATGGGTCTATAAATAGATCCCAGACTTAAACAATAACTTAGACTCTTAATTTACTAATAATAGACATGCAGCTCAAGAATCAAAATAGCCTTTACATGCAAATAATCAATTCAACAAACTAACTGTTCGTGCAACGAACAATTTTGGAACACACAGGCGATCGACGTCGGTCCCTATCTGACTGGTGCTAACCAACGTCGGCTGACTCCCTGCTGATGCCGGTTGCCTTTTGCATTCATCATGACCAACGTCAGTTAAACTACCAACACTGGTAATTCTAGAACTTTAGCATCCTCCTCTTCATTTGCATAGTTGAAACTTTTAGCTCCACAACCTAACAATCTCCCACTTGGAGATAAATAGCTGCAACTATACCTGTACCTGTACATCATCTAGTTTGTTCCCTTAGCTTTGTATCCCTCTTCAAGATCACTATTGAAGACCAACCACCACACATCCTATGGTGTAACCCCTATCATCCAAATCACCTGCCACATCCACATCTACAAACCCATGTAGAAAATAACTTGACCCTGCATAACATGTGCACCTGCTGCTGGTCCCTCTCAAATACTTGAGAATCCACTAAACTACCCTCCAGTGCTTCTTTCCAAAATTGGCTCCTAACTTTCTGACAACTCCCATTACTTGGGAAAACTTAGGTTTAGTACACATGTACTCAACCTCATTATCTGAATCAAGACACTGTTCATAAAACTGTCCAACCATTGGCATGCTAACCGGTCTCACACAATCATCCTGAAACAAAGTCAACCTGTGACCTTCCATGTCCCTAGAACACACTCATGCCAAATAATCTTGCTGCTCCTAGATTCCTCATGACAAACCTTTGAACTAGCTTTACCTTTAGTTCAACAACTCCTTGTATTTGTAACCCTGCTACAAGCACAACATACAGTAATAGGATAATGTAGCTAATATTATCCAACCTGGTAAAGAGAAACACAATGATCAAATCTCCATTGTCCTGCAGCTTATTCAAGACCATATACCCAGGCCTTTCATCTCATGTGTCCATTCCCACTCTTCTTTATCCTAAACATCCATTCATCTCTAAGTGCTTTCTTCCAATTGGAAACTCCACCAAAAAACTCCCATTTGGTTCTCCTCCAAGGAATCACATCCTCATCCATGCTAAGCTCCCATTGTTTCCTAGATTTACCTGCTCTACTTCTTTAACAACTTCCTGGTTCTTTACCATCAGTGAGTAACAAGTAGTGTAAAGAAGGGAAATGATGAATTTGAGGCTTACTTACCCTTTAAGTCCTCTATATGGGTGATTTAGACTCCTTGATAGCTTGCTATCTACCCAAAATCCATCTCAATGACTGATGCCGATCACATCTCAGTCTGCACCCAACTGATGTTGGTTCCATGCGACTACCTCACTGTCGATGTCGGTTCCCCCTGGCCGATGCTAGTGTTTATCTGCCCTGAGTCACCGATGTCAGGCTACACATAGCTGACATTGGTCCCTGTTTGGACACTGATGTTAGTTTTCTAACCGACGTCGGTCTCTGTGTTTTTCTTGTGAGAAATGACTTCTACTTGTGAGCTCTTTTTGGATCAAACCCTTGTCCAAATCACCCTTGCTCTACTCAGAATTCTTCAGCCCCTGTGAATAATACCTATCCATCATCTTCTCCTTGAAAACCAAGGCTTTCCTGTTCTTGTCACTAACATCGGATTCCTCAAGAAACGTCACCTTCTTCTTTTGCTTACAGAAATCTTGATCCATGCCTTTCAAATCTGAAAGCATACCCTTTGAATCAAGAACATGCATCTCCTTCTTATTCATGTGACCAAGCTTATTAAGCCACATCTTCGAATTTACAATTGAAGTAGATAACCTAGAAAGAGAATCAATAATACAAGTGGATAGATAAAGTGTACCTACTTTCTTACCTCTTGCTACAACAAGTGCACCCTTGGTAACCTTCCAAGAGTCTACTGTGCAACCCTCATCACCCAAACTTCTTACAAAAATCAAATTCTACTCTAGAACTGGGACATGCATGACCTCCTTCAACACCCATGTGTTACTTGTCTACAATTTCAGCTTCACTTTCCCTTTGCCAACCATTTGACAAGGCTTTCCATCCCCTAAAAAAATTTCTCCAAAGTCTCCCTGAACATACTCATGAAAAAATTCCCTATTTGGGGATGCATGAAAAGAGGCACCAGAATCTAAAACCCAAGATTCTACTTTATCCAAAGAACATATCAGAGCATCCTATGCAATGAACTCTACAACATCTGCTTCTCCTTCATGTCCTTCATGCTGATCTTCAACCGACCTACAATCTCTCTTTAAGTGCCTTTGCTTTCCACATTTCCAGCAGGTTATTCTGCCATACCTGGACTTGGATCTCCTTGATCTCCCATGCTCTATCTTCTCTCTTTGCCTTCCCCTGCCTTCAACACTCAAAGCATTTCCTGATGATTCACTTGTGATTTTCCTACGTATATCTTCATTCAAGATTACACTCACAACATCATCCACTTTTAAGATTTTTGAAGCAGATGCAGTATTACTAACTGCCATTACCAAATTCTCCCAACTTTTAGGTAATGAACACAAGATTAAGAGAGCCTTAATTTCATCATCAAAAACAATATTGACTAAATTTAACTAGTTTACCAAACCATGGAAATCACTAAGATGACTATGAACAGATCCACCTTCCAACATTTGCAAATTAAATAATTGCTTCATAAGAAATACCTTATTTGAAGCTGAGGGCTTTTCATATAAATTTGCCAAAGATTCCATCAACTCTACCATTGTCTTTGCCTATGATAAGTTGGAAATCATAGACGATGCAAGACTCAACCTTATAGATCCCAGAGCCTTCCGATCAAGAAGCTCCCATTCTTCATCCTTCATATTCTAGGGCTTGCAATCAACCCCACCCAATGATAAGTACAAATCTTTTTGATACAAATAATCTTCAATCTGCATCCTCCATATTTGATAGTTCTTGCCATTAAACTTTTCCATTCTTAGCTTACTGTCTTTGCCATTGCTCTACTCCCACTCAAACATAAACCCCTGTGAGTAACTTGTAATCAACACACACTAACCAGATCTGATACAATTTTTTAGTATCCCAACCAAAAGCTCTGATACCAGTTGATGGGGAATCAAGAACAAACACACCTATTCTGATCCCACTTGTTAGGATCTTGCTCCTCAGAAAGAACACAATATGATTACCAAATACAAGAAATTAAACATGCAAAAATATCCAAAAGTACAAGTAACTAGAATTCACACATAGCACATAAAAAATACAATAAAGAAGATGCCACTTCTTCTCCCACCTTTCAGAGGCTTCCCACACCTCAAGTGTACAGTAATTCTTCTTCAACATTTCACTCTTCTACCAAAAATGGTCCCAACACACAACTCACACATAGAATTGGTGTTCACCTCTCCAACCAGTCAGTAATAACCCTGCCAGTACACCAAGCACTCTAAAGTACTTCAAGTAGATCTCCCATGAACCTGCAACATGCAATTCAATAGACCATACTTACACATGTAGATCTCCTATGAGCTTGCAACAACATGCAACTCAATGATCTTAAAATGGAAGGATCTTCCTTGCCTTCCTTTCTAGCTCATAATTACAATACATGCCAATGGGTCTATAAATAGATCCCAGACTTAAACAATAACTTAGACTCTTAATTTACTAATAATAGACACGCAGCTTAAGACTCGAAATAGCCTTTACATGCAAATAATCAGTTCAACAAACTAACTGTTCGTGCAATGAATAGTTTTGGAACACACAGGCGACTGACGTCAGTCCCTATTTGACTAGTGTTGATCGATGTTGGCTGACTCCCTGCTAATGCCGGTTGCCTTCTGCATTCATCATGATCGACGTTGGTTAAACTGCCGATGCCGATACTTCTGGAACTTTAGCATCCTCCTCTTCGTCTACATAGTTGAAGCTTTTAGCTCCACAACCTAACAAGGTGCTTCATAAATGTCTTCTTCATCTAGTAGATCTAATTTTTCCACCTCTCAAGTTTGATGCACACTAAGCATGTTAATAAGGAGGGAATTATGCTTCTATTCTTATTCTTTATTAAAAATGTACACTCCCAATTAATATTCTTGATGGAGGATCCCATTTGTTATGTTGATCTTAGTGACCATATGGACCACCTTGGGTTACCATTACATTTTTATCTGGTTGGGAAAACCACACTAAGGTAGCCACATATGGCTGAAATTATTGGTTACGTAGCCATTTAGAGTCTTGGACAAATATTGACTCAATAAGATGCTATAAGAATCTAAAATATCCACCACTTGGATATCAATGTATTTTTGAATCCTTGGATCAGAAGCTAATTACATTTGAATATTATTCAACTCTCCAACTACCTTTACCTCTATTTTGTCTAGTTGGATAACCTTTCAATTTGACTTCACATGTGTTAAGCCTAGCTATTGGTAGATGGCATAAGGCATGACATTCCCTTAAGCACATGAATCAACCAAACAATTATGTAAGTTTTTTCCAAATATCCTAACTGTTAAGAGGAAAAGGGGAGTCTCAATCTTCTCCTTATAAAGAGAAACATGTGCCTTAGAAAAATTAGTAGGTTATTTACCTTTCTTACCAGTTAACTCTTTCAAAATAAATTCCATCTGATTAGAAATTTGAAGCAACTCAAACATAGTTATATTGGCCTTAGTATTCTTAATATCTTCTATGATATCATAATTGAGTTTAGACTTCTCTAGTTGCTTATTATTTGGGGCATACATAGTATGATTTATGGGTAGATAAGAGGTAGGAGGTCATTTGGTTGGAGGGGGATTATTACCTGAATTCAAATCAAGTGGAACCTAAGTGTTATTTGGTGGAGTATAGGTGGTCAATAGACTAGGCAACTTACTCTTGAGTTAGTAATTGTTCCCTCTCTAGAACTATCTAAAAGCATGGACTTCTTCTAGATTATCTTCTACTCATTTTCATCTTCAAAGGAAAATTCATAAGTGTCTAACACAAAGGTCATGTTCAATTTCACTATTTCTAGGTTTTGGTTATCTTTGAGATTAGGAATAATCTCCATATTATCCACCTCCTTCTAGAATATGTTTGAAGTAGCTAAGAATTATGCATAGTTGGTTTTCGAATGAAATTCATAAAATGGGAAGCATTATTATTTTTATTGCCACTATCAAGAAGACTAGGCACATTCTTATTATTAGGCCTATAATTCTACTACCGATTGGATCTTTGGAAATTAAAATTCTTACCGAGATTGATTACTATTATTTTGATTGGAATTTTGGGGTCCTTACCTACACAAGTTGGTTATATCATTAGAGAGTTTTTTAAACAATTATTTCTATGCTAGTACTAGATTGGCGAGCTAATTGAGGTTGTGAGCTAGCTGTGGGTGCTTGAGTGTGAGTATTACTAGTAGGGTTTTATGGAATTAAATAGGTTGAAGGGCCTACTAGGCACTTCTATATGAAACATACCCATTAGTATATGGAGCAACAAATTTTTTTATTATAGGTCATTGGGAGTAACTACTGGTTGTTCACCTGGGGGAATGCATGGTTAAGAGGCATGAAAGGTAGACCACTTACATACAGGGCTCCTGGGATAGGATTCATCAATGGAGTGTGTTGTGGTAGGGCTTGATTGATAATTGGTATTTAGTTGTATGAACTTGGTTGACCTAATGAAGGCAAAGGACATAGTTCATAACCTTGTGGCACCATCTATAACTCAATGCTGATAGCTTCATTATAGGCCAATGATAATGATGCCAACATAGCTGGGGTTCTTCTAAGGAATATAGATCTCATTGAATCTAGATTCCTAAGGTAGCTTTATATGGTAACTACTTTGGCTTGAATATAGGGGTCCTTCAAATGTTGATACAACTTATGAAAATAAGCATTGAACATACTCATGGGTCCATTGTGTTCCCTTTTGGTAGCTATAAATGAATGATATAATATTAGATGGTTAATAGGGATTCTAAAGTAGTTTACAAATATAGTTTCTAGCTCAAGCCATGTAGTGATAGACCTAGTGGGTAACTTAAGGTATCGAGCATATGCTAATTCCCCCAAAGAGTAGGGGAAAAGTGTATAAGAAACATCCTCATGTTGGACTTTGGGCTCTAATTAAGGCATCCTTGAAGGCTTGGATGTGTTCCTCAATTATTTAGACACCTCATACTATGAACCTAGGCTAGAACTTGTCAAAATATTTGGGCAAATCATGAGCTACACCTGGGACATTCAAATGATAGTAGCCTCCTTGTCTAAGCCAATCCATTTTGTCCATTGGTAAAGCCTAGGGGATTATAAATGGTTTAACAAAGGGGGTAGATGTAGCTATGGTGAGTTACCATATGATTAGATGGGTTTAAATTTTGCTTTCCATTTGTTAGATCTTGGTTTTATTACTATATTTTTAGGGAATTTTAAGACTTCCAAATTATCCCCAATAGGCTTTGATCAATTGGTGATCCTTCTATTTTTCAACTTAATTTAAGGTTGGGCTTAGTGGGATAGAAGGGTTCTAAAGTATCTTTACACAAGATTTTAACTAATGAATTCAAATCATGGTTAGTATGGACCTATTTCTAGAGCTAAAACATGTTGATGCATATTTTTACACACAACCAGAAATTAGTTAGGGGTTATTAATCCCTCCCTCTCCTGAAAGGAAACTCATGTGAATAAGTCTCCCTAAGGTCTTGGTTACTAGGACTTGGTACACAAGGTAACCCTATCAACTGATGCACACTATTATATGTCAAGGGTCTTGGTATTAATTTGAATCAAAATAATTAACTCTAACTAATATATTCAACAAAGGTCATGCCTCCAATATTTGATTCCCTTCACTAGGTAACTCCTCTCATTAGTTTATCATGTCCAAGAATGAAATAATACAACAATAATGATACAATTTTGAGGTAATTTGTATAAAAGCAATCAAGATAAGTAATTAGACTTAGATTATATATTCCTAAGATTAAACTGATCATAGATAAATAAATAAATATTAGAGTTAAATAAAAAAATGCTTGCTATAGACACCAGTGAAATTGAAGTTATCTGATCAAATGAATTCCCATTTAAACTAATATTCAATTGAGCCAAACTTAACACATCTTCAACTGAAGATGGTGCCATAGTCTGGGGGGAGAGAGAGAGAGAGAGAGAGAGAGAGAGAGAGAGAGAGAGAGAGAGAGAGAGAGAGAGAGAGAGAGAGAGAGAGAGAGAGAGAGAGAGAGAAACTATAATAAAGTAGGGCACTACTACCATAACAATGCATAGATAATGTACACACAAACTTAATAGTAATCTATTATCAAAATTTTACTTTTGATTAAACAATATACTAAAATTCATACAATATTTAGACTCATAAAATAATTATGTAAATAACAAGATAAAATAAGAGAAGGGAAGAGATTATTTTAGAAAAGAAGAAAAAGAGTTTGGTTCTATATGTCTCCTTTCAAAATCCACAAATAACCATGCCTTATCATGGTACAAAATTTGTTCTTAAATAGGCACATACGCCTATGAAGTTCAAATGTAAACTCAAATGTAAATTCAAACTCAAATTCACTTCCATGAGTTAGTTGCAAGAATATTCAATGTGGCTAGCCCACTTGAGGCTCATTGGGAATGAGCCCCATTAAATTGAATCATGAGGATAGCTATAAATGCGCTAGACTAAATCAAGAACAAATGCCCACAAGGTATTCAGTTAAGATTGCATTGAGAAAATTAGTTTCAAATGTTTTGTGCAGTTAGGATCATGCCTCTCTAAGGCATATATTTTGTATTTTATGCTCCTTGTTTCATCTTGATTTGAATTTCAAGTTGATTATTCATGCCCCATTCATAATTCAATTGGGAAATGATCTAATTCTATGAATCAAATTGGATGTGTGTGTGAATCCTAGCTTTTGACAGTTTTAATGGCTAGATGGGCCATCTAATTTAATATAGTACCTTGTTGGCCATGTAGCTAGTGTGTATTTCATTATAATGGGTTTCCTTTCATATGGATCTCTCAGGTTATCTCTAGTTTTCCCTTGTTGCACACTTAGCTTCTACTTTTGTGGCCCCTAGTTGACACTTAGAAGCTCGTTGGTTTCCCCAAGATTCATCCTTATTTGTTTACTTTCATCCTCTTCCTAGATATATGGCTTCTTTTCATTTACCTAGGCTCTTAATCTCTCAATCCTTAGATACTATATGCCACTTTCTTGGCCCTCCAAGTTTTTACCTTTATCACAACAAAGAGTCTTGCCTTTGAGATCATAGGCTCTAGTATGTCACCATATGGTATCATCTTTCTCAATTTCTTGCTTGGGGCTTTGACATCAATCCTAGCATGCACAGAAATATTTAGGTTACTAGATCAATGAGATTATACCATGTGGAAACATCCTTCTAACCTGATATCCTAGAGGCTTTGCATAAGTATGGACATCCCCAAGATAGTGAAGCAATGGGATTATGCCATGTGGCATCATCCCACTAACTCACTATCTTAGAGCTTTGACAAAGTCATTGTCTCTATGGGAAAAATTGAATAAAATTAACTAAGTGTCAAAAGGCATTTCAAATGGGACCGAGATCACTGGGATATTGACACATGGTATTGGGAGTCATCTTGTAGAATTGACTAAGTTATTTGAAGCAACAAAAAAGTGACACATGGCCTCAAGATGTTTTTGTGAAATTAGATAATTTTCAAAATTCCTTTTTGAACTTATTGGAACCTCTAGGTACTATAATAAGATGACACGTGGCTCAAGGAATCATCAAAACACATGTGAGCATAATATGTGAAAACACAGTTAGTGATTTAGTTTAAAAAATAATGACCACATATTTTAAAATAATGGTTATGTACATTTGAATTAAAATGACTAAGTCCAAAGTTGGAAAAATGACTAATGACTAAGTATAGAATGAATAAATGCACAAATTTAGCCATTTTGTTTGATTTAAAAGAAAATATTGTCCATTTACATGAAAAATTACTAAGTTAAGAGTCAAAATGTTATATGCATTTAGTCATTCAAAACTAAAATAAAATGAGCAATAAAATCTACAACATTTAGATAATTTTCACAAACCCAAGGTGAAATAGCCTAAAAAGAAACTATAAAATGTGTTTTAAAACACAAATAAACAAGTAGACTAAGACTTATGAGATTGATGTAAATTTAAATTTTAAAATTGAAGTAGCCTTAGATCTAAATTTCTATGCTTAGTGTTTTAAAATGCAAAGTTAATTTTATAGGCTTGGCTAGAACAATGAAGAAAATTCACATTTAAATCTTCACATCTTGTAGAATGGAATCCCAAGAAGGTTGATTCAAATAAGCAACCACCAAACTCTTGGGAAGTATAGGGTCAAACTCAGAAGCAAAAGAGGGTCCCTATTTTTAGATTGAAAATGGGAAATGTTGTGTTAGACAATAATAAAACCTTATATGTGATTGTGAGAGATAGAAACCTCCCAAAATGGGGGATTTATAATGGAATGAGTTGACCCCAATCACCCTTACCTAGTGATCAACCACTACCTATGTATTCAATAATCCAAGGAGGGAAATCAAGCCTAACTAATTCTTTCACATAGTTTGATTGTGCTATTATGATCCTTCACTATATGAATGCAACTAATGATTGGATTTGGTACCTTATAATGCTTACTTTGACCTAGATTTTGAGTGTTTCAAACTTGGCTTGTGACTTCTGCTAGTGAATACTATACAAATTGGGAAGATTAGGATAAACTTAATCAATTTATAATAATGTATAGATGAATACCAAATAGATACCAAATGGATTTGAAATTAAGCCTTGATTTTTTTTATATGGATCCTTTTGAATAATTCCTCGTGCCACCAACGTGTTAGGATTATGGTCTTGACATGAGAATGGGTTTAATTTTAGGAAATAGTCATTGTTGGGAGTGCAATGGTTATAACTAACCAAGTCATTATAGACTAACGATAATGACTGTACTATCAGATCAAACCCATGTATAGGTGGAATACTTTAATAGTCTAAAGATGTTTGTAGATGATATTTAGTAGGTTTGAAATAGATAGTGAGGTCCTTATAGGTGTATGATAATAAAATAAAAGGGTTGACTCAGAAGATAGCATGTAAGTGTGAGATGATGGTTAATTAGGACATTATTTGGGTGTTTAATTCACATGTGGTAAATGTGTGTCAAGCTTGTCATTGTCAAGTACTGAAGACTAGATTTTGGTATATATAAATGCTCCACTTTTGTTCTAGTAATGAAATTGCTAGAGTAAAAGGATAAAGTATACATTATTGTGTACAATACACTTTTATTTTTTGGGAGATAACTCTAAATGTGTAGCTCACTACATAAAAAGGTACAATGATAATGAAGTAGTCAATGCCCATATGTGAAATATAAAATCTAAAAATTGAAAGAGTAAGGGTTAGAGTACACCTATTTATTGGTGAAAACCATGTTGCCTTCACAAATTATTGGAGATGATGTTTCCTCATTGAAACATTAGAGAATTTAGTGTGATCATGCCTCAAATTTGTGTAATTACATAGGATATTGAATTGGGAAGGCAATATGCCTCAAACCTTATGAATATGGATAAAATTACACATTTTATTAACCCAAATAAATATGTAATATAAATATAGAGATAACCATGTGTCTAGGTTCAACTCCAAAAGAAAACACTACATAGGTGAATGAGATAACTGATAAGGAAGTGTTATATCATAAATGAATCAACCATTACATATGGCCTATAGATTCAAAGGTAATTTTCCACTCTATTTTAATCAAGTTTGATCCATGAAAAAAACAACAAAACATGATCACACGAGAACAAACAATGTTCATGCTCCCATCATGTATGCAAGTTTTGATAAATTAGGAGTAGGATGATAACCATTTACCATTCAACTATAACTATATTAAATATGTGCATGAATTGATATCATACCCCCAAAACCTATATGTTGAATTTGAGAATATGTATCTGATATGTAATGTGAATGTATAGCTAAAAGTTTCTACATGTAAATTATTGTGTACATTCCCATGCATATGCACCCAAGTCTGTAAGATTATATTATCAAGTCTCTATAAAGTGAATGCATATGCATAAAATATGTACATATACTCTATATCAATGTGCTAAAATCTATCATGTATCTAAAATAGTCTAATATTAGAACCCTTTAAATCACTAAAATTTATAAAACTTGTATTGTGATTTGATTTTATTTTCATGGATGCTTATGTATCCAAGAAAATCCCACTATAATACCCCACCTTTGAGATGGGGATGTATCTTATAAGTCAATCATCTCAAAATAATAATGAACTATATTATATAATGTATAAATATATCGTCATGTAATCTCATTTGACCATGTGGAGAGTATGTCATCATAGTAATGCATATATTAATCAAGATATGCATGTAACACATGAAATGTAGGGCATGTATCGATAAATGTATTAGTGAAGCATGAAACATGAGTAAATTTGAATAATATGACATAATAATAGTTCATTAAATATATCATGGCACCCATCAATGTCAATAAACTCAATAAACAAAACAATCTTAACAAGCTTAACTATTAGTTTTGATGCATAGGCCAAAGGGACACATACAAGGTTCATAAATATATCACGATAGGATAAATTCCACATGCATGATGACATTAAAATATTGAAAACAAGGGACATAAATGGATGTTATAACAAGCAAGCCTAGTGACCACACACAATAATCACACACAAAGTAATCTATCTTATATGAAAGTATCAACATTAATGGAGTGTAGGACAAGTAACTAATCTAAACCATCTATTTGTAACAATGTAATATCATAGTAAATGGAATATCATATGTAAAAATATAAAAAAATGAGTAAATAAAAAGGCACAAGTAAGTAATATAGGTTGGTCAACATAATATAGCTTGTAATAGTGAAACTTCTGGGATAAGATGTCCCCAATGTGACCACTAAGTAAAGGGAAAACAAACATCTGTATGTCCATGTGTACCTTGTATGTCGTGCATAACACTCAGATACTATGAAATTATTGTGTGTATGTAAATTATATTCTATCTACCAAACATGTGATAAATAATAAATGTTAAAATGCAAATTAGCCATCATGTCATGCTCATGTCTAGATTTTTAAATTTTTGAATATTTGAATGTTTCAATTTTTTTTTAATTATTTTTTAAATATTTGAAAATGTGGGGAAAGTGAGTCTAATTGGAAATTGTTTAAAAAAGAGAATATTGGGAGGGATTTGAATAATCTAATCTATAACATGCATCAATGCATATTGTGCAATAATTATGATAGCATGCATGTGTGTAAAAAGTGAAAGTAAGTAGCCAATGAGATGTAGAAGGATTGGTGAAGTGGTTTGGTTGTGCCCATCCCCACCCAAGTTTGAATCTCATAGGGAATTTATAGGTCATATGTGGCTATTTAATTAATGGTTTCAATGAGATCAAAGTATCAATGGTTTTATAGTTCTCTCAGGGACTAGGCCCCCGATTTGTGCCCCATAACTGGTTATAGCTCTAGTCAAAAGCTAACCACCAATCTTAAAAAAAAGTGAAAGTAAAAACTATTCCCCCATTGTATTTATGTATCATAAAAATGTATCTCAATATATTATATGAAGACAAGGACCTACATGCCCCCTATAAGCAAGAATCAATGTATCCATGTGATATGAAAATGTAGATGTATATGATCATGTAAATTCAATGGAAGCCATAAAGGATATGGACTAGAATAATGGTAGGATAAGTGTCATGGATGTTCAGATCAGGTTAACAATTGAGGAGCAAGGGATAAGTGAAAATAAAGCCAAGGGATAAAATAATGCAATATCATATGAACACATGTATTTTAAAATACAAGATTAAGAGAAGTATTCAATCAATAAGTTATGTAAAATAGATTATGTTCCAACTAACTAGATTTAACCAAGGATCAACTGTACACAAAAAAATTTCATTTAGGTGATGCTCATATGTATGACTTATGTCACCAAGTGCAGTGACATATGTATCATCTACTAAACCTACTATTGTATCATCATTTACAATGTTAATAACTCAATTGTCATCATCTTTGTCATATACATCACTATTGTACCAAACTTATTAATTATCAGAATGATCAATGTAGGAGAGAAGGAATTAGTTATGATTTTATTATTCTTATTGTAATCATATCCTTTTTAACCTTTCTCATTCCATTCGTTCATTTTGTACCTTTTATTTTTCCATTTTTTTCCTTTTGTAACCTTTCTTGTTCCATTTGTTCCTTTTGTAATCTTTCTTGCTTTAATTTTTCCTTTTGTAAGCTTTCTTGCTCTATCTATTCCTTTTGTACCTTTTTTTGTCTCTTTTTTAACCTTTATTATTTTATTTTTTCCTTTTATAATTGTTCCTTTGATGTTGTATCTTTTACTATATTAAGTTGCTTGATTATGCAAGGCATATCCAAATATGGTGGTGTTTAAATGGATGTCTCTAATGTGAAATCACCATTATCAATTATTTTATGTGTGATGTGCTTCAAAACTCAACATTGTTATGTATGATGTCCCACAAGTCTATGATAAGTATAATAGTGTTTTGATTGTCATGAAGGACACCCAAGGGGCCACATCTCTTCAATATTTTCTCTTGAAATATTATTAATATTGGGTGAACTTGTTGACCCATTTTTCATAGATGTATATTGTTTTTTAATCCATACTAGAAGACCTTTGAGGCATAAACTTCTATAATGGAGAGGTAAAGGTGCAATTGACACTAACATGCTTGTGATTATGTGTATATGTAATATTTTTTTCAAGTGATGTGATCCTTAATCTAAAATACTGATTTTTATTTTGCAATTCCTCTATGAACGCTCTCATAGTGACTATTTGAGCTCCTATATGAACATTCTCATAGTGACTATTTGAGCTTGAATAGATTCACAAACACAAGTATTAGGTATTTCTAATTGAATCTACATACAAAGACCATTGAGAGTGTTTGTAGAAGGTGGATGGGGATAAGGAAGAACATTCATATGAACTCTATTTTGCACCATAGTAGGGGCCACCTTAATTTTTGGGATAGTGACAACATGAAACTTTATAAAGGGAAAGTAGCTGAGGAAAGGTGGAATCAAGAATAAAATAATCCATAGCAGGCAATAAAAAACCAACCATTCAAAATAAAGAGGTTTTTGATAAAATTAGTAAATAAAATAAACACAAATTAATTTGAAAATAGGTACACCATCCATCTTCTAGGTCGAATTTACTAAAATTCGTAAATTTCAAAATTTGAAAAATATGTACATTCTTTTGGTAAAAAAATAGGTTTTTTGTCCACTCAATACAACTTAGAAAAAAATCAAACCATTTGAAACATAGGGCCATTTTGATCAAAGTATCAACTAATCAAGGAATAAACCTAATAGAAGAACACCCTAATAGGAGAATGTGTGGGAAAGCCTTAGAGTAAAAGATATATATTTTTTAATTTACACATAGGGGAGCTGAAAATTAGAAATCAAGTTTGAAAATTAAACTTTAAGGCTGAAATATGAAACTATAAGGGGATAACTAGGGTTTGCCTTGGTTTGATATGCATACAAGTTCAATATATTTTAACCTAATTTGGATTAATGGGTGAGATTAATCTAATTAAGATAGAACTTCAAAATAGAATTTAGATTAATTGATATGGCATTCAAGCATATAATCTAAATATAAATGATTCACAATTGATCCTTATAATTTAATTAAGGCATATGTTAAATATGGAAAGTATTAAAGATATTATGATACTTAGATTTTTTGGTTGATTGTCTAACTGTGATTATATTCTAGAATTGGAAAATAGGGATAAGCATGCATTTGGTTCATTCAATTCAGGGACTAATCAATTACCTATGCTGGGTTGGTTTTACAAGATCAAATTAGTATTGTAGGTCAATACTAATTTACTAGTTGAAATTGACCTATGTATAAATAAGACACAATTATTGAATAGTCACCTAAGACTATCTTTCCTTGCTCTATGTTTTTGATCTTGAACCTTGACAACACTTTCAAATCCAAAAGTCAACCTCCTTTCCCTTGATGTTCTTGTAAGGGATAGAAACCTAAAAAAATGTGGGAAGTATAATGAGCTAAGCTAACCCATAATAACCCCCACTAGGTGATTGATAATTTCCTACGTATCTAATACTCCAAGGAGGGAAATCAAGCCACATGTAGTTCTCCCACCTAGTTTGAATTTGAGATTATGCTCCTTTGTTATATGAATGCAACTAATGATTGGATTTAGTACTTGAAAATGATTGTTTTGACCTGGATTTTGAGTGCTTTTGACTTAGTTTGTTACTACTCCTAGTGAATTGTATGTGAATTGGGAATAACATGGAATAATTTCTTAATGTGAAATAACATATATATGAGTTCCAAATAGATACCATATAGATTTTAAATGAAGCCTTGATTTGTTTATATATGGATCCTTTTGAATAATTCCTCATGCCATTGATATAATAGGATTATAGGCCAACCATAAGGGTGGGTTTGAATTTATAAAAGAGTCATTACTAGGATTGGGATGGTTTTGACAAACTAGGTTATTATCAACTAGTGATAATGACCATATTGTCAGAACTGATCTGTGTACAGGTGGATTACTCTAAAAGTCTAAGAATATTTGTGTAGGATATTTATCAAGTTTTAAAAAAATAATGGGGTTATTTTAGGTGCATGTAAACACAACGAAAGGGTTAAATCATAAAATATCATGAAATTATGAGAGGATGAAAAATTAGGTCATTTATTGGGTTCTTAAGTCATGCATGATAAATGTGTGCCAAGCTTGTAATCATCAAGTACTAAAGACAATATTTTAGTATCTATAAATACAAATAGAAGATCATATTCTTCTAGTTTACAATATAAAAAGATCAATCTATCCAGGATGTTCATACAAATTAACCACTAGTCATTCAAGTTATTAAATAAGGTGAACATAGAAAATGCATTGTTATAGATTACAAGGCACAATGCAATGCACAAACAATTAAGTTTACTAAGGAATTTGAGTACAATTAAAAAGATTTACAATATATGAAGATGAAATAAGGCATGTTACTATACCAATTTTTATTTGGCATGATGCATTATTATATGTGAAGCCTACTATTAAAAAATTCAAGGCAATATTAAGACAATCATGGTTATGACAAATGGAAGAAAAATTGGATAAGGTTAATATGTCTATCCCATTTAATTTTCAAGGTGGCTTGATTACATATCATAAAGATAAAACTATAGACATTATTTTTGAATTATATGACACCTCAATCCTATACACTTGATAAATACATATCATGGATGTACCTTAATCTCTAGACCTTTTCCATTGCCGAAAGGCTCGCATACAGTATCTCTCTATGCTTATTACTTATCTCTTAGTCCAACCAATGTTATTATAATGACTTAGACCTTATATCATGCATAGAATGTTATAAACCTACTTATCATCTATCTTTACAAGTTCTAGACATGTGCCTATTTTCCAACTACGTAAACACTTACACCCTAGACAAATACCTATATCGATGTAAGTGTCCATATCCAATGAAAGTGTTTAATGCCCTAAACTCATCCATGTTACAAATGAAAAATATTCCTATGGTCAGCCTCATTGATTTAATGTGATATTCTTTAAATAGATTGGTATAAATATAGGATCAATCCTCATTCATTCCTCACTTAGCACAAACCAAATAACTCACAAGGTAGCTTACAAAAGGAAGTAAATCAAGCACTCAAGTGAGCAAAGCTTCCCTAGTTTTTCCTATTTCCATATCAGTCATAGGGATAACACATTTATAAGTCTGAATTACTAAAGGAGCATCTCATGAGGCACATTTTTTGAGTTACAAGCTAGGTCACTTTATGTACTTGATTATAACATGTTACATCCTTATACACACACAAGCCAATATGTAGGGTAAAACTACATAAGTTTGAGGCACTCTTCAGAGTATTATCTATGTAGGCAACACTCATTGATATAGGGGTATTTGGGGTATCTCAACATCATGTGCATAGTAACCTATTTTTCCCAAATCCATTATAAAGATGAAGAACTTGGATTTTGATAGTTGAAAAAGGAGTGATAGTCCATGACCTAGATCTAAAATCACTAGAATAAAGGTGACATAGGACTTAGAATCAAGGCAACCATCCCAAGTTGATGCAAGTGTTTGTAGCTATAAAGGTACAATTTCTAGAATCATGTGATCGATCCATAATTTTAGATCTAGTCTACTTTCTTCCTGTTCTAGATCTAGATATGTATTAACATTAGAACCAACTAAGTATCTTATTTTCATTATTATTTAAATATATAACATAGTTGTACTTCCTATTTTTTAGTATATCTTAGCATAATAAATTTAGTATATGTTTATCTAAGTTTGTAATTAATTAGCTTGATTTAGAGATAGTCAACCATCCTTGTGCCCTAGGCTATTTCTACCCATTTTAACTCTAGATTACCAATATATATTTTAGGGTTAGAAATTTGGTGAACCCAACCCTTGAGCACCATTGTTGAATAATAATTCTATTTTATATGTTTTTCACCTACTTCATCCTAATCCTAGTGTTCTTTATCTTTCTCATCATGGATGAAATTGATTACTTTGATGATTACAATTATGAAACTTTCCAACTTTCTATCAAGGAAGGGATAAAAATTGATTACTCTTGTATTATTCCAAGTGCTAAATCATATAATCTCAAATCTTTAAATGGAGGTAGATACCATCCCTATAATTAGGTATATGCTCTCGTTGTTTCAAAAAATGAGCTGATTCATCTTAAGGAAGATAAACAAAGTTTTAACTTTAGATTTTAAACCAAAATGGGTCTCGCATGGTGAAGTTGTTCCTTTATTTAATTGTGACAGTTTTTTCCAACTCCATTAGGATATCATAGAGGATTTATAAACTAGTCATAAGGGGGATATTCCTTTAAGTAAATTTATTCAAACCCATATAAATCCAACTTTACCAAATAATATCCCCCTTATCAAGGATGATGATTCTCTTTTCCCTTCATTTGACATTGATTTTTTTTTAAAAGGTTAACCAAGACATCATGGCATCCTTACCAAGTAATATTAAGTGATGTAGGAACATCCAAGGTCTTAATAAATCTTGCATCACCAAAAATAAAGTGGGATTATTTCTAGATATATTTTTTCATTTTGGTTTTGGTGTGTTTCCTTTGGAAGAAGTCTTCTCAATTTTCATGACAATTTGTTTGTGTACTCGACATGTTCATACTGGTGATATCATCATTGTACTTTAGAAGTAATCTTGTAACATCAGTTACCTTGGGGTTCATGCAAGCTTAATGCTTCATATTTATAAGTTGGTGAGTTATTAGTTTCATTTGGGCTTTATTTTCCTAAATTTATTTTGTGAATTCACTTATTCATTGCCAATCATGTTCATATTCATTTTTATGATTGGGTCAAATAGAAATTCAAAGGAGTTTTCTTGTGTTGACTCTGACTTATTTTATGATTGAATATTAACTAGATCAAAAGTCTACATAGTACTATAGGTACTCATTATAATGCTTGAAGAATCCCACTTGTGCTAACTGGGATTTAACTTTTGATTGGGTCCTCGATGAAACTATTTATGGTTTATATTGTTCACCCAAGTCTTAAACCCATCTACATTTATGTGGAAGTTACATGATTTATAAAGTGTTGATCAACCTTTAAAGTCTTAGGTTGGAAAGACATGTTTTTTCTAATAGTATCTATAGTAACTAGGAACAAAGACATAAATAGGTCTTGAATGATTATAACATATGCATTCTATGATATCTAGAGTCATTAAGCCTGATAGTATCTAAATGAGTTTCAAATGGTTTTACCTGTGGAAACCTAAACATGGTCTTGGAGCATTCAAAGGTTTTGTTCACAATTCTAAGCAAGGTTTAAAGCTCGATAAGATCCTTGATCACTTTAATATTATAAAACAAGTATTTATTCAAGTGTTAAGTGGAGATGCATCCTTGATTGGGCCTAAGGACATTTCATAAAGTTTTCAAATGCTTAAAGCTTGACTTTGTATTCCAGTGAAAAATATGTCCATGAAGCCTGATAGGGTTGGTAAAAGGGTAAATGCATTCATTTTTCTTTATTTTACATAGCCAAATGCCCAATTACCATGACATGTAGGTGAAAATATGAGTTGTGATTTCCTTTTAGAACCATTAGCTTCTGATGATTATTGAAGGAAATAAAACATTAGATGAAGTTGTAGAGATGCTGGGAGAAGGCTAAGGTCATTGAAATATGCCCATATGATGAGGAAAACATTCTATTGGAGGGGTTAGCTAGAAAAAAAGATTAAGATTAGAATTTAATTTATATTTCCTTAGTTTGAGTAGTGATTAAGAGGCTTATAATTTATGGGTAGAAGTATGTATATGTCTATTTGGTATATTGAAATTGATTCCTCTTTGTATTTTTAACTGAATAAGCCAGATTATGGCATAATTCAAATTTTACTCTGCTATACAAATGAATTTTTTAAATCTCTATTAGAGTGTCACCAAAGTGTTTGATGAAATGTATGAGTGTATTTATTTTATTTGTTGAAATTTACAACACAAGAGATATTAGCAAACCTTAATTTTGTTTCCCACTCATTGTGCTTAAATCAAGTGGTATTAGACTAAGTTAGTCTCCTTGTAGTTATGAAAACTCATCATTATGTATAGTAGGCTATGAGAGAAAGGACTACTAGTGGTTACAAGTTGTTGAAAATCTTGCATAGTGTAGATGATACTTTGTGATAATATAGCACCTCAATCTTGTATACTTGACAAACTCAAACCTTGGTTGTTCCTCTCAATTCTCTACCTTTCCCACTTATACAAGTGTCACATCTACTCTATTCTTGTAACACTTGGCCTATATCCCTTAGTTTGACTAGTATTATATTGATTATTTAGGTCTTTGATCTTTCCCATAATGCTTAAATTATACTTATCTTCCATCTTTGTAAGTTCTAAACATGTAGCTGCTTTCCTACTCCCTAGACACTAACATTTGGGTTAAATAGTAGTGTTGATGCTACTATCCTATCCTGACACAAGTGTCCATTGTCCTAAAGTCATCTAATTTATAGATAAAACTTATCCTAATGGTTGTCCTATGTGATTTAATGCAAGTTATTACTCCAAAGGGATTGATATAAATATAATATCAACCCTTATTCATTCCTCACCTAACAATGCCTAAGAAAAGACCAAATAAATTAAGGTACTTATCAAAAGTAGTCTATCAAGAATTATATTCAAAAAGCTTCCCTATTTCCATACTAGTCATAGGTACAATGCATCTACAGGTCTAAAGTACTAAAAAAATAACCTAAGAGCCCAATTTGCTAAATTATAAGGTAGGTCATTATTGTACTTGCTTTGCACATATTGTATGATTCACACACAAGCCAACATGTATGGGAGGAATACATCAATGTGAGGCCTTATTTAGAGTATTGGATATTTAGGAAATACCATTTGATAGAGGGGTCATTAGGGTTAGCTTGACACTATGTGCCCAGTAACCCATTTTTCCCCAAGGTCACATTGATGATAGAAAGATAGGGTTTTGCCATTTAAAAAGTAGTGACTATTAATGACCCATATATGAATACACCAAAATGAAGGCAAAGTAGAACCCAAAAGATTCCAAGAGGTCACATCTTGTTTTAGTAGATATTTTATACATGAAACTAACATCAAACCTAAACAATAATGTCGATGTAACTATCTAGAGAACCAGAGGTATCAGATCCATAATCTATGATTATTTTAAAATATACTTCATACTTAATTTTAGGCTATTCCAAATCCATAACTATATTAACATTAGAACAAGTTAAGTACTTCACTTCTTTGTCATTTCTATATTTAGCATAGTTGTACTTTCTATATTTAGAATTATAGCAACATAATAAATTTAGTGTATGCTAATATATGAGTTTAACATCTAATTTTCATGTTATATATCTGATTATCACCCTTATGCCATTTCATTTTTATATACCCCTTTAATCATAATATAAGGCTAACTTCAACACTTATATTTCATATTAGGGTTAAACTTTTGGGGTACCTGATTCATGTGAATGCAATTTTTTTTAATTCATAGGGTTTTAAAATAGATAGGGTTTTAGATTGTTGTAATTTTTAATTTATTACTTTTACTATTTTGCATATAACATAGGTGTAGCCCTAGATTGGGAGGTGTGCCTATTGAACATATTGAGCTTCCCCTCCACCCATCCAAAATGTCTTAGACCAATGAGGGATCTCATACCTTGGATCATGATGACACCCATATTTAAAATGAAAAAAATGATGATAGGGTTATCATAGAGGAATATTATGATAATGAAAACCCCATAATAAATGAAAATGAACAAGTAGACCATGATCAAGTACATGCAATTGCATTTTTTTGTGAGCACATTCAATAAAACCCTTAAAATCTTGATGAGATCTTAAAAACTATACTCAAAGCAAAAAAATCCAAAACTATAGTGGAAAAATCCCTTCCCTTAAACACATTACAATTAAATACTTATATTGTGGGCACAAATTAGGTGTTTAAATCATTATTCCCTGAAACTACTATTGATACATCTATCATGTAATAACCCATTGTTTCAACACAAAGACTGATTCTAATGCCTATTATTATTCAAAACATGTTTTCATCCCCTTTGGTGACTACTCAACTTAATAACCCAAATTCCATTAGGCATATATTTAAATCATTCATTCAAGCTATAAAAACCTAATCTTTCCTTCAAGTTATAAAAACCTTGGAAGACAAGATTACAAACATTGAACAAAAAAATTTAAAATCCTCTCATGCCATAGATTCAAAAGATGTATTGCATAACCCTATTATACTTGAAATATCTCTACACTATTTTCCAACTAGATTTGTTGTACCTAAGTTCATATTATATGATGGGAAGGGTGATCCTGAACAACATCTTCAAATATTTTATCTGGCATGCCTTGACTATGCTACCACTGATAAAATTTTGACCAAATTATTTCTATAAAGCCTCAAGGACTATGCTTTGAGGTGGTTTTATGATTTACCTCTCCAATTTTGCAAAGCATTCAAACCTATTGAAAACTAGTTATTAACACAATTTTTCATTAACATTTATGAAAAAAGTTTCCTATGCCCAAATTACAAAAATCAAACAAGGAACCAATGAACCTGTCAATGAATATGTCTTGAGATATAAGACAATGATAGCAAAAATGACCAATATTATGATATAAAAAGAGTTGAAATATATATTCAAGAAATTTTTTCTTGCTCCATTACATGATTCCATTATTTTTAAGAAGTTAAAATATTTTGATGGCTTACGCCATGTTGTATGAGACCATGAAATAAAGCTTATGTCATTAAATAAGCTTGAGTATGTTGTAAACACACCAGCTACATCTACATCTAGTACCAAGTTCAAAATTAAACCAAGTTATAAGGTAAATCCTCTTGAGCCTAAAAAGGAAATAAACACCATGGTTAACATAGTTTCATAATATTTTAATTGATGTGTCTTATCTAATACACCAAGGAGATATTTCTTCCATTTACCCGAGTCCCTAGCTTCATTACTCCCATGGTTACTAGAGTGTTCTCTTATATCTCTCCCTCAAACTATCAATGTTGATATGAGTTCAGCTCTACCCAAAGGATATGATGCCAATTCTTATTATTATTATCATTAAGTACTAAGTCATTCTAAAATAATATGCTTTACCTTGAAGCACTAGATCCAAGATCTTATTAATGACTAAAAACTTATATTTGAGGATCCTCCAAAGGAATTAGGATCACAACCTAGTGATCACCATAAACATAGAAAATATTTAGTGATCCTTTGCAAGACCATTATAAGAAGGACCCAAAAGTCTAAATGGCATATAATTCACATCCTCTTTAATAACATTATGGGCATCTCTTAGATGATATTATTAGTACTTACATGTGCCATATACCTCCTATGGTTCATAAACCTTCTATTTCCTTTGATGATAGTGAAATTAAGGATTATGACTCTAATCTTCATTCTCTATTCATTTTTTCATATAATGACAAACACCCCATACATATTATTATGATTTATAATGGTTTAAGTGAAAATATTTGCACCATGACATTACTTACGCACTTGGGTTATATTCATCATGATTTACACCCCTCTACTAGATTGGTTTGAGCATTCAATAAGACCTCCTAGAGGGTTCTTAGAGAGATTGACTTAACTTTACATGTCAGTCCCATACATGTGGTTACTACCTTTTTAGTTATCCCTTATACATGTATATTTGATATGTTATTGGGAATACCTTAGATACATAGTCTTTGAGAAATACCATTTATAGTGTATGTGTGTGTTAAATACATTCATGATAATTAGTTAATTATAGTTTCCAAAATTCCACATGATCATCCTTTTGAAAAAATGAAACTTATACCCAAACAAGTAGGTATCAAGCCTATTAAGGCTAATTCACCATAGAAGGGTAAGCAACAAGTAATCTCATAATAGGTGAATAATACATGAGAGACCATTATATCAGATAAATACAATAGATTTCATGGAATCCCCATCTTCTACTACACACCATGTTCATATATCTAAGAGCACCTCAAAATGTCACATATTAATGCTATGCCAAAGAAACCTCACAAGCACTCAATGAATGGATTCCAATAACCCCTACTCCCATTACTCCTACTACTACTTACATGACCACTAAAGTCCTATTGTACATACACAGAGCACCATTGATACCATAGTGATAGATATTGCATGCCTATACATTCTCCCTAGTAGTATAACCCATAGGTGTTACACTAGATGCATGAGTGGGGAGATATCTATGACCATACCTATCGGATGGCATGAAAGGATTATCATTTCCTCTTCCAAAAATACCTAAAAGTAAATACATAATATATAAATTTACATATAAATCCATAGTTCATTTTTGGAACCTACATGTTTTATTATCTCCTTGGCATATATGTGTTAATTCCATGCATTGATGGATGGCATATTTCAGTTACTCCTACATACACATGTGTGTCACACTTCTACTTGAGTGTGATACAAGCATACACACACATATATATTATACATTCTTATTTCAGATGTTGGGACCTTCCATTATACTCATGTTATATGGACATTGGGGACATCTACTTCCTTGATTTTGATACAAATAGGTTGATATGATTTGATAATCACTCTACATTATCATGTTTAATCTCACTTAAATACTTACACATGCCTATTATCTATGATTTTATCTTACATAGGGTAATTGATATACTATAGACATGACATAATTTTCCTAACATAGTGGATCCATGTGCTACTATGAAATGTCTATGTTAGTTGCTTATGCTTTACTTTATTCACTTCTTTGAGTGTATTGTATTCTTTTTTTGATCATTTAAATATGATCCTTTACTTGCAGCCCCCATGCCTATGTACGCTATCATTGGCATTTGCATATGTCATTGTTTATTGTATGGACATTTTAATGTCATTCTTATCTTTATAAACATTTGACTAAGTCATGTCCCTTCAGTTGTGATACATTTGAACATGCCCATTATTTGTGGTCTCCTTGGACCATTACCTTTTGACTTGATTTTGAGTGATCTTATGTGTGTGCTTGTTTGATTGTTGAGCTTGTAATATAACTATATAAATATTTCAATTATCTTTATCATACATCTTAGGCCTACATGTGATCACATTGGTTTCTATGAAATTCAATGATACATTTACCTAATCATGTTTCCTTTTATACGCTACATTATTACATTAACAAAGTATATATTTTTCTTATCCTTTGAGGTGAGGTAACTCCCAATTCTTATATTTCCCTCACCTCAAAGGGGGAGGGGCATATTATATGGGGATTTCATAGAGTCATGTTATCCACACTTGGTATATTTTTTAGATTCAGTGGGGGCATGCTTTGGAAGCATGTTCTCCACAATCATTTAGTATGTGGCACTTATATTAGTTCTTAGATTCAATGGGGGCATGTCATATGGACATGAATTCCATACATTCATAGTCTACATGTTACAATGAGGGCATGATTTAGAAGCATGTTATCCACATTCATTCAGTATAGTACTTATATCAGTTCTCATATTTAGTGGGGGCATGCTTTAAAAACATGTTCTCTACATCTATTTAGTATTCAACATCTCTAATTTATAGTGGGGGCATGTTTTGGAAATATGTCCTCCACGTTGGTACTTATATCAATTTTCAAAATTATCCATCTATAGTGGAGGCATGCTTTAGAAGCATGTTATCCACACTTATATAATTATCTAAATTGATGAAAGCACATATTTATATGATTCAGACTCATAGTTATGGAAAAATATTATACAATGGTACTATTATATATATAGTTTCAGCATGAGACATATTTAGGCTACATATACTATTAAAAAATGCCTAATATTAAAAAATATAAATAAATTTCAAATTTCAAAACTATTTTATGGAATATTACAATATCAAAAACTTCTTTGTACTGATACCTCATAGACTTTTATAGAGCCAATCTACTACAATAGTTAGTTCACCTTTTAGTATGATTGAGGTGATCAAATCATTCAATATTTACAAGTTTTTAGGTTGGACTTGATCATCGAGACTCACCAGTTTATAATGATCATTAGTTCACATAGTTGAGATAATCTCAACTACTATGTGGCAACTCACTTTTAATCCAAGTTGGGGGTATGTGCCTTTCAATCTCTCTCTTTCCCTATCTCTCTCTCTCCCCTTGGATATATGAACTTTAAATATTTATCTATATTTATCCTAATCTCAATTTTCAAATCTTTACAATGATACATATTTTTCAAAATAACTTTCCAATAAGTAAGGTGGTTACATCAACACATAGGTGTATTCCTAAACCTTTCTCTTTCAATTTCAATCTATTTCAAGTACTTTCAACCTAAACTATATGCACTAATTTTATATTGTAACATGCCCTTAGTTGTAGGTCAGTCACTAGAAAAGCACTCAAGTTGGGTACATGTAAAGATAAGGTGTGCATACAGACCAAGTTATGTATTCCTTTCATTTAAAATAGAAAATTCATACCTTGGATATTCTTCTTAGTTCTCTACCTTTCCCACTTTACAAGTCTCACATCTTCTCTATCCTTGTGCCTCTTGGCTTATATCTCTTACTCTGACCAATCTTATATTGATCACCCAAGTCTTCTATCTTATTTAGAATGCCTAAAATGTACTTATTTTCATTTCTATAATATTTAAACCAAAACTTACTCTCTTTATCCTTGGACACCAATGTCTAGGTCAGATAGTAGCGTCAATGTTATTGTCTTGTCCTAACACAAGTGTCAAGTTCCCTAAAGTCATCTAATTTGTGAATGAAACATATCCTAATGGTTAACCTAAGTTATTTAATGTGATTTATTACTACAAAGGTATTGATATAAATACATGATTAATCCTCATTCATTCATCACCTAACAACACCTAGAAAAATACCAAAGACACCAAGGCACTTATCAAAAGCACTCTATCAAACATTTTATTAATTAAAGCTTCCTTATTTTCATACCAATTATAGGTACAACACATCTATAGGTATAAATTACTAAAGGAGAAACCCAAGAGCCTGAATTGCCAAGGTACAAGCTAGATCACTATTGTACTTGCTTTAAACATAGTGTATGAGTCACACATAAGCCAACACATAGGGGAAAAATACATCAATTTGAGTCCTTAGTCAGAGCATTAGCTATGTAAGTAGTGTCCTTTAATAGAGGGGTCATTGGAGTTATCTCAACATCATGTGCCCACTAACCCAATTTTTTACAAGGTTACATTGAAGATGGAAATCTAGGGTTTTGCCATTTCATAAGTAGCAAATGTCTATGACCTAGATATGAATGCACCAGAATGAATGAAAAATAGAACCCATAAGAATCTAGGTGGTCACATCCTATTTCAATATATATTCCAAAATGGATGCTAGTGTCAAACCTAGATAGTAGTATCGACATAACCATCATAGGATGATGTTACTATCTAGAGAGATAGAAACATCAGATCCAAAATTTGATGATTGTTCTAGAATCTACTTCCTACCTACTTTCAACATGTTCAATATCTAGAACTAAATTGACATTAGAACAAGTTAATTACTTCACTTCTTTCTCATTTCTTTATCTAACATAGTTGTACTTTCTATATTTAGAACTATCTTAGTATAATAAATTTGGTGTATGCTTATATGTGAGTTTAACATCTAATTGGCTTACTATAGATCTAGTTATCACCCTTTTACCTTTTAATTTATATATACCCCTTTAATTAGAAACTAAGGCTAACTCTAACACTTAGATTTCATTTTAAGGTTAAACACATATGTGGTTGCAGGTGTGGGAAGTCCTGGAAGAGTGTGAGAGAGTTTGTGAGAGACTAGATTTGGAGTCCATTACAGGTTATGAAAAAGGAGATTACTAATTTTTGGTGAGAGATGACACACAAGAGAAGGTCTTGTGAGATGGGAGAGATGGAAGAGAAGTTAAAATTATTCTAGGTAAGGCTATACATTATGGGAAAGACTAAATAAGGTGATAAAGTTACAATTGAGTGTGATGTTGATGAGGAAGAGTTTATGGTGGGTTATTGTGTTTACAATCACAAATAGATGCTTTGGATAGAGGCCAAGCAAGTAGAGGAAAAGAGATTGATAAATTAAAGAGACCAACCTAGGTTGTGGTGGAGAATAGAGGTAAATCTTTGAATGATGTTTTAATTTTGTGTGGGAATGAGAATATAAAATAGCTAATGACTTGGGTATTTGAGCTTGAATTGTTTTTTGTGATTGAGAATATTGTTGATCCCATGAGGGTGAAGGTTGTAAGAAAGTTATTGAGCGGAGTTGTAATGATATATTAGAAATATTTCCAAGTGAGGAGACAAGGTAAAAGTAAGTGGAAGTTTATGAGTGGGAACATATGGTTTCTAATATGTTGGGACATTTTGTACACCTAAAATTTCAGCTGTGATGGTTGAGGAAGCTTCATGTGAATAAGCTTGAGAGTGGATGTGAGAAGAATAATGACAAGAGGGGAAATATATATGGGGATTTGTCATGTGAGAAACCAAATACTACTTTGAGAATTGGCATAGAGGTACATAGGTGCACTAATGAGCAATTTAAATTGGAATGAAATGAGAGGCTTCTATATGTAGATCCTAATGTTTATTTTCATTTTAGTAGTGTGTATGTGAGTAGCCCATGGGTGAATAAATACTTATGAAGGATGATGTGGAGGTGATATTTTATTCATTAGAAATTAGAGACCCATTTTTTGATGATGGAAAAACATTAGTAAAGACCCATGAGTGGGTAAATTTTGATTTTTACTTCATTCATGATGGTACTGAGCTTGCCAATTTTTAATTGGATGGTAGTGAGGTTGAGGACAACCAAGGTATGATGCACATTTATATGATTGAAATATTGAGGTGAAATAAAAATTAATCCATGAAAAGTTGTAGGTGAGTGAATGGAACAATGTAGTAGAGTTTCAAGTTTCCATGATGGAAGATTTGGATAAGGTGGTTATGAAAGATAGGTACACATAAAGGATACAGTGAAGGTTCAACCATGTGATAGAGATGAAAATAGAGGTATATATGAGGAGAGGAAAACCTTGGAGGTGGCTAATATGGAGTTTTTGAGAGCTCATTATGAGAGTGAAGATCATGAGAAACATGTTAGCATTGGTGAAGGGTTGGATAACATGCCTTTGGATTATGATGAGATGGTTTATGAGGTGAATGAGGGAATTATTGATTTACCTAATATGTTTGTGTATTGTGTAGGTCTAACCATGGATAATATATTGAAGATAATGAATAAGTGTGGATCAATCTAGCATGTTCATTGGTATGAGAGGAGTGAAGAAACCATCTAAGAGATTGACATGGTAGTAGTGGATGAAGAGAAGGTTGGTGTTGATGTTCCAACCTTAGGGGAGTGTCTTAAAGATAATATGGAGAAAAAAGAGTGTGGTAAATCATGGGAAAAAGTTAGTTCTCAAGGATATATGCAAGTGAAGGTTCCATTACATCTAATGGAGGAAGAAGAATAATTGAAAGTTACTGGAGAAGGATTTGAGAAGCCCACACTTGACATGGAGCAAGTTTATAGAATGGTGATGGATTAATTGTAGTATTTGAGTTTGAGATTATCTCAAATATGTGATGTTTTAAGTATAAAGAGTGAGTTTTTTGAGCTCATCAATTCAAGGAAGGAGTTGCTAATGTGTATGGTAGCCTTAACATGTGAAGAAGAAGTTGAATTTAAAGTTGATATAGAGAGATTGCTTGTTATAGTAAGGTAGACAATGAAGGATGTTAAGGTAAGGAATATCCTTGAGGTTATTCTTGATGATATGAGTTATCATTTGGATACCTAATTGTATTTTGATTTGGTTGTGTTAAGATTGGAAATGATAGGTGAGATTATGGCCATGAGAGAATAATTACAAATAGGGACATGCAATGATGTGAAGCATTTTACAGCTGGTTAAAAAAGGTATGAATAAATACAAGTGGGATTTAGGTGGATTTGGTTAGTATATGGTTGGTTTGAGCCCACATGGAGAATAAGATGCATGATCAGGCATCTTGATAGTGATGGATGGATGAAAGTGGGCTTCAACGTGCATGTGAATTAAATGGAAGATTGATATGCCTTTATTAGAGGAGGACAAATGATGGTGGGTCTAATCCCACAAAAGAGAGAGAGAGTGTGGTGGGTGGTTAAATCCCATAAGGAGTGAGAGAAAAATTATAAATGTGAAAATAAGAGAAGAGAAACTAGCACGTAAGATCTGTAAATGGTGTAAAAAAAATAACAAACAAATAATTTTGTTGGTAGTTTGGAAGGGGATGCTATGGTCACTTTGAATCATGACCAAAGAGTAACCTTTCTAATTATCCTATTTATGTGATCTGAAGCTCACATTTTTTAACCTTGGGTGTTTTATGTAGGATCATCCAAGGTCTTTAACAATCTTGTATTGCCAAAAATAGTGGGATTACTTTCAATTCTTTGTTTTCATTTTGGTTTTGGTGTGTTTCCATTGGAGGAAGTCTTTTAGTTTTCATGCCAAGTTGTTTGTGTACTTAGCCTATTTGTATATGTGATATCACTCTTGTACTTTATAAGTCATCTTGAAAAGCTAATTACCTTAGGGTTCATGTAGGCTTAATGCTTCATCTTTCTAAGTTGGTGAGATTTAGTTATATTTCAGTTCCATTTTCTCAAATTTTTTTTTGAATTCACTTGTTTATTGATAGCCATATTTAAATTCATTTCCCCAATTGGTCCAATTGGTAATTTGAATGAGTATGCTTGTGTTAACAAGGAATTCTTTTCTAATTGAGTCTTAATTGGATTAAAAATCTACATAGGAATGTAGGTACTCATTCTAATTCTTAGTAGACCTCACTTATGCTAACTTGGACTTCATTTTTGATATGGTCATTGATGAAATTATTATGGATAGTAGTGTTTACCAAAATCTTAAACTTATTTACATCTATGTGGAAGTCATATGGTTTATAAAGTGTTGATCAACCTCTAAATTCTTATCTTGGAAAGATTTTTTGCTAACAATAGTTATAATACCTGGGAACAAAAACATAAATAGGTCTTGAATGATTATAACATATGTATTATGTGTTATCTAGAGTCATTAACCCCAATAGGGTCTAAATGAGTTTCAAATGGTTTTACTTGTGGAAATTAAGATAGGGTTTTAGAGCATTCAAAGGTTTTATTCATAAATACCAAGTGGGATTCAAAGCTCAAGAAGATCCTTGATCACTTCAAGCTTATAAAACAAGTATTTCTTCAAGTGCTAAATGGAGGTGCAAGCTTGATTGGGCACAAGGACAATTCAAATAGTTTTTAAATGATTAAACCCTGACTTTGTCTTCTAGTGAAAAACATGCCCATGAAGCATGCTAGGGTTGGTGGAAGGATAAATGCATTTGTTTTTCTTCATTATACATAGCTAAATGTTTGATTACCATGACCTATAGGTGAAAATATGAGTTTTTATTTCCCTTTGGAACCATTGGCATCTAATGATTGAAAAAGGCAATGAAACATAAAAAGAAGTTATTGAGATGTCGGGAGAAGGCCAAAGGTCATCAGATTCCACCCATATGATAAGGATGACATTATCTTGGAGGGGTCAGCTAGAAAATGGGATTAGGACCAAAATTTTGATGTTCATATTTCCTTAATATGAATAGTGATTAGGAGGATATCAATTTATGGGAAAAAGTCTATGTATGTACTATTAGTATATTAATTTTTTTTTCCTCCTTTTATTTGTAATTGAATAATCTAGATTGTGGTAGAATTTGAATTGTAATCCACTACATAAATGAAGTGTTTGAATCTCTATTAAAGTGTCATAAAATTGTTTGATGAAATGCTTAAGTATGTCTATTTGATTTGTTGAACTTTACAACATGAGAGATATTGGAAAACCTTAATTTAGTTTCCCACTCCTCATGCTTGTACCATTAAGGCACCAAGAAGAAAGAAAAATTACAAACCTAAGGTGATGGGGACTCTTGATGTTCCAAAATCTCTAGATGACATACTAAGGGTAACACAATTAAGAGATCTAATACCATTACCAAAGTATCCTAAATTTAGTGATTTAGAACTTGAACTTGTTATCCATGAGGATGATTATACTCATATGCCTAGATTTAAGAGGGGTGGTGGATTAGAACCAATCATAACACCTATTCCAGGCACCACCATTCCCATGGATTATCTTATTTCTATGATGAAAAATATTGGGAATCTTCAAAAATAGGTTTATATACTTTAAATGCAAATGGATTTCCATAATACTAATGCAAATGGTACCTAATTCAACAATCAATCTCTTGCACAATGTATACTTGAGTATCATTATAAAAAATATTTTGAACTACCAGATTTACCTCTCTTTTTGAGTCATAAATGCCCATTAAACCACATGATAACCTATTTATAATTTTTTTTTCAATGGATGAAAGATGACAAATTATTACTAAATGAATTTTATATGAACATTTTTGATGAATCTTATCATTGGTTTTACAGCCTACCTAATGGTTCCATAACCAATTTTTCACAATTAAAACATGAATTATTCATGGATTTCAATATCCATAAGGTGTTAAAACTTACATTATAACATTTTCACAATTTCAAACAATGTGATGATAAATCCCTTCAACTTTATACCATTTGATTCAAAAGTACATCATATAAGCTAGCATTTAGACCTTTATATTTGGAGTTTCAATTCATTTTTAATAGAGGTATTATGTTCCCATTATAATAAAGAGAGTTGCATAGACAATATGAGTCATTTACTCACTTATGTGTGGATGTGCATATATATGCTTCATTCATGCTTACTCATCCAAAGGAGCTTGACATATCCCTTTATAAATACCAAAGCTTTATCCCTCACACAAAGGAGGGGGATGAATTAAAAAATGAACATTATGAAAAGAAATGTGGTGTTCCTAAACTTTATATGGGAGATTTACAAAATTTACTCAATATGTAATCAATGCAAGGCCCACATCATATGCCAAGTACTCAAATTAAACAAATAAAACAACATCCATGCCAAAAAGATTTAAAAATCACATTATTCATGGATGATGATTATTTTTTGCATAATCATATTGGTATTACACAAACAAAAACTACTTGAAATGTAAGATGTTTACAACAACTTGGATTTTATCTAAAAGACTTACAAAACAAATGAGGTTGGAAAGACTCCTTGGGAAACATAACACTACCAATTGGTTGCAGTCCTAAATTGAATCAAACATGGGTTTGGGTTATGCAACAAAAATATCCATATGAATTTTCATTGGGAGCTCTTTGGTTATATCAAATGGAATTAAAAATTGACCAAAATCAGCAAGGTATTTCTTTTTCTCATGAAGGAAAATTGATCCATATTCCAAATGATAGCATTGGTTTCTCTACTGTACAGGTAAAACATGAGGAGGAACATGATATACACCACTTAAAATTATCCAAACATGATTAAAATAATGTAAAGGATCAAAATTAAGGTTAAAAGGTCTCACATATTCCAAAAATACCAAAAAAAATAAAAAACTTAAAAAATCCAAAAATATTTTCAGCATGTATATGTTTTATTAGCTCATTAGCATATATTTTGTTAATTATGTGTTAGTGTATAGCATATAATTTATTCCTATATACATGTGTTTCACACATATTTTAAGTGTGATACATGCATATGTAGATACATATCTATGCACTTTTAGATGTTGGGTTTTCCCTCTACTCATGTTGTATAGACATTGGGGGCATCCACTTCTTTGATCACAATACACCCAAGTTATATCACCCTACACATGCCTTTATAAATGCTTATATATATTTTTAGTGTACTTGATTTATTATGTAGTTAACATTTTTTGATAACACACATATCCAAAGAATAATATGATGTGTTTATGCTGGTTACTTACTCTTTTCCCACTTCCTTAAGTGTCTTGTTTTGCTTGTTTGAGCATTTGAATATGATCCATTGTTTATGGACCTCGTGCCTTTGTTTAACTCTTTGACATTTGAATATGTCATCCCTTGTTTTTATGGACATTTGAATATGTCATTATTGAATTTTTGGACATTTAACTAAGTCATGTCCTTTTGATTGTGTGACATTTGAACATGCACCTTGTTTGAGGTCTACTTGAACCATTGTCTTTTTATTTGCTTTTGAGTGCTCTTACGTGAGTGTTTGCTTGCTTCATGAGCTTGTATTTTTACTATCTAGACACTTCTATGATCTATATCATGCATCCTAGGACTTAATGTGATCACATTATTTGTGCTTCAATGATATATTTACTTGAACATGTTCCTTGTATATGCTACTTGGTGCATACACAAATTATATAGTTATATTATCCTTTTGAGGTCAAGTGAATAACAATTTATACTTCCCCTCACCTCAAAAGGAGGGAATGTCATAGAGTCATGGATTCCACATTTTTCATAGTTCACCAGATTTAGATTATAATGGGGGTATATTTTAGAAACATGTTCTCCACACACATTGGTTTTCAGTTTTAGATTATATTGGGGGCATGTTTTAGAAACATGTTCTCCACACATACTAGTTTTTAGTTTCATATTATATTGGGGGCATGTTTTGGAAAGATGTTTTCCACACTTACACAATTTTAAAATTAGCTAAAATCATAGTTATATGATTCAAATACACATTTGTGGTAGAATTATATACATTGATACCATTGTTATACATAGGTTCAACATGAGACATATCTAAGGTGTATATGGTATGCAAAAAGCACCTAGAATTTTCAAAAACAAATCAACTTTTTAAATTTTAAACACTTATATGAAGTGCCATCACCAACCAAGTTGGACTTTTATGGATTGTATTGAGCCAATTTACTACAATAGTTGGTTCACTTTTGGTATGATTGAGGTGATTAAATCACTCAATCTTTCCAATTTTATAGGTTGGACTTGATTACATCATCTAACCTCACTAGATTTATAGTTAGTTGACTTGGTTCAATCATGCTCACAGGGTTATAAGTATGATTGGATTGCATGATTGTGCTAATCTCAATTATCAGGTGGTAACTTACATTTTATCCAAAGTTGGGGGCATGTGTCTTAAATATCTCTCTATCCCCCTAGAGATATGCACTTCTAGATTTTATATTTGTCCTGATCTCATATCTAATGCTTCATAATGATACATATTTTATATTTTCAAATCAAAATCCCAAAAGGCAAGGCTGCTGCATTGATATAAAGGTGTACTCCTAAAATTGACTCTCTTTAATTTCAATAATTTCAAATGATTTTAATTTCAAATTATATGCACTAATTATATATTGTAACATGCTCTTGATTTTAGGTCAATCACCATCAAATAACTCAAGTTGGACTCACACAAAAACAAGGTATGTTATACACACCCAAGTACCCATTTATTTTCCTTTAAAATATGAATTTAATTAATATATTAAAGGCAAGGCACAAATATAGATGTTATTTATGAATTATATGGCACTTCAGTCTTATACACTTAGCAAAAACATATCATGGATGTACCTTCATATTCTAAACCTTTTTTCTATGAAAAGGCTCACATACACTATCTATTTATAATTATTACTTATCCCTTAGTTTGATCAATGTTATTATGTTGACTCAAACCTTCTATCATGCTAAAAATGTTATAAACTTTTGTATCATCTATCTCTACAAGTTCTACACTTGTGCCGATTTTCCAGCTACCTAGACACTTGTGTACCTATGTCAATACAAGTGTCCCTATCCAACACAAGTGTCCACAGCCCTAAATTCATCTAATTTACAAATGAAACATATTCCTATGGTTAGCCTAAAAGATTTAATGTGAGATATTATTTAAATAAATTGGTATAAATACAAGATCAAACCTCATTCATTCCTCACCTAACATAGACCTAACACAAACCAAATAACTCATAATGTAACTTAAAAAAGACATTCAATAAAGTGTTAAAGTAAGAAAAGCTTCCATATTTTATCTTATTTTCATATCAATCATGGGGACAACACATCTACAGGTCTGAAGTACTGAAGGAGCATCCAATGAGCCACATTTGCCAAGTTACAAGCTAGGTCACTCTATGTAATTATTTATCACACATTACATCCTTACACACAAAAGATAAAATGTAGGGGAGAAATACATAATTCTAAGGCCCTCTTCAGATTATAGGTTATGCATGAAGTACTCATTGATAGATGGGTCTTTGGGGTAGCTCGACACTATGTGCCCACTAACCCATTTTTCTCATAGCCACTATAACAACCCCTCAGGGTTAACTAAGGTTACCTTTTTAAAAAATGAACTTTAAAATAAATATAGAATTAATGATCCCTAATTAAATGCATCAATTAATAAAACTAAAATATTAACCATATGGTTTAGCTGTTGATTCATTTAACTAGTGATCAGAATTAAACATGTTGATTTGTTTTCATAATTACAACAAATAAAGTATAATAATTATCCATGATAATAATTCAATAATTGCTGATTAAGTAATTCAATAAGTACAAATAAGCTACAACTAACTATTGTTATGTTACAATTTACATTAGATAGTACAACTATATAACAATACATATATGAATAATCTTATTACAATAATATAATTATCCACATAACATATGAGTCTCAAAATACTTATTCATATCCATAAATAATCTCGAGTAAGCCTCTATTGGTTGATTGATAGTAGGGGAGGGAGAGTATCATCTAAGTGATTTTCCACACCAACCATGGACCATGATCCCCTGCACAATATCCCAACAAGGGAATGGCCTTCCTTTCATGGATGGGTAGAGAGCGATAGTGCAAAAATTGAGAAAGTTAAATAGAAAAATATATGCTATAAGATAAATATCACATGCAACATATCATAAAGAAAAATTTTCTAACATGATATCGTGTAATATATGCAAACTAAATCAAATAGGTGAAATGACAATGTTCAAACCATAAACATTACTTTGATGAAAGTTTTAAAATAGTTTTCTAGAAATATCATTTAATTTCACACACATAACTCATTTGAGCTAATCCTATCTACAACTTAATGGCACTAAGTACATGAAATCTATTACACATACTTATTTAATGTCATAATATTAGACAAGCATAATAATGATAGAATCCATAAATTTCAATCACTCAAAGATTTATATAATGGAATCCATAATATATATGAACACATAAACATCATAGTCCTTCTTAATCATCATTATGAGCTTTTATATACCAGTATTAACAATATACATTCAATAACCCTCTTGTTTAAACAACTCAATCCATTTCAATATACAAACATTTGTAGTATATATATATATATATATATCAATCTAAATTTAATAATCATTCACTTACAATCAACATTTGTATGAACTTATATTTATAATAAATACCATCTCAAATTACAAAATCCCATGTTCCATGATAATTTTATTTCCAATAGTATTTCATTTATAAATCCATAAAAAATTTCAAATAAATAATCATTCAATAATTCCCAGAACATCAATAGAGTGTTAATTCAAGCATGTCTCATTTAAATTAAGATAATTAAAAACCCCAAATTTCATTCCCAAACAATTTAATAGATAACATGATAACATGTGTATATAACATGCCTAGTAAGCAATTGATCATACAAAACTACTTAAACAATATAAAATATTCAACTGCATCATTTTGTATACATACATACATATTCCTCACAGCTCAAGTATATATATATATATATATATATATATATATATATATATATATATATATATATATATATGAAAATTATGAGGAATACACACACATATACATATACATATACATATACATATACATATACATATACATATATATAATTGTATTACATACATATATTCATACATATATATTCCTCACACTTTAAGTATATATATATATATATATATATATGAGTTATACACACACATGCACACACAAACATTCACACACACACACATATACATATATATACACTTGTATTTATAAATATATAATAAAAATGTAGATATTATTTTCTAATTTTTGTTCTTACTAAAATTATGTCTAATCAATTTGTTTAATATTTATCTAAACACATAAATGTAATTTCCCAAATAATGCAAATAGAACTGATAGCTATAGGTCCAACTAATTTTAATTAGTCCTTAGATATTAAA